>CM033697.1:34741202-35251202 GCA_019514585.1 Dendrobium officinale | reverse complement strand
TCCGGCTTTCAGAAGTTTGTCCACCTCTTGTTCGATTGCCTGCTGACGATCTGGCGCGAAATTTTGCTTCTTCTGGATGATTGGTTTGTTTGCAGGATTGACCTTAAGGGAATGTACAATTACTTCGGGGTCAATTCCGGGCATATCCGCTGGACTCCATGCAAAAACATCCTGCTTTTCTCGTAGAAAATCTGTAAATATTTTCTTCTCGTCTTCTGAGAGAAGCGACCCAATTTGTACCGTCTTTAGAGGATGTTCTTCAGAGATAGATATAGTGGTGAGTTCTTCTACTGGTGAGGCTCTCTGAGGTATATCCTCGCTTCGGAGATCAAAATCCTCTATGCTTAAAGTATCGGCCGGGTGTGTTCTGACCTGCCTGAGATAGCAGGTTTGTGCTGCTTGCTGATCCCCGCGTACTACACTGATTCCTGTTGGAGTATGGAACTTCAACTTGAGGTGAGGGATAGAGGTGACCATCCCGAAAATTGATTGGAGCGGCCTTCCAAAGATAGCCTTATAAGCCGATTCAGACTTTACAACGATAAACTGAACATAGTTTGTGGATTGCCGAGGAAATTCTCCAAGTACAACTGGGAGACTAATTATCCCTTCTGCTCGTACAGGTCGATTATCGAACCCGTATAGAGGGCCTGCAGTGGGCTGGAGTTTTTCTCTTGTGAGTCCCATGTTGAGGAAGGTAGAGTAGAACAAGACGTCCACAGAGCTTCCGTTGTCTACAAGAATCCTCTTAACGTTGTAGCACGGGTCACCTATGCCTGCATTTATAACAAGCTGATCTTGGTGAGGGGTTTTTACTCCCTCCAAGTCGGAATCATCAAAAGTGATGGAGTGATCTACACGAGCTTTCTTTGGAGTTGGGGTTTTGTCCACAGCCAGAAAGATTTTATCGGATAGCAGAGGGCCTCCAGCTATTGTCTCAATTTCTCCAACTGTGATTCGGTTGTTTACCGGTGGCCTCTGATGTCGTTCTTGCCCCCCAGTGGCACGAATTTCCTCTCGGGGAGGAGGATTCCGAATAAATTGGCGGAGATAACCTTGGTGGATAAGCCTTTCAATCTCCTCCTTCAGTTGTCTGCAAGCTTCGGTAGTGTGACCACGGCTTCGATGGAAATGACAGTATTGATCCTGATTTCCTGTGTTTGGTTTCAAGGGATGTGGCCACTTTACCGTATCCTGATCCCGAACAGCCATTAGCACATTTGTTCGAGAAGTGTTGAGAGTAGTGTATTCTTTCTCTTGTCGAGGTTCTCGTCGCGGCAAGGGAGGCCTCGGGGGTAGATTATTCTTTCCTTGCTTCTTTCGTTGCGAGGAAGAATTATCCGTTCCTGGTGCTCCCTTGTGTTTTCCAGTAGATTGTTCGAACTGTTTCCTATGGGTGTTTATAGCCTCATCTGCCGAGATTTGTGCTTCCACCCGGTGAATTAAATCGGCATATGATGGAACGGTGTCGCGCATAAGTGCCGAATAGAAGGGGCCAGGGCGAATACCTCCAAGGAAGACTCCCCTTAATAGTTCAGGATCTACTCCTGGGATTTGTCGAGCTTCTGTGGAGAATCGCTGAAAATACTCCTTTAAAGATTCTCCTTCGTTTTGGCGGATTCCGGAGAGGTGGGAGGAATCCTTAGCAATCCTTTAGTTGGCTACGAATTGCTCGACAAAAGCTTTTGCTAATTTTCACAAAAGAAGTGATTGTCCCTGATGGAAGCGAGTAGAACCATGTGCGAGCCTGTCCTTTGAGAGTGGCAGGAAAGACTTGGCAGAGGAGAGTGTCCGAAGCTCGTTGAATGTGCATAATGGTTATGTAGTGGTCGATATGCTCGTACGGGTCGGACGTCCCATCGTAAGACTCAATGCTAGGTAGTTTAAATCTATCCGGAATTGGGTGTTGCAGTATGGCCTCAATTAGAGGTGAAGATTCCTGAAAGTCTCTCTGTCGGAGAGTTTGTCTCGTATCTCCTTGGGGGAATTCTTCCCTTACTAATTTTCGCAGTTCGTGACGCAGGGCGTCGTGAGGGAGCTCTGCTCCATGTGGTTGAGTAGAGTTTTCAGGGAGATCTGGGAGGATGCGAGGCTATTGAATCAAAGGTGGAGGATGTGTAGAACTTGTTGTATCGGCAAGTTCGTTATCCTGTCGAGATTGAGGAAATCTTCTAAGTGGGGGGAGATGAACTTCTGCTCGAGGATGTCCGAATTGGACATCCTCAACCCGTGGTGGATTTTGGGGGAGGAAAACTTCCTCTTGCCGTGCTAATTCAGGCTGTCGATTCTCCCGGAGGAGTTGAAGAATCTCGTTCTGTGATTCTTCCATTTTTCGAATCCTTTCTTCCAAAGAAGGCCCTGTCGTCCTTTCACCGGCAGCATTTTGCCCCCCGGGTGCAAAGATACTGAGATTGGTCGTCTATGGTTAATAGACGAGTT
Organism: Dendrobium officinale; assembly: GCA_019514585.1. Classification (NCBI taxonomy): domain Eukaryota; kingdom Viridiplantae; phylum Streptophyta; class Magnoliopsida; order Asparagales; family Orchidaceae; genus Dendrobium; species Dendrobium officinale. The sequence continues at coordinate 35,248,763 of CM033697.1, read as the reverse complement.
TCTGGACTGACGAGAGTTGGAGCAAGAAGCTCCAATCAAACGACTGATGCGCCTATTCACCATCATAGCAGTACTCGAAGTAGTGGGATCGTGGTTCCCACAAACGACGCCAAACTGTTGTGTGTTAGAAAATACGTGGCGGTAGAGTTTGTAAATTTGCGTCCGAGCGTTGCACGTAAGTTTAACACACAAACAGAAAAAAGGAGTGAACACCAAGAGTTTTTACGTGGAAAACCCAAAAATGGGAAAAACCACGGGGCCTCGCCCAGTTGCAAATTTCCACTAGTGTTTTCGTAGATTACAAATGGCGGATTTCATCCCACAAGTCGGGATAATCCAAATATAACTTGTTTCTTCCAAGAAATTCACAAAATCCTGCGAATTCCCTGCGTTTCCTGAAAATCCGGCAGAGTTCCGGCGTCTTCAGGCGGCAGGAAAAACTCCGGCGGCGGTGGTCGAGGAGGTGAGGAATCTCCTATTCCCCTTTCTCCTTCTCCTTCTCTTCTTCTTCTCTCTCTTCACTTGACTCCCCTTGGTGTAGAATGAGGGCTCTATTTATAGTTTTTCTGGAGTGGCATAGCCCGTAAATAGGCGTGAGATCAAGGGCAAACAGGGAGTGGTATGAATGGACGACCGATATCGAATCTTTTGATCATGTACCGTTCGTTCGGCATTTGAAGGCCTTAATGATGTCGGAATTTGATGATCTTGGGCTCGTTGGATTCGTCTCGTCGAGCCGTTCGATTCGAGTATAAGCTCGTCAAAATAGGAGACCGTTTGGTAACTCAAATTGCGGTTTGAACCTTCCAACAGCGCTTCAAACCTTTGATTCGGACTCATTTGGGCTCGGATTGGGTTGATCTTGGTGTCGTTGGGTTCATATTTCCGAGACGCTCAGTTTGACTGTAAGCTCGCTGAAATCGGAGTTCATATGCTCCCGAAATTAATTTTTGAAGTTTCCAACTAGGTTTTGCCTTGAGATTCGTGCCCGATCAAGATGATTTTTTCACGCCGTATCAAGAACCATGTGGTGTCCATAATTTTCCAAAAGTGTGACTTCGTATGTTGGATGTTAAATGGGTATGTAGTGCGTAAAGCTAAACCTGTAGGAAATAGCGAAGATATTGAATGAAGGGAAACCCTACCCTCACTAAAGCTGTAGAAGGAATGCATATGAGGAAGAGTCGAACAAAGATTATAGACGAGGAAGAGGAATCATAACTCATGAAGGAAGAAGACATTGAGAGCTTCTAGTTTGGTACTGTGATGTGCATGTAAACCCTATGTTGACCTCGTATTAGGGGCTATTTGGTAGCAGGATTTATGTCATATTTGAGGCGGACTTGAGCGAAATCCACCCGAATGTCCTAAAATGCAAAACCAAATATCATGGTAAATGAAAGCTGTGATAGAGTCGTAGACAAAAAAGTACCCTATTTCGTGGTAAATCCCGAATTTTCAAAATCCTCTAATTCGGTGGATTTTCGAGATTTGGCCGAAGAAGTGCGCGAAAGGGAGAAATATACCTTCACAACGAGCAAGCTCCTATCGTTGCTTCCAATCAAAATGTTGTAACTTCTGATCCAACAAGAAGGGAACATCTTCGAGGAGCGAAGTCGAACAACGATGAAGGAGCCGAAGAAGAACATAAACGAAGAAGAAACAAATGGGAAAACAAATCGTAGGCGTAGGCTATGTAAAGAAAGGAGCAAATTGTAGAAGAATTATTTAAAATGAGTAAATTAATCTTAATAATTAATTAGACATTAACTTATGTAAATTATTATTATTTATAATTTATTTTAATGAAAATTATAATAGTTAATTAATTAATAATTAATTAAGATATTAGATTATGCTAATTATAATTTTATTTCAATTTGGTAAAAACTTTAATTAGCTATAACTATAAATGTTTAATTAAAAAAACTAGATATAATATACATTAGTTATAAAATAAAATAAATCATGATAAAAATAACAATTTAAATAATTGATACTATTTTTATTTAATTTATCTAAATGAAAATGAGGAGTTGATTAACTTAATAAATAATCCATTTATTAATTAGAATCTATATGATTTAAATAGTCTATTTCGCAGACTTGAGGTTTTGCAATAATTTCTCAATTACTTTCTTACAAATTTAGATAATTCTAAAAACTATTAATATTAATTAAATCTATATTATTGTTGTATTTTTATCAAAATCTTATTGTATTTTATTTAAATTTCTATTATTATATTTTAATAATCTAAAAAAATATGTCAAATATCTTAATCACTTTAAATTATAAATTGAATAGTCAAATAATTAGACAGAATTTATCAAAATATTATCAAACAACTTTTTGGATTTAACCCCCCAAACAGGGGAATTTTTATTGCTTCTGATAAAAAATATCGAGCATATCGAGTGTACCAAGCGTATACTGAGCTCCTGTACGGAGCACTATACCAAACACTTTAGGGGCTGTTTGGCAACAAATGGGATTTAACTTTAGTGGGATTTAATAAATCCTTTAAATCCGGATTTAGTAAATCCGAAATGTGTTAAATCATGAAAACTGTTTAGTATGCCAAATGTTAATGTTAAATCCTTGGAAACTGTTTGGTAACATATTTTAGGATTTATAGCAGTTAGGGATTTAAATGTGAAAAATATAATTATAACTTAAAAATAAATTTATAATAAAAAATAAAAAATATAATATGTTATAAATTTAATAATATGTTAAGTACAAATTACTTATTAATTATTATTTACACAATTAATTATATATTTAATAATAGATATATTAAATTATATTAATTAATCTAATTATATTAATATTTAATTACTAATTATACAATTAAGTTAAATTAGATAATTAATTTATGCACTAATTATACAATTAATTATTAAATTAATTTACTTAATTATTAATAATTTAATTATATTAATTAAGTTAATCAATAATAACTTTTAGAGGCTTCTATGATTTTCCTTTCATCTTCTCTTTTCGTCGTTGCTCTTCGGCTTCATTGATTTGCAGGTTTATAGATTGCACGCGTCGCTTCTGCGACTCCTTCGTGGTTGTTCGACTTTGCTCTTGCGACGACTTTCTAGTCATAATTAATAAAAAAGTAATAACATGTTAAATACAAACTATTTGTTAATTACTATTTACACTATTGATTATATATTTAATAATATATATTTTAAGTTATATTAATTAAGGTAATTGTATTAATATTTAATTATTAATTATGCAATTAAGTTAAATTATATAATTAATTATATAAATAATTTATTTAATTATTAAGAAATTAAATTAATTTATTTAATTTATGCACTAATTATACAATTAACTATTTAATTAATTTACTTAAGTATTAATAATGTAAATTATATTAATTAAGTTAATCAATAATAACTTAGATGCGTCTAGGGTTTGCCTTTCATCTTCTCTTTTCGTCGTTGCTGTTCGGCTTCGTTGTTTTAGCAGGACGTGTAGAGATTGCATGCGTCGCTTCTTCGGCTCCTTCGTGACTATTCGACTTCGCTCCTGCGACGACTTCAACCCAGATCGGAAGTTGCGACATTTTGATCGGAAGCAAGAACGGGAGCTCGCTGGCTGTGAAGGTAACTTTCTCCCTTTCGCGGGCTTCTTCGGATAAATCCCGCTCGGATTTACTAAATCCGGCTACCCCTTGGATTTACTAAATCCTCCCAGATTTAAGCTGTAAATCCGTTAATCCGGGATTTACTGAATCCAGGGATTTAACGCTCGCACAAAAACTGTTTGGCTTGATTTAGCGTAAATCCGACTTAAATCCCGCTGTAAATCCGATACCAAACAGCCCCTTAGTGGTTGACTTCGGGATGCATTCGATAACCCACGGAATAATCACTCCAAACAGAGACAGCCACTAACTAAGCTTCTAACTCAAAAAATCTTGGTGGATAGATTCCGTAGGGTCGAACGAGGCGTTTTATTCTTCTGGAAAGATCGAAGTTCGAGAGCGAGAGAGATAGAGGAAGCGGATCCCGCGTGAAACCTTTGTGTGAGATTCACTCGAAGCGAGAGAGGGACGGAGGAAGGAAGCTGGGAGTTGTGGGTATCCTCTCAGAATCGGAAGCTTGGATTGGTTTCTTTCTCTCGAGGGGGAAAAAATAGCAGCTGGTCTTGGTAGGTCTGGCATGAAGACGGAAGCTATATCTTGCTCAAATATGTGATTTACAACTTAGGTTTATTGGTTTGTTCAAAGTGATGGCATTTACTTAATGTTTATATGTTTTAGTGTATCTATTGTCAATTTTAAATCTCCCCTCCTAAAGTTAAAAGTTTAAAGAAAAAACTATATTTTCTTGATATCTTTGGCATTCCTTAACAAATCTTTGATGTTTTTTCCCTTGTGATGCAGTCATGGCCTGTAAAAAGTTCGCAACTCCTACGGCCCAAGGGAGGAAGAATGTTCTGGATGATTCTCCCAATGGGAATGCTGTCGATAAAGTAGAAGTTGTTCCACAGGACAAGGAACTGCCACTTCTAGAATCCAGATGTTTCTTGGCAAGTTTTGCTAAAAGATTATGAAATTGGCAAATTGGTGATCGGGAATGGGCATTACTAAGAAGAACAGGAGCTCCATTTGGAACTCTAATTAAAGACATTATCGAGCTTGATATGAATATGGAAATAGTGGATGCTCTGTTGGGCTTCTGGGATGAGGAGCCTTGTGGCTTTTTTGTTGGAGGGGTCATAATTCCTTTCACAGTGGATGACATTGCTCTGATTACTGGTCTTCCTAACCGAGGCCAAAAAGTAGTGAGGCAAACTTTAGCTTTGAATTGTTGTTCCGAATTTAGAAGGATATATTTAACCAAAAGGAATTTAGAGAGAAGTCTGGATAATATGCTCAGAAACAGAAACAATCCAAATCCTGAAGCAGACAAACAATTTGTTCAGCAAATGATTCTTTACCTATGGGGTTCTGTGTTATTCCCTGCTAGTTGTTGCATTGTGCCCAAATATCTGGCTTATTATGTACAAAATCTGGATTATATTGGAAGTTTTAATTGGGCTGAAGCACTTCATTCATTCCTTGTAAAAGAGATCAATGTAAAGTCCAAGGTTGTGAAGGAACGAAATGAAGGGAAGGAGGTTGTAGTCGGATACATGAATGGTCTATGCTTCACAATCAACGTAATTAACCAATCAAATCTTTCAATTATTTATATAACGCACTTCATTCTTTACCCGAGTCTGACTTGCATTGTTTAGGTATGGTTTTTTGAGCATGTTGATTTTGGTGAGGATTCAAAGCCTTCTAATCCGGATGTAAAACCAAGGATGCTAAAATGGGCAAAAGGATGCAAATTCTGGAAGAGAAAACCTTTTCTCCAAAGGTTTGGAGGCATAACGGTGGACAAGGTGGATGTTAACTTCATCTCTGCAAACATTTAAACTTCTTTTTTTGCCTTTTCCTTCAAAAGGATTTTATCCATCTTATAGGTTTGCCATCGGCTTCTCCCTAAAAATGATGAGTTTGAACTTATATCCCTGAATAGTGTGGTGCAGATGTCATCTCAGATTGGAGCTTCTGCTGATGTAGTGAAAGGTGATCCATCTTTGGTTGGAAACCCGGAAGTGTTGGGCTATGACATCAGAGCTGGATATGGAGGAATGGAGCGGAGAGATGGGGAGGTTGAGAAGGAAACATGGGAAACAAAAGTGGAAAGAGGCTACTCTTCTGAGATAGCGAGCCTTACACAAGTTGTTCGTAAACAAATTGCAATAATTTCCTTTTTGGAGAGGAAGATTGTAAATCTAGAAACACTAGCTATGTCAAATGGATGGAAAATAGATGGAATGAATGATAAGATATATGGGAAGGATTATGAAAAAGGTTATGGATTTACTGGAACCCGTAACAAGTCATGCATTGAAAGAGACAAGGGCCATACAGTGGAAGCGGTTGGCCATCCAAAGCTCAGTAGCATTGCAAGGAGTGAAAAACAAAGACGCAGGCATGATGGGAGAAGAAAGATGTTGAAATCAGCCATTGCAAAGGAGCATTTCAAGCTCAAGAAGAGAAGGGACACTGATATAGAGAAAGCTTCCCTTCTGAGTGTGGATGTAAGAATATTTTGTTTTCGTAGTTGTTGTTTCTATTTCACTTTTTCCATGTCTTTTATCTTGTGCATTTATTGTTGCTGGAGCAGAGTTCTGCAATATTTGAGAGAAAGGACACTGATAAGCTAGTCAATCTTGATGACTACGCAGATCCTACTGAGCAAGAAAAGGTTCAAGTTTCTGTCTTCTTTATATTTTTTACTCTAAAAAACATTGCTAAATTTCCTAACATTATTTCTGCTTGTATTGTAGACTAGGAGGCTGAAGTTGCTCCTCTAAATTATGTTGGCCGTGCACTTTTGACAGAGAATGTTAGAAAATATATTGATGCGTTTTGCATGAAACCTATGCAAAGGTTAGGATTGTTATTTTTTGGGCTCAGAGTACTGATTTTATAAGCTTTGGTGCTGGTAATACCTAGTTGATAATCAACTTTGTTACTGTTTTAGAGATGACATAGTGTTCTTTGATTGGAACATTTGTATTCAAAGGCATTCGATGGTGGAGTACCTCCAAGGTGGATACATCAGTGAAGAGGTTATCAAATATGAAATTTGATCATTTTTATGCATTCTCCTTTATGCTATGATTGTCAATAGTTTTTTATTTGTTGATTATTTGTAGATTATAGATGCATATGCCCTTATATTATATGAAGGAGTTAAGAAGTCTGGGAATAATTCTGCCAGTTTTTTGTATGTGCCACCAATGTTTTTGGTATGTGATAACTGTGGGACTATGGAGATCATTTTTTTAGTAGTGCTTTTGACCACTTATTAATGTTTGCAGGGACTTTATCGCAACAAGCTTGATAGCTATAAGAGGTTTATGAATGCTGTTGACAAGAAATCACTGGAGAAAGTGTCTTTTTTATTTTTGCCAAGTCATATATCAACTGCCAACCATTGGTTACTCCTTGTTTGTGATACGAAAAAAAGGAAATGGATTGGTTTTGACTCATTGTATGACGCAAGACACAGGGAGGTGGCTAAAGATCAGGCAGGCAAATTTTTTTTCTCAAGTTGTGTAGTTTAAAGTGCCAAGCCCATGAATATAGGCATATAGCTTAGTAAATGATTTTACCCTCACTGCAGATTATGCTTTTAACCGAGTATCTGTATCAAGATCATGGGTGGGATATTAGATCATGGAATCTTGAATACAGGAGGAGTTATCCTCAGCAAGAACCTGGCACACTTGATTGTGGCATCTTTGTGATGAAATTTATTGAAAGTATCATACGTGCTCCTATGGAAATTAATTTCAGTGGCACTGATATGCAGTTATTCCGACCTCAAATTGCTTACAACATTCTTGGTCACTGTGAAAAGGTATGTATATATATTTGTTTGAGTTTTATTCAAACTAATTCTATGTTGTTGAATTCATTTATCAACTTTGTGAAAAGTTAGCAATGTAATGCCCGCATTATTTGTTAATATGGTGTATCTTTGTGGTTGATACTATAAATGAAAATTATGTCTATGTATCTTTATGTTTGTTGGAGGTGGTGGAGTTTTTGTAGCTATAGGAGTATCATCTTATAGAATGTTTGTAATTACATCTATTCATTTATATCTAAGTCAAGTAAACCTTGATAGGTGTGTGAGCTAATATGATATTTATTGCACCATCTCATTAATGACTAGTCTACGTTTATTCTTTTTATAGATGACATATGAAATATGCTTCCTTGTTACCAATCCTTATATATATGTAGGGGTGTCAATTTCTGACCCGACCCGAAAAATCCGGGTTCGGGTCAACCCGTTTGTTAAACGGGTCGGGTTCGGGTTCAAAATTTTGACCCGTTTGAAAAATGGGTCGGGTCCGGGTTGACCCGACAACCCGCGGGTCAACCCGTTTAACTCGGTTTCTGCCCTACTCGCCCAGTCGCTGGTCGCCCTCCGCCCTCGATCGCGATTCGGATTCGCGATCCCGCCCTCGCTCCGTCGCATAACAAGCTCGCGCCTCGCTCAGTCGCGAACCCGCTGGTCCCGCTACGCCTCGCTCGCAAAGACGTGAACCCGCTCGCGCTCCGCGCCTCCGCCCTCGATCGCGATTTGGATTCGCGATCCCGTCTCGCTGCTCACCCTCCGCGGCTCCGTCCGTCCGTCGCTCGGTGCTCGCGAAGAAGCGAACGGCGAACCCGCTCCGCCTCGCTCGTGAAGACGGGAACCCGCTTCGCCTCGCTCGCGGGTTGGGTCGGGTCAACCAGCCAACCCGGCCGGGTCGGGTCCGGGTTGAAATGTCCGACCCGTTTGCAAAAACGGGTCGGGTTTGGGTTGACCCGTTTAGATCCGAATCGGGTCGGGTTCGACCCGAACCCGATGGGTTGACCCGAATTGACACCCCTAATATATGTACTGCTGTATGTAAAAATGATCGTGCATAATTTATTAATTTATAATTGAATATCTGCCATTAATACATTATCAATTATAATTAATTTTTTTATTTGAATTTATTTTATCTTTAGTATCTAATAACACAGTTCATTACTTAATTGTACTTACTGAGGAATATGAACTACTTTCTTGTATACCCAATGCATGCAGCACTTTGCAAAGTATTCTGAATAGCAGCAGGCTAGAAGAAAATGCTCCTGGTTGCTGACATGAAGCGGAAAGATCAAGGTAATTAATATCTGCCATTACTTTATGATTTTTTTTCCTGCTCTTGCTGTACGTTCAGAAATTTTATTGCAATCTGTTGAAATATATGATTTTATTTTAATGTTCCCCTATATTTTATAGTACATGTGAACTTGTACTATTTATTTGTTTTTGTTAATGTCAACTATGCAATTTTTATCACTAGACTTACGCCTTAGGTTGTTAACAAACTCCATATCTAAACTTAGGTTTGAACTGGAATTGTTAGACAATAAGATATTCTTTTGGATTCAAAGATAGTACTACAACAATATCAAGAATGGATGAACAATTCACTTTTGTTATACTTCTTGATCTAAATCAAGAAGGGGAAGACATCTTTTGAGTACTTCTGGACTCCTTAAGGAAGAAGAAGGTGGAAAAGAGATACTACAAAGGGATAAATCAGAAATTTTATTTCTTGAATTCAATTATAGCTTTGAAATTTTCAAATGAGATTGAATCAATATTGAACAATGCTTTTTAGAGTCGAATGAGGAATAATATAGAACACTAAGATTCTGAGAAACTCAGAGGTGCTCTAGCCTATCATATGGTTGGGCTTTAATATTTTAGATTGAGATTTATTTTATTTGAGTTGATATTTTATTAGAAAGTTGACACTTATAATCTTGATCACCATATTAGAACAATGCCCAAAATGTGAGGGCTTTTGATATAAAAATTAGTCTTAAAACCTATATCTAAAGTGAGTTATTATAAGGTAGAGACTTAAACTTAATCTAATGAGATGCAATGGGTTTTATATATCTCGCCTGTCAAGGGTTTAAGAAAGCTCGACTCTTTTGGATCTATAATCCTATCTAGGATATGACTGTCTGCTAAACTCTACTTAGCACTTTAAAACTATGATGTCTAGTCTCATGTAAATGCAAGATACGATAGAATGTTGTTTTAATTAGAAATTTGGGGCTGACATCTCTGATGGCTTAAATAGCACCAAATCATGAATGGTAGATTATGCTTCTAAAACTAAATGCAATTAACATTTTTAGTTTTTATTTTTGGTGCGTAGTTAATACAATGCATACTGGTTATCTGTAAATTTTGTATAATTTGAAATCTTAAAAGGCTTAAAAATAAATTTTATCCTATGGTGCAAACCTCTCCTGATATAGAATCGCATCCTAATATCTGAGGCAGTATCCCCGAACCTACAGGTAGAGAGGCACCTAAACAAAAAATGAAAAAAATATGCTATAGACTTGGCCTAGCGTCATTTACATCTTTCTAATTGTTTATCTTTCTATTTGATTTAATTAATTTTTTATTTTTTTTTTTAGCTGAAGAATTTTTTTTCTAAAAATGAGATATAATCTCGAGGCAATCCTAAGCAAGCATGCAAATGTTTGTTGCACACTAGTCTATTTTTTATGTAAAACCAGAGAATTTTATTTTGTATAGATCATGGGTTTTGAAATGTCGGTCGATATTTTGTTGTTGGTTGTTTTATTCCCTAGCAAAGGGTTTTAGTTTTTAGTTCTGGTTAAAAGTTGTAATAATGTGTCTTTTTTATTTTCTAGTTTAAGTTTGCAACTGATGGCTTAATATTTATAATGGAGTAAGAAAATAAAATATAACAATCTAAAACATAAAAAGTAGAGAAAGCATTAGCAAAGAACATATAAAAGCATGTAAACATCCTAACCTAAAAGGTTTAAGGCTAGTGGCCTATATGACATCTAGGGTGTGCTAGGTCATCTGTATGGCTAACCCTATTATTAGTTTGAAGTTTCATTTTTTAATTTTTAATATATTTAATTTTTATTTGGGAGTGGTTTCCGTTCAAATATTTATTTTTGATTTTTAAATGGCTTTTAAAGAAAATTTTAATTTTTGATTTAATATTACTATGTTCTATTTAGATCATTGTTTATTATAATTTTATGAGTTGATAGGATTTTATTTCGTATTTTTATATTGGAATTTTAAAGACTTTTTTATCTTTTAGTTCAATTAGAGGATTTATTTAATTTGGAGGTGAAGATGCATTATTCACTGAAATATTTATTTATTTTATTATTCATTTTGATTTAATGAGTTCATTAAAATTTATTTTAATTTTTTTTTATTTTTTTTTAGTTTCTTAATTTTTAGGCCTATAAGAGAATTTGTTAAATTTAGAGGTGAAGATGAGCTATTTGTTAAAATCATAGTTTGATTTATTATTCGTTACAGTTTTATGTATTCATAGAAGTTTATTTAGGATTTTTTTGAATTTTATTGGTTTTTTATTTGATTATTATTATCCTTTCTTCACTTTCTACTTTTTTCATAAAATTTTTAAATTTATCTTTACATTTAAATTTGAATGTATTAAATTTTTGGATTAGATTGTGTTGGTTTTATTTATGTTTTTAATTTTATTAATTGGTTTAGGTTAATTTTATATTTCATTTAGTGTTGAGGGTTATTTGAATGTGATATAAATCAATTTAGTTTAGATCTAAGGTGAACTCCCATTTAATTGTGTGTTGACCCTAATACTAGTGTCGGGCTGCACAAGGTGAGTTTCAAAAGCAAAAGAGCTCAAAATCGAGCAAAAACTCACCCGACGCGTGTCGACTGAAAACCCAAAATCGTCGAGATGACCTCCGTTCGCGAAACGGACAGCGCCGATGTGTCCGGAGCAACGGAAACAACTAAGATCGATACCCATATTGATGGGGGTCGACGGTCGGCAAAAATTTAAAGCGCGCGAATCGAGGCGACGCTGTGTGCGAGCGGTGATGCGGCAACCAACTAGTTGCAAGATTAAAAATTTATTTTTTTCTTTTTGTGCAATATAATTAAAAAAAAATTAGAAAGTGGGAGAGAAAGAGAGGTTTTAAATAAGAAAAAAGATTTTTTCTAAATAAAAAAAACTCAAAAGTACCCTAAATACCCACTTAAACCCTCATAACTCCCTCACATTCTCCCCAACCGATCCCTCAATCCCTCTCACGCCATTTTGACGCCAAGGAGACGCCCCCCTCACGCCTCCCTTGAGTTTCCAATCCACCGGCCTCCATTTTCCCTCCAAGGTTTAAGGTAAACTCCAAATTTCTTCTCCTCCTTCCTCTGTTATTCTTCTCTCCCTCTTCTTCTTCTTCCTTCCGTCTTCTCCCTCTTCCCCATTTTTCTTTTTCTTTCTTCATCCCTCCATATTTCCTCTCATTTCCTTATATTTTCTTCCTCTCCTCTCCTCTCTTTCCTCTCCTTCATCTTCTTCTTCCTCCTCCAATCTCTCTTTCTCAAGACATACACCAAATCCTAACCCTAAGTTTTCATATCTCCGCATCCACTCACTAAACTATCCACCACCCTTCACAAAAAATATTTCCCTACACCTTCTACACCCTCCCAATAAAAAAAATCTATCATCCCTCATTTTATTTATCTAACCTAGAGTGAAATCTCTTCATGAATGGCTCTATTTCCACCCCAAATATCTCTTCTCTCCACCACGCCTCCAAATTCCTTCCTTAGAGAGAAAAGTAATTTCCCTTCTCTCTTTCTCTCTCCAAAAATTAGAGAAAGAGAGATTTTCTCTCTCTAACCTCACTCCCCCAATCTCCTACACACCTTAAACCTCTTCTACCAAAAAGCCCCATCAAATCCTCTCTTTCTCTCTAGAAAGAGAGCTCTCTTCCCATTTTTCTCTCTCTAGCTTTTGTTTTAAATATAAAAGACATGATTAATTAAATTGCACAAATATTTTAAAAAAATAAATTTAATTGTGCATCGCAGGTTTCTTACAGTCGCCGCCATCCGTCGTCGCCGCCTCGATTACTGCATACCCAAGGTAAAAAGTCCGACACTAGTATTTTACATTTCTATGCATGAAATAAATAATCGTGACCATTTTTTTAGCTGGTGAGAAAACTTAAGTACCCGTGACCGCTCTGAGCGAACGGGGAAATTCGTATGCATGAAACTTAAGTACCCGTGACCGCTTTTTTTTTAATGGACGGGAAAATTTGTTATTTATAAAAAAATTGTTTAATTAAGTACCCGTCATTACTTTTAGGCTGGGAAAATGCTATGCTTTAAATATGTGCTCAAACACCCTGTGACCGCTTTTGTTAGCGAGCGTGGATTGGAACTGCGACCGCGATTTCGCCTGACACCTACCGTGACTGCCTTTCTTGGCAAACGGGATGGTCTTACACACTCCGATACAGACCCTACGCGGGGACGACGTCGGAGTGCTGACAAAATTTTCAACAAGAACCCATTACTTATACATTTTTTAAAGAGATTAAAATATACCTACAAGCATATACAAGGAGTTCATGGAGACGCATTCAAATGAATAACTAAAATTTGAACCTAAATGAGAACATAACTTGAGCTCAATATGGACATTAATTGAACCTGCAAATATTTGACTCAAACTTGAATGAACATGAACTTTAAAGAACTTGAATTGGAATAGAGCATACAGAGCCAAACCTTGGATCGATGAATGAACAATCAAGATCTAAGCGAATCCTAATCATTCTAGTGGATATAAATGAGCACAAAGCTTGTGATTACCAAGGTACTCCAAATGCAACCATATAAGGAAGGGGCGTATGATGAATAAAGCTTTAACCCATTAAAAAGAATGTCGTAGCAATAATTAGAGGCGATACATAGTCTAACAACAAACAAATGAACATATACTGCAAATCATTCTGGACTGATAATTATGAAATTTATACCAATCATGTAAGCAAGTGTGCAAGAACTCGTGGTAGGAGAAGAACTATGGCTACTCTCAAAAATGATATAAGGCTTGTAACCATAGACACGATTCATCTGTGATCAATAAGATCGAAGAAAATGAACTTCATGCAAGCAAACATAACTCAAAGTGAATGTAAGGATTTGTGTAGAAGGATTTGTTTGACTAAACAGATTTGAAAAAAATGGGTGAGCACGAAGGAATGTGATGGCATCCTTATCACCAACAACAATCCAACTCCAAAGAGATACAACAAAAAAAAAGATGCAAATCATAAGTCAACAAGAGTCCAACCATTCAAACGAAAGTTATCTCATGAACAAGGAATGATAAACTAAAGTGATTCAAATTATTCAACCAAAGTGAGCGATATGGCAATATGCCTACATATAAAGTTTCCCACAAGTGTTGAAAGTCTTCATGCTAGATAAGGAATGAATATCAAATAAATGATGAATTTGAAGTTTATTATACATGTTATGAACCGTCTGTGGAGACAAAGAACCTGGACATTCAACTCATTTGCAAATGACAAGAAGATGGTGGCAAATACAACAACAATCATGCTTGTGGAAAGGGGTGTAGTGGTTGTAATGAACATCCCGATGTATTCATGAAGGAAACTTAAAGCATATACAATGATTGTATAATGGATTCGATGAACCCTCCAAAGACATCGATAGAAGAACCGTGGCATATTCAACTTTTCGTCTAAAATCAACATCGAAGTATAAGCAATAAAATAAGAGGAGATTTGATTTTAAACAAATATGCAAAGTCTTTAAATGGTACTACAAAATGCATGCAAATAATGGAAGTTAATGTAGAGGTTGGCTATCTGGTGGATATGCGTGGCAATATTTACTAATACTAGAAGACACACAAGTAAATGCAACGGTCCACCAGTCAAACACATCAATCTCCTGTAAGCAGAAGGGGTTTAATGACACTGCAAGAGACTCATACCACAACCAACATGTTAATTGAAACCAGAAAGGTTTTGCATGCAATAAATATAACAAGGCGACACATTTGAATGCATTCGAGTGAATATTAACATACAAGTGAAAGATTAGTTTATCAGTGAAAACAAGTGAAAATCAAATACAAAAGCATTACAAAACCATTTGAATAAGGCCTCATGATGAATAAAACACCAAGTATGATTGTCCGCATGAAGTGGCCAATAACAATCAGGAATTAGGTGTGATTCAATTATAGGTAGATCATGAAGAACTTTAGCAGTGATTTGGTTCTTCAAGATGTGTCTAAAAAAGCTATCCACAAGCAAAATAAAGAAGACCTTCAATAAGGGAAAGCTCCTACGAACAAAAAAAAAAAGGCAGAAGATTAGTTAGTGCACTACAATCTATCTGCACAAATCATGCAAGTAGTGCACGACAGTCTACATGTACAAAGCAGCAAACAATTCAATCCATAAGCTGTTGCAACCCGCCACCGGATCTGCAATACTCGTACAAGCAGACAGAAGGCGTGCATAATCTCTCAAATGAAATATTGTGTGCATTCAAATTGCAATTACCTGCACAACTAACATATTTCAAAACCCCCCTGCACGTACACCGTAGTTTGTATACACATAGGTACACTAAAGGGGAAAATACGATCTCGACCCGCATGGGCCCCGGCGAGCGTGTTATGAGTACACACGCGACGTCTAGGGATGCTGCGCAGGTCAACAAGTGAATTCAAGTTCGAACCCGATCCTTCTATGCGAATCAATAGGAGTCAACAGGGTTCAAACTATCAAATAAATATACGATTGTGGCGATCAATATATTTATTTTAATACATTCGTATTAGGCCTTCAAAGCTTAAAATTAATAGAATTCACTCACAAAGGCATAAAGTCTACGAAACCCGATCCCCTATCTACAAGCCAATAGGGTCGACAAGGTTTAGTCAATGAATGACCCCACACCCCGATGATGGTCGTGTTGAATGTGAATCTCAACTGAAGGGGTTAATCTCTCAGATATTTTAAAATGCCCTAAAATTTCTACAAGATTCAAATTTCACAAAAATTCAAAAATCATCAAGCTTTAAGATATTTAAATTTGAAACCAATCATCAAAACACTTAAGGCAAAATTCATCCACCTTCTGCAACAATTTGTTAGGGTGAACAAATTAAAAACTACTACAGCTCACATTGAGCTAAATGCCTAATCGAAAATATCACTAGGATCCATTCTCAAACAATCTCTTGCTAGTAAGGACGTAGTACGTGCCTTCTAACCTGCAGTTTTGCCACCAAATGACACCGCAAGATAAACGGTTATGACCCGGGGCCCTCTGAACCGAGTGGTTTTGCCGCCAAATGGCACCACGAAATATCGGTTATGGCCAGAGCCATTACGCTTCTTATTGGCATCAAATTCTTGAGATATGAATTAATAGGATATGATCGATAGGGCACAAAGCCCTTTGTCAGCTAAGGTTGAGTCAAATTTGTCCTTTTAGGCAAACATTCACCCCAGGTTTACAAGTTACCCTAAGACGAAGCAACCCATAGCTGCTGACAAGGATCTTTCTGTTAGGTTGGGTCGACTACCTCCTCTGACTAAGTAGACTAGTGACCATGATGACCTGGGACGACAAAACCATGGGATCTTGATCGGGTCTATAATCCATTCCCCCACTATCCACTTTAAGTGCAAGATGGTGCAATTTCTGTTTTAAATATCAACTCCATCCAAATATCCAAAATTTTCAAATTATCAAATCCAAACATATGCTGCTACTATATGCCAGATAACACGTATTCTCTACGTATCTGATTGACAACTAGCCTTAATCGAAAGTTCTCTCTCATGATCAGGAGGGTTAATTAACTATAGGGGCTTGCGCCTATAGGAAATCAGAACTCAAATCATGAAGTCCTGACAAAATGAGGGCGAAATCTCTGGGTAGTGTCTTATCTACAAACCCATCTGCCTTCCAAAATTTACCTCGAAACTATTTAGTTAAAACTCCCTCACCGAATAAAAAGAAAAGTGCGGCGGGGAGACCAGGGCCGAATTTTCGGAGCCCACAGATTTCTGGCGACTCCGCTGGGGATTGGTTTCTCTTTCCATATTTGGCTAGTTATATATTTAAGCTATAGTACCAGCAAAATCTGATGAGTTAAGATTAAAGGTCATTCATAAAATATCTTTTTAATTGAACTCATTAAAAATTTTCTAAAAAGTATTTTGAAATTATAAAATTTATATGTTTATCATTTCATTCTGTCGAGTCCCTGCGCTTTGAAAGTATGGGGTAGTATATCAGATCTTGATTACTAATCCCCATCTTTCATTTTGCACAGAATGGACCTCCAGAACCTCCTTTCACCGTCCAGCTAGGATGTGGTGCTAATATTCAATTAGCAAATGCTATAATTAACACATGAAACTCTGGAGCCACCATTCAATTTGGTGGGCTACAATTCTCCATAGCTACTGCGAGTGCTGTTGATGTTCCAGTATACGGCATTGATACTGAAAAGCCTGCTAAGAGGCCTTATGCTACTGATATTGCTGCTCGTCGCGTGCATCCACCACCACAGCGACCACAACCAGCCCGAGTTGTTACTGCAAATGAGTTCCCCTAGAAGAGGGTCTCAATCTTCAAAAGGATGTGGAATTCTGAAACCCCGACAACAAGAAGGGTCGTAGCCGAGAAACAAATTTATGTGATTCCTACAACTACCACCACTCTGCCGATTGGGATATCTATGCCTGGAAGGAATGACGCCGAGGCCTCCTCATATGGAGGAAGGCCATCAAGAAGACGAAGGAGAAGGATGAATGCTGAGTTGCGAGCTCAATAGTTGCTACAAGTCCACCCATCCACACTATCGGGTCAGGAACCAGAAGTGAGTGTTCCTACCCAGAATAAGTTTAAAAATTTGAAATGGATAAAACGAAACAACTCTACTGGTGAACTTAAACAATCATTCTGGGAGCAACAACCCCAAGCCCTGGCTCCTCAAAAGAAGAAAGAGCTCGAGATTTTGTCCGCCAAAGTGCACAGGGTCCTAAAAATAGTGAAAGAAAAGGGGTTGATGAAAAAGATGTACCATAGGCAGTGTTGATTGAGGCCAGAAGATCTCCACCAAGAGAGTTTACCGCCTCAGGTGACTTGTGGAAAATTTAAGTCAACTTCGTAGGAAGCACATCGGGGCGTAACACTTGGACCACGTGTCCAAGAATCCGCCGTCGAAAGGGCCCAGCAAAAAGACAAACAAGTTTGGCGGTCAAGACCGTATGACTGAAGAGCACTTGACAAACAAACAAGTATGGGCGTGACATCTGGTGCAGCCTCCCAGAGATCCGCCCCCACTAACAGAAGTTATAAAAAATGGGTCCCTAAGAAGGTCCAAATTGATCATTCCTTTGATGGTCGACACTCGGGAGAATCCTCAAGGGGATCCCATCATCAGCCAATTGCGTTATCCCAAGAAAAACTAACTTTGATCGCATCCTGCGGATTGAAGAGGTTTTTGTGCTAAGTATTGAACCGGAGATTCAGTGGAAACGCCGCTCAGAGATCCGTACACGAGAAGATGATGATGAAGATGAGTTGAAGTGGTCTATATGGTGGAACATGATGATGAGTGATCACCTTTGCGGGTATACCAGCGACAATATGGGGCTGGATCTACTGCCGGTAGAGATGTCGACTCCTCAGAGAATGAAGAAGAGGAGGAATTCGAAGAGAATTGTTTATTCGCTGATACCACACTAGCAGAAGCACAAAGGCATATGCATCGTCAGATGAAGACGAAAAATAAAGAAATTGCTCAGTTAAATGCCAAAATGACTAAGATGATGACGCAAATGACTATGATGATGCAGATAAATATCACTGCTAATCCTACACCTGCTCAACAAACCAATCATCAGGCGACAAATAGTGATCTTGCTAATCCGCCAGCTCATCCTGTACCCCAAGTGTCGGGAGTATGAGGTTCACATGAAGGAGGAATTGAGAATGATCGTTTGGTTAGCCAACCCACTCAAAATATGGCAAGTACATCTGAGCCTATAACAGTGGCACAGTTGGAGACAATCATCAATGAGAAGATTTAAGCTGTCATAGCTTTGGATCAGGCAGAAAAACTAGTGAGCAAAGGCCGCTCGTATCCTGCTGAATTTGACCAGGTGCCGTACCCAAAGGGGTATTATGTCCCAAAGTTTAACACATTCAATGGTAATAGTAACCCCAAACAACATTTGGCCCAATTTAAAGCCACTTGTGGTAATACGAGAGGTGTTTGAATTGCTTTTGAATTGCCTATTGATTAGAAAGCTTTTGAATTGCCTATTGATTAAGGCAACATAATCGCTTTTAGACCCGAAAGAATCAGTATCCATGTTCTTGGCCTTCAGCGCCATAGTTTTCTCCTTCTTTCACTCACCTGCATTAAGTTTTCTTTGGTTCACTTCTTGCTCATAAGCAATGAGTGATCGAAGTAAGTTATCAAAAAAATAAGTATTCAAATTATTGGATTCAATAATTGCAGTGATCTCAGCATGAAAGGAAGAAGGCATCTCAAAATTTTGTTCACTCTTTCATATTTAGTTAGCTCTCTTCTTAAGGCATGCAATGAGGTGATAATTTGAGTAAACCTAGTATACATGTCAGAAATTAAATAAGTAGGTTTCATATGAAAAAGTTTATAGTCATGCAATAAAATATTCAACCTAGATTATTTAACTTCTTTGGTTCCTTCATAAGTAATACACAATCTAACCCAAATTTCTTTACTAGTAGCACAAGTTGAAACATGTATATAATCTTCCGATTTCAAAGCACAGAAAAAATAGTTCAAGCATTTTGCATTTAGTTGGGCTAAATCCCTATCATCAATAGTCCATTCAGTGAAAGGAAGTACAATAGTAATGTCATTAGTTTTACGAGACCGAGGTGAATAACCAACTTTAGTAAGCATTCACATATGATAGTCAATCGATTGTAAAAATGTTGACATGCAAGTTTTCCAAAAATCAAAAGGAATATTGTCAAACAAAGGTGGTCGGGAAATAGAATAACTTTCTGCAGTATTACGATTACCAAATTTAGTCATTGATCAAAATTTAAAAGTTTTCAAAAACTCTATTTTCTGAATCCCATTCTGATACCACTTGAAAGTTTGACAGGGATGTTAATCCCTTATGAACTAGTCCCGAGGCAAACTAAGAGGGGGGTGAATTGGTATTTTAAAAAATAATTTAAGAACAATCACAAACATAACCAAACAATCACCACAGAAATTAAGTGCAAAAATTAAATGTGAAAGCACAATAAGAAAGAACACACCATAATTTTATAGTGGTTCGGTCAACTTGACCTACGTCCACTCCACAGAGCCTCTCCTCCTAGTATTGCACTAAACTTAGTGTGTCTAATTTTGCCCCCACAGCAAGGGGGAGAAGCCCGTACAAAAACTCCTTTCCACCAACCCCAGTGAAGCAGAGAACCCAACTCACTTTGCTTCATCCTGAAACAGGTAGAGAACCCAACTTCTTTTGCTTCCTCCAGAAGCAGGCAGAGAACTGCGATCAGTTGTTAAAGTAGACCTATCTAGAACTTCCAATGAACTAGGGATGATGATCGGAGAAGATGACACAAATTCTTTATTGGAGCAACCTTTGTTAAACCCCTCACAAACTCCCCCTCACAAGATCCTCTCTCTCTCCCTTGCTCTCCCTCTCCTCTTAGCTCTCTCAGGTCAGGACAGTCTCAAAAGATATTTTCTTGAGAAAAACAAAAGATCTTTTAAACAAGGGCTCAAAATTAGCCCTAATTAGCAACTAATCGTCAAATATCATCCTGTACGATTAGTTCAACTCGATGAATATCATCCAGTAAATCGCACTGGATGGATGTTTGGACGATGGAAAAAGAACTAGATCATCTAGGACAATCTCACGATTTGCCGGGTCGATTAGTACAAAAAGACGAATATCATCCAGAACATCGCCCGGAATGGATGTCTTGATGATGGAAAACTAACTTGATCATCCAGGCTGATTAGGTCAATTCAGTATATATCATCCAGAGCATCGCCCTGAATGGAACCAGGCCAATGTTTGATCGTTTAGGAAGAACTAAGGTTTATGACCTGATAATCTTGGCCGATCCTGTGATTGTCTAGGATGATATGATAGACCAATCAAACCTTAATTACTTTCCTTAATTACTAGATTAATTTAGGCATAAGTGCACTACATTGTCCAGGATGATGTCTTGGGGAATGTCTAAAATTAAAATATGCCTAAATAGATCTGGCGGTAGATTCTTTCTTATTTGAGCCTATCATCCCGAATGATACTAATATCATCCATGATGATGCGCTTAATTGCGGCTGCCTTAACCAGGATGCTTTAATTAGGGTTTCTGTTTTTAACTGATCATCGAGGCCAATTTTTGGATCTTCCTAGATGATGTGATCAAAAATAAAAAAAACTCTAAAACAGTCAGAAATTTGTCCCCAAGTGTGTGTGTGTGTGCAAGGTTAATTGTCATCAGGACCAAGGTTTTAAAAGGCAGAATCGGGAATCGAGAAGTTTTTTCTAAACGAGGTGAGGCGTAAGCCTCAAAACGATTAAAATAAATTAATTTAAAATTATAAATAATGATAAAAAATAACAAAATATTATGTCAACTATGAATTTGAAGATTTGTTTTAAGATAATATTACTGGAATATAATATTTAAAATAAATTCACTTAAAAATAAAACATGCCTTTAGGATAAAGACCCAAAGCAGGCTCATCATCACTTTGATTGTCTTCAGAAGAATCTTCATAATTAATGTCAAAGTCATCCTCAAACTCTTCTTCATCTATAATATTTTTTTTATCTTCTATATCAGTTAATATTACATTATTTCTAAAATGAAACAATAGTAACATACAAAATAATTCATTATATTTAAGAATACCTTTGAATTTTTTTGAAGCTTCAATCTCACTTTGTTTCTTTCTTTTATATACTTGGGTAGTTGCTTCATTGTCTTCTTCATTGACATGAGTTTCTCCTTCTGCTTCAACTTCAGAAACATCAGCATTCTTAGGAGTAACCCATTCATCATTAGATTATAACTCATCAACAAGCAAATGATCAATTTCATTCTCAATATTTCCTTGATTCTTCAATTTGAGATATTTATCTTTTAATTTTTTATTAAACATAACATAAACTAGTTTGTTCATTTGATCTGTCTCCAATCGATTTCTTCTCTTTGTATGAATTTGATTGAAGATGCTCCAATTACGCTCGCATGCAGAAGCCGATCACGTTAGGCTAAGAACTTTAACTGCAAAAGCTTTTAATTCAGGAACATTATCTCCAAACTGAGCCCACCAACGTTTTACATGAAGACAAACATAGTATTTTATGAATATTGGTTGAAGAAGAAGACTTGAACATAAATATTAACATTAAAATTATAAATATTCAAACTATAAATATACCAGGAGATCATGTTTTGTAGCATGTTTGTGCTGCTCTAAATCTAAACATTCACCTCTTCAAACGAAAATCCTCAGGTTGATCATTTACTTTAAGGTAGTCTTCTTCAGAAATGAGTTTGTCCATACATGCATACAAACCAGTTTTCACCTCTTTGTCAACATGAAAATCCTTATCATAATGAAATTGGGGATTTAAATAGTACGCAGCAGCATGTAAGTGTTGGTGTAATTGTCGATCCCACTTTTCATATATAATATCTCATATTTCTTTGTAGGTACTTTCTTCATCTCCCTATTTTTTTACAATATCTTCTTTAGCCCTATTCATTGCTTCATAAATAAATCCCATAGCCGGGGCCCTCTCACCATCAACCATTCTAAGCACCTTTACGAATGGTCCTGTTGTCTTCAAAGCATAATTTGTACTGCGCCAAAATGAATCGTCTCTCATAATAATCTTTTTAACTTGCTTTCCTTCTTGTTTTTTGGCCCATGAACTTTTATCCCACTCTTCTGAAGCAAACATTGCTTCCAAAGGTTGTCTTAACTCCTTGAATCTCTGCAATGTTAAATATGCAGTAGCAAATCTTGTAACAACAGATCTAATAATTTCTTTGTCAGTGAATTTTCTCATCAAGCCGAGTACCCAAGAATGATTGTATATAAACTTACTAACGAATTTGGCCTTCAATATGGCTGATTTATGTTGAGGCAACTGTCCCAACCTCTCAAGCATCAAGTCAATACAATGTGCAGCACAAGAAGTCCAGTAAAGGTGAGGCCTCTTCTCCATTAAAATTCTTTCTGCAGCTTTATATGCACTTACATTATCAGTAACAACATGTACTACTAAGGCATCTCCCACTTCCTCCATAATTTCATCCAACATTTCAAACAATAATTGTGCATCCTTTACAAAGCTTGAAGCATCTACTGATTTGAGAAAAACTATTCCATATGGATTGTTGACCAAAAAATTAATAATACTTCTATGTCGAATATCTGACCAACCATCTGACATTATTGTCACGCCTGTCTTATCCAAGTCTTCTTAACATCATCCACCATTTTTGAAGTTATCTTAACCTCCTCATTCAGCATCTAAGTCCTCAGCTCATACATGCTTGGAAGTTGTAATCCTCTTCCATAGCTTCCAACAGATCGTAACATATTGATCAACGACGGACTCCTAACAACATTAAATGGAATCCCATTTTCATAGATGAATCTGGCGATATCCAAACAAACTCTATTCCTGAATTCTTTTGTAGCTGTAGGAGGTTGAATACCCTGAGTATTTATGTTTTCGTCATTATCAATATTTAGCATAAATCTATCCATGGGCCCACGACGGCCTCAGTCAAAATAAACTAGATGGCTTCCAGTACTGAAACTTTCATGCTGTGATCCATAGTAAGAAGAGTTTGCTATCATCTTTTTCATATTTCTTTGTGTGACCTCCTTTGTGGTGCAAACTTCTTTAAATAATTTGTACATTCATTCTTCACATCATCAGGAACATTTGCATATGGTCCCACATTGACATGAGTGCAGGCTAGATGATCCTTCAATCTCTGGACGCCACCAGTTATTCGTTTCTCACAGAAATTACATTTCATGTAAACATATCCCTTTTTTGCACCTTCGCCTGACACTTCAACTTGAGTTTTATATTTCCATGCAGGATCTTTTCTTCTTGTGTCACTAGTCATACTAACAATAGGATATATTTTAACAATTATTTGTACTACCAAATACTAATAATAAAATAACATGAATACAAAAATATACCAGTCTGCCGGGGGTCCAAGGAGGCGCTGCCCCCCGGCGGGGTTCGACTTTTATCGAGCGTACCGAGCATGTAACACTCAGTACCTAGCATGTACAGCTTAGTACCGAGTATGTACCCCCCAATATCGAACATGTACCACTCAGTACCTAGCATGTGCCGCTCAGTACCGAGCATGTACCGCTCAATACCGAGCATGTACCGCTCAGTACCGAGCGGTACTGGTTCGGTACTAAGCATGTACCTATATGTACCGAGCATGTACTGAGCGGTACCGAGCATGTACAATCTGATGAAGCGAGATATGAAGCAAATAACGGGAAGAAAGATCGTTACCTAGCCGTGAAAAAAGAACTTTTGATTACAAGAAGCTGGAGAAGAAGAAGCAAGACATGAAGCAAATGACGGGAAGATTACTAGAAGAAAGAGAAGAAGAAATAAATCGTTACCTTCGATTGCCTCCAGCTATGTTCGAACTCGACCAAACTGTGGTCGTCGAAGCTAGCGGAGTTCGCCTTTCAGTTCTCACCCGAAGCAGAAGCAGGTATGTTACCCTAATACTCAACTCTTATACGACTCTCACCGCTCGGTCTATATACTTACAAATCGAAGCAGTGCCTCGTTTCGCTTTGAGGCGTTACGAACTGAAGCCTACGCCCCGTGCGAAATAAGCGCACGCTCCGCCGAATCCAACGAGGCGTAAGCCTCAAGGCGCAAATGCTTCGCCTCGCCTTGAGTCGCGTCTCAGTGCGTACGCCTCTTCCGCCTTTTTAATCGTTGATCGGGACACAAATTGTTACAAAGGACTGAACAAAAGATAAAAGACACATGTCGTACATTATAAATGGACTCAGTCCTAATTTACCCAATTTTGAGCTGGTTCAATTTGCAGTTTAATCTTATGGACCTAAAATGTTAGTAGGTAAGGTAGTCGTAGAGAAAACGAAGTTTTTGCAATTATCAAAATTAAATTCCATGAAATCAAATTTTCAACAATTTCTTTAAGTTAAGTGTGGATGCTGTTAATACTAAGACTATGGTGGGTTGTGGTGGTGTCATCAAAGACTCCAATACTATTTGCATTTTGAGTTTTGCTGGTCCTTGTTATAATCGTGATGTTAATACTACTAGCACTTTTGCTATCCAGTATGGTTTAAGGTTGTGTTTCTCTCTTGATTACATTAATATTATGGTGGAGGTTTTTTCTTCTGATATGTTTAACATGAGGAGGAAAAATAAGAATTTATTGAACAGGTTTAACTTCTCTTTTTCTGCTATTGAAGTGGAGGGAAATGCTTGTGCTAATACCATAGCCAGGTGGGGCTGTGGGTTGAATTCCATGGAAGATTTCATTAGCTCTAATTTACCTCTTCATGTTAAGGGTCTTTTAAATTTGGATAAGATTAGTGTACCATATGTTATCCTTAAGGTGATTGGGTTTGTTGGTTTTTTGTTATATTCCTGCAAATTTTTTGTGATCCTTTTCGGTTTGCTGGGTCTTTTGCTTATCAACTCGGTTATTTTTGTGTCTTCTCTGGCTTTGTTGTAGAATATTGTTGTTGGGTATATTTGCTTTTGTTGTTTTGCTATGGCCTTATGGTTGTGGCTGTTTCAGAATGGCTAGTTATTGCCTTACGGTTTATATGATTTCTATTATATGTTTCTCTGGTTCTGCGCTGCTGTGAACCGTGAGGTGGTTGAGACTGTGCAGGTTTTTTATTTCTATTTCTTAGATGGAATGGAAGCCTTTCACGGGTATTTGGGATATCGTTATTTACTTTGGGTTAATCTGCTTGCTGCTTCAGTTTTGTTGCTGCATGATGAGTGAGGGTGTCATTTCCTCTCCTTCTATATCTTGGGCTCATGTTTTTGTTTTCTTGAGGCCTATTGTAGGTCAGATTAGGGGGTCTATGATTTATTTAATTAGGGGTCCTCACTTTGCTCTTGGAGGTTTGTTAATGTGGTTGGGGTTGGCTTTTATTATTGTGGATCATCTAGTTTTGGCTTATTGGTTGGGGGTTGGGGATTGATTTTTTTAGAGAGGAATTTTTTCTTGCTGCCTGTCTTGGGTTTTTTGATATGAATCTTATGTTGTACTATCCATTTCTAAATTGGTGGCTTATGAGACATTTGCTGCTTGGGTTAGTTTGTCTTATTTTTGGTGGTATTTGGGAATTTCATTGGTGCTATAAACTTATTCTATTCTATCTCTATTATTGTTTTTGCCTTTTTGTCTATTACCATCTTTTGCATATTGCTTTCAATTCTAGTGTTCTAGCTATTGACTAGTTCAAGAGGACTACGCAGCTAAATATTGTTTTTAGTACCTCTATGGTTTTCTGGATGCTCGTTCTTTTGTACCGTAGAATATACCTTGGATGTTTTGTACTTTTGCTTAGCTGGGAACTCGAGCTCGTAGGGTTTTTTTTTTGCTTTTATTTTCGTAATTCTTTCGAGCAGTAGTGAGCTTGAGATCCCTTTAAGGACCGTGTAATCGTTTTTTTTTTATATTAATGCATAGGCCCCTCAGTGAGTCTCTTATAAAAAAATTTAATACTGTTATCATTCATATAAAATAAAATTTTTAATATTTTAATTACGATATTTTTATATCTGCATAAATGTTACATGATTAAATATTTTAACGCTACTAGTTTTTCTTCGTTGGGTGTATGTGCAGCTCCACTATAGTAAGGTTTATTCCTAAAATATATTTTTAAAAATTACTATAAAATTTAATAATACATATAAAAATAAAGTTACACTTAAATTTGAATAATGAAATATTTTTATAAATTCTAAGGGTTCTATTAGGTTGTAAGGGGTTTATTAGTGGAGACATATTTTAGATGTCATTTATGCTTGCTTGTTTAAGTTTAAATTAAAATTAATTTGTATTTACGTTAATTTTTACTTATTTAATTTTTGTTTGTCTAAATTTAAATAATGAAATAAGGATATTTTATTTTATATTTTATGAATCTCTTAATTTATTACATAATTTCTAAAGTAATGACTTATTAACTTGTTCCTTAAATACGATTTGGAAATTAACCTACCAAATGAATTCAAACATTCATGAAACTTTGTCCATGAGTCATTATTGCTGATCCAAAGAGCATCTCATAAAAGTTTAAAGTCATGTTGAAGCAACTAAATGTTTAAGTGGTTTGCTAACTTTAGTATTTCCTTTAAATTTAATCTACGGTTGACTTTGAATTTGTGATTTGAATATTAATTAATTTTTTATGATGCTCTTTGATTTTTTTTGGAGTGTAATGCAAGTGATTTTATAATTTTATGATACTTAAGAAATTATTTTGGAAATTTTAAAGTTGAATCTTGATATATGGATTCAAAACATGAAGTTAATTAGAGTTGGCATTTGAAGTAACAAATGTTCTCAAATTATGAAATTTTAAACATATGTCACTTAAAACCTAAGAAAGAATCAATGAATGTTTGGGTACATTTGGCCTTGTGGTTGACTTTTAAAGAGTTTTTTTCAATTCCTTTATTATCATTAAAATGATCCCAGTAGGTGTTTCAAGATAAGAATAGATGGAAGTTTATTTTTATTTTATTTACCATTAAGTTGAAAAAAAAAAAGAAATTAATTTTGTATTTTTTAGATTTTTCTTCATTTTGTTTATTTATTATTTGCAATTCTTTGGCATTTTTTTTTTTTGATTTAAACCTACAATGGAGCCTACGAGTTAATGCAAAATAAAATAACTTGTCCTTAAGTGGATATAATAGCTCGTTAATGCTCCATAGAGCTGCATAAAAAAAGAAAGTAAATCCTAGAGCAAAAAAATTCCCCACTAAGTAAAAGTAAATAAAAGGAGAGTACTGTTAGAGAGATGGGCTAGAGAGAGAGACTCCAGAATTCTAGAGAGAGAGCTTCATTTTTTTTAATTTTTTTCTGATCCCTGATTCCCTGTTGGTTTGAATGGTTGTGGAGGGTCACTAGTCAACGACTAATGATGACCGGAAAACCTCCATTCCATACTCGGCGCGGTGTCCTAATGATTTACATCATTGTGGATCCAAAAGCATGAGTTTTTCAAATCGGGAAGGTATGTATAAATAGAGACCTTTGATCATCAAGGAAGGTTGGTTGAATATGATGCACGAATCGGCTTTGGTGCTGGGTAAGGGGAAGGAGGTAATTAAATCCCAAGATAAAAAGGATTCATCTGTTCTCTCCTCTCCGATCAAAAATATTTTGACAGGGATGGTCAATGATGCAGAGGTGTCATCTTCAGTTGGCTTAAAACTGAAGGTAAATAGATTTACATCTGTTGTTGAAAATCGTGCAGAATTTCAAGAACTTTCAAATTTGAATTCTGAGATGGTAATACAAGATAAAGCTCTGATTGTTGATGAAGAATTGCAAATGAAATCAGGTGGATTTGCAAAAGGATTGGATCATAGTATGAATGCTGTTCCGAATGTGGACAACAACAATTTTGGTTCAGAAAATTATTGGTTTAAAACTAACCATATTAAAGTGAACCATGTGGAAACAGTTCATGATGAGGAGGGTGATGCAAATGTGGTCAAGTTGAATATGGAGAAGGTAAGTGATAATGTTAAATTGCTTCAAAAATCTCTTGTATTGAAATTGTTTGGAAAAGAAGTCCCTTTTTCTATTTGTAGCATTGAATTGAGGAGACAATGGAATAAATTTGGAACTTTCCATCTCACCTCATTGGGATTGGATTGGATTTTGTGTTCATTCTAATCTTCTCAAATAATGGAAGAAGTTCTAAGTGGAGGTCCATGGTTTGTGGGCGGACACATAATAGGGTTGGATAAATGGACACATCAATTTCACCAACATCACTAAAAGGTTTACCATCACCAATTTGGATCTGGTTGCCTCATCTACCTCTACATTGTTGGGATGAGGAGAATGTTATAAATATTGTTTCAAAAATAGGAGTCCCATTGTTCTTGGACGGCAAAATGTTTAAATGGGGGAGACGAGAATTTGCAAGAGCTTGTGTTCGTATTAACCTTGATTCTAAACTAGCTTATGGTGTTTGGATTGAGGGTCTTTTTGGAAAATTTTTTCAAAAAGTGGAGTATGAGAAAATTTCATCTTTGTGCTTCAAATGTGATAAGATAGGCCATAAGATTGAAATGTGTATGGATGCTATTAATGAAGATCAAAATAAAATTGAAAAGGAAGTTTTGAATGATTTTTTTTAAAGGAAGTTTTGAATGACGGGAACAAAGAATTGGGTAAAAAAGAATCGGCTAAGTATCATTCTAGAGAATATGGTCCTTGGTTACATGTGAAGTTTAAGAATAAAAGGAGGAATAAGTTTCAGAATCAGAGTTCTATGGCTATTCCTGTAGTTGGAGACCGTGCTCATGGTCATATGGAAAAAGCTAATAAATTTAAAGTGCTCTCTCATGATTTTGAGGTTGAAGATAGAAACTTCAGATCTTATTTTGGGTGAGCAGATGTTATCACATTCTGTGGATGCAAACAATGATGGGAATGGTGTTGAAAAAACAGCTTAGATTTGAGAATATTCAGGAGATGATCAAACCAGAATTCAAAATTTTGGGAGGAACAAAAATGCTGAGTCAGGATTGTGTAAAGATGCAATTGTTGCTAATAAAGTTCCTATTCAACTAGGAGACGGTGAGATTGATCAAGACGCTGAAGGTTGTGTGGTGGAAAAAGGTTTTGATACAAAGGAAATTCATCAAGAGGAGCTCCAGGAAGACAAGGAGGATTCATTAATGCCGGATGATAGCAATGAAATAAACTCTAAATCTGAATCTAAATTCAGAGAAGATTTTAGTGAAAAGGTAAGTACTACTTTGTCCAAATTTGGTAAGGAAAATATTGGAGAAGATTTGTTTGAAGATGGGAAATTCCAACTCCCTTAGTGTTATTGGTACACACGTGACGTCTAGGGATGCTACACGGGTTGATAAGTGAATTTAAATTAGAACCTGATCCTTTTATACGGATCAATAGGAGTTGACAAAGTTCGAACCTTCAAACATATACACGGTTGTGGGGATCGGTGTATTTGTTTTAATACATTTATATCAGGCATTCAAGGCCTATAATCAAGGGAATTCACTATCAAAGGCACCAAGCCTACGAGAAACCCGATCCTCCTAAGCAAGCTAAATAGAAGTAGACAGGGTTCAAATCATTGGATAAATATGCGATCACGAAGTCGACCGGAATATTTATCTTATATATTCATATCAGGCCTTCAAGTCCTTTAACAAAGGAAATTCATAAACAAATGCACAAAGCCTATGAGAAACCCGATCCTCGGTCAATAGCTCGGCCGAGTCGACAAGGTTCAATCAACAAATGGAAATGACCCCAAACACGCCGATGATGGTCGTGTTCAATGCAAATCTCAATTGGAGGGGTTTCAAACACTTCAAAGGCCCATCAAAAATCCAAAATTCCACTAAAATCCAAAATTCCAAAGCAAATTCTAATTACATATATTTAAAATTGAAATCAACTATCCAATAACTTAAAACAAACTTCATTCACCCTCCGCAAAAGTTTGTCGGGGTGGACAAATCAAAAAACTACTTCAGCTCACAAAGAGCTAAATGCCTAGTCGAAAATATCATTAGGATCCATTCTAAAACAATCTCCTGCCCGCAACGACGTGGTACGTTTCCTCTAACCTGCGGTTTTGCCGCCGAATGGCACCATATGATAAACGGTTATGACCCGGGGCCCTCTAAATCGAGTGGTTTTGCCGCCAAATGACACCACGAAATACCGGTTATGGCCAGAGCCGATACGTTCCTTATTGACATCAAATCCTTGAGATATGAATCAATAGGATATGATCGATAGGGCACAAAGCCCTCTGTTAGCTAAGGTGGATTCAAATTTGTCCCATTAGATAAATATTCACCCCAGGTCTATAAGGTACCCTTAGACGAAGCAACCCATGGCTGTCGACAAGGATCCTTCTATCAAGTTGGGTCGACTACCTTCTCTAACTAAGTAGACCAGGGACCACGATGGCCCGTGACAACGAAACCATGGGATCTTGATCGGGTCCATCATCTATTCCTCCAGCATCTGCTTTAAGTGAAAGAAGATAAAAATCTCTATTTTAAATATTAAACATTTCCAAATGCCCAAATTCAAACCCAATTTTCAAATTCTAAACCTATGCTGCTACTATATGCCAGATAACATGTATCTGATTGATGATTAGCCTTAATCGAAAGTTCTCTCTCATTATTGGGAGGGGTAATTAACTATAGGGGCTTGCGCCTATAGGAAACCAAAACTCATATTATAAAGTCCTCACAAAATGAGGACGAAATCTCTAGGTAGTGTCTTATTTACAAACCCATGTCTTCCAAAATTTACCCCGGAACTACTCCGTTAAAACTCCCCCCTCGCCAAATAAAAAGCAAATCAATCAGTGCGCGGGGAGGCCGGGGCCGAATTTTCGGAGCCCACATTAAGTTTATTTCTTTCCTTAATGGTTTTTCCTCCTTTTATTTATGTACAACTTCTCATATTTTTTTAATAGAATCGGAGAAGAAAATTAGGTATGAAATCTTCTATTTTTTTCTCTCTTCTCTTCTCATTTCAAATTTCAAGAGTTTTCCCATACTTGTTAATGGGAAATAATCCAAAGGTCCATGTGCTAGTGCATAACATAACATAATGCATTCTATTTTAAACATAACAAAAAACATTAAAAAAATTATTGATAAAACACATTCAAATATGAAAGTCTACTGGATTGAAAAATAAAATATAATGGTAATGAAAACAATTATTTCTGTGTCGAATCTTTTTGCAACAGCAACAACAACATCAAGCCTTTATCCCACCACTATGTGAGGTCGGCCACATGAATCCTTTTTTTCTATTGTATCCTATTAAGAGTCAAATTCTCATTTAAATTTAATAAAGAAAGGTTATTTCTAATATTTGCTAACCATGTCTTTTTAGGTCTACCTCTACATTTCTTAACATAAGTCAAGTCTAATACATCTACAATCCTAACAGGGTCTTCAGAAGGCCGCTATTTTTATGACCAAACCATCTAAGGAAAATTTCTCTAATCATATATGTCACTAGAGCTACTCCTTGCTTTTTATGGATGTGCTCTTTTTGAATCCTATCTCTAAGAGTAATTGCACTCATCCACCTGAGCATCCTCATCTCAGCTACACTTAACTTAATATTATACTTCTCTTTTAATCGCCAACATTCTGCGCCATAAAGCATGCCAGGTCTCACCACCATCATATAAAATTTTCCCTTAAAATTTAGACTTCGAGTGGTACTTTTCTATCACACAACAAAACCGTAGCATTCCTCCACTTCAACCATTCAACATGAATTCTACTAATAATATCCCCATCTATTTCACTCTCACTCTGAACAATAAACCCAAGATATCTAAAACAAGTACATTTATTAATGACTTGATCGCTCAAAGTCACAAACCCCCCACTAGATCTATTACTACTAAAATTACACTCAATATATTCGATTTTAGATCTACTCAAATGAAAACCTTTAGACTCTAAGGTTGACCTCCATAATTCGAGTTTACCTTCAACTCCCTCTCTAGTCTTATTAACTAGAAGAATATAATCAGCAAAAAGCATACATGAGGGTACATCCTCTTGCAAATGTCTGGTAAGAACATCCATGTCGGATCTTTTTGCAGTTTGACCGAAATTCGATATTCTTTTAGGTACCTAAGTGATGAAATTAAAGAGTCTTAATATGCCATAAGCATTGTAATGAGGGGTCTTATAAAGATTATGACTTAAGAGTTAAGACACCACTTGAAGTGATAAAACTAAAGAGATTTTATATGTCGTAAACTACTAAAGATAAATGACTTTTCACACTACCTAACTGTACTAAATATCTAGAAAAAGAACCTATTACACAACTTAATAAAAATAAGGAGAATCATAACAAGCAATCCACAAATCTTGTGTCAAGAGCTTGCTAACCAAGAGTTGAAACCTTATAAGCTTCTTGTGTCAAAGGCAAAGTGATGAGAACGTTGAAGCCTTTGAGTGAGGAAAGAGTAGTAAGAAGGTTCAAGCTATCATGTGAGGTAAGAGTAGTGAGAACTTTGAAAACAAGAGCCCTTCTCCTTTATAGAAGCCTTGGAAACCTTTATGGATTGAAGGTGAGAGCTCGACTTTCTTTGTTCATTAAAGGTGAGATCAACGAGAGTGAGCCCTTGTCTGCATGTCAAAATGAAGCCAAGAGCTTTGCATATTGCCTTGATGCCCTAATAAGTGCAAATTAAAATCTGATAAAGCTAATAAGTAAATTATAAGTAATATTAGTACTAATTTTAAACTCTAAATCATATAAATTAATTAAAGGCATGAAATGGTGGCTATACACTATTGCCCATGCATAATGGAAAAAGCATGCATCAATTCATTCTCCACAACTCACCAATGGAATAACACGGGGCTACGCTACACATTTTGTGTCATAACATGTGCTATTCTGCACTATTGAGTTGTATGAGTTTTCCTGATAGGATTTCTATGAAAAATTGAGTAGTTACCTCATAGTATTTAAATGACCAGTTCAATACATATTAAATTTTTATTGCATAATAAAGTCAAACCCCCATGGATTGGTTGTCATAGATGTGAGGTCCACTTCTTCAACTTTTATTGTTATCTATCTTACTTGACTGAATATGTCCTATTTTGATGTATGCCCCTAATCTTTCAATTTGATCTAAGTCTTGAAGGATTTTTGCTAGGGTTTCTAGATTAGGTATCAAATTTAGAGTTTTTAATTTTTTTTTATTGGGATTGTGGAAGGGAAGTGGTTGTTTTGGGTTTGTAGAAAGGATGGCAAGCAA
Organism: Dendrobium officinale; assembly: GCA_019514585.1. Classification (NCBI taxonomy): domain Eukaryota; kingdom Viridiplantae; phylum Streptophyta; class Magnoliopsida; order Asparagales; family Orchidaceae; genus Dendrobium; species Dendrobium officinale. Next base: position 35,215,105 of record CM033697.1, on the reverse strand, counting down.
GTGTTATTTTTTGTGTGCGTGTTTCTTTTTTTCTTTTCCAACAGTAAATTATTTACTGTATTTTTTTGGGCGTGCTTGTGCGGTTAGTGGGGGTTATTTAGAGTTGGTTTTAATTGGTTAAAATAATGGGAGGTAAGCAAGTAGGAAAATTCAATTGGGTTAGGGTTTGCCTTTAGGATTTCAGCTCCGATATTTAATTGATTAAAATCTTGAAGGTGTAGTTCTTTTAGATCATTTTCTCCTCGAAATTTGCTTTTGCAGGTGTAGGTCTCCATTTTGATGATTTCCTTAAGAAAATTTGCTTGTGTAAGTGAAGGGCTCCTGGCTCTTTTGAGATGCTTTCCTTCATTTGGAAATGTGCATGATGTTTTATAGAATTGAGTTAAGGGGTAAGAAGATTCTATTGGGTTAGGGTTTACTTTTGGATTTCAGTTCTTATATCAAATTGATTGAGATCTTATAGGCGTAGGTCTCCTTTTAGATTATTTCCTTCTGGAAATTTGCTTGTGTAATTGTAGGTCCTCTTTTTTATGAGGAATAAGTGTGGGCTCATTTTAGATGCTTTTCTTCATCTGGAAATGTGCTTGATTTTCTTATACAATTGAGAGCTAGTCTCAAGAGCGGATGGAAAATCGAGGAGAAGACTCAATTATTCCCTTTTGTTCTAGGATAGATAGTTACACAGCCTTGGTAATTTTGACATTATGAGATAAAAGTCTAGAGAGTGATTGGAATGAGAGGGAAGAGATGGGAAATAGGTATTCTTATGTGGAGTTTTAATTAAAGGAGATAGGAGGGATTTAGGGAAAATAAAATCATTTCAATTCATAATAGTGACAAGCAACATCGTCCATACCATTTTAAATTGAAAATTAATCCTATCTTATAATCCAAATTCAAATCTAATCTTATCATCTAATTGAAATATAATCTTTACTATCCAAAAGGATAATTTCTAAAAATACTAATAAAAATAATTACAAATTAAATTCATGAAATGATTTGCCTGGGTTCTTTCTTGACTTTAATATTGTCGCCTTTTTAAAATTGGTTCAATGAGTTGCATCACTTGCTGTGCTCTTTTTTTTTTTGGCTTGCTTATCATTTCATCTTTATTTCTTATGTTTTCTTTTCACAATATATATCAACTATATTTCTTAAAAGATATGAATATTTTAGTTTGGTTAATAATGTGATGAAATTGCATGGAATAGAAATAAGGACATTTGCAAATCATGCATCTTTAATGGTGGGATTAGGTATCAATTAGCAGTTAGCTTCTTTTGATATTCTTTTGCTATGTTCTGTTGTGTTTTTTATAGTCATCATTACTCTCATAGTCTCATGGTGATAAGCCAATTGCTTAGAAAGTGCATTCTCCCTGTTCATGAATCCATTGATGGATTTTTGTTGTGCGTGTTCCTCTCAAATCAAATATTATTTTTGGCAACTTTTTTAAAGCAATGAATAATAAACTTGTCAATAACAAGTCTTAAATAAGTTAATTGATCTCTTTGTAATCACTATTGGCGATAACCGCTCATTTAAAAATGTATTGTTTTTTGTTTGCAACATGTTTATTCTTTTTATTTTCAACTCAAAAATTCATTAAAGGGTTTTTAGGTTCCAATATTAAAGGTACAAAATACAAAGATTACATGGTTTTTTATTTTTCAAGTATTTGGTATGAAGCAAAGCATATGCAGATTTTTTTTAATGAAATTCTCAAAAGCCACATTTTGGGTCGCAAATTCTCCCATATTGATTGAATTCCAAATGCATTGCTGCGCCTGACCGATCATTGACCTCATTCGCTCTTGAAGAAAACCCCTCATCCCATATCCTTTGATGGTGTTCTTGCTCTCCTCCTCAACAGCCATGTGACCAGCCTGTTGTCGGCCCTTTGTCTTCTACTTATTTCTTTTCTAATGGCAACAAATTATCTTTGTAGTACATCAAGTACCACGTTGACATCTTCGTCATCACAACTGTTATGTTTTCTCTTCCTCGTCAATCTTCACAATGACCATGGCATACCTATCCCCTTTGCTCTTACCACCAAGCTTCGCATTGCTACCATGCCAGCGCTACCCAGATAGCTTCGCATTGCTACCATGCCAGCGCTACCCAGATAGCTTCGCATTGCTACCCAAATAAACCTCCACTGTGGCCCCAATGTGGCCCAGTCCTCGACATGAGGGCTTTGTAATTACTTCTATCTTCTCTCCCCTCAAGCTCTGGATTGGAGATGCCCAGAATGGTGATCAGTTCAGCTACACCTCAATCTCTCACATCTCAATAGGTTTGTCCCTCTTATGGCTTCACTTTATCCTAATGGTTTTCTGTGTCGTTGCTTACTTGAGCATTTGTAGGATGGACTATGAACTTATTTCAAGGATGGAAAAGGATGTCGGAGAAAGTGGGGTCAAGGGATTTTTCTTGGTTGGGGTGGACGTAGTAGGGTGAGGGCTTTGAAAAGGTAGCCAACACCAACAATATTAGCAAATGAAACCTTTGTGTTAACGGTTGTGGCATGGATTAATTTAATCGCCAATGTTGTTCTCAAAGAGAAGAGAATGAGGAAGAAGAGGCCTTCATTAGCTCATCCGTGTTTTACTCAGCATTTAAAATGCATTTGTTTCATTGTATTTAATTTTTATCCAAATAAATAATGCTTGAAAATCAAAATATCTTATATTTCTCTTATCATTTATAAAGTTCATGTTCTCAAAATACATCACATCAAGCGGACCCTAACTAGAAATATGTTTGCTTAAGATTTGGCAAATCAATCAATTTTCTTTTTAATGATCATTATGTTGTTAGATGATATTCTAACGTTAACTGCTAATGAGGCATTTTTGTTCATCAAGCAACACTACTTGTATTCTTTGTTTCCCAGCAGTTTGTCTGCTTTATAAGCCATTTATATGATTTTCAAATTTTATGACTATTTATATTAAAAATAAATTCTCTTTTGTCGTAGCAGATGGATTGACAGTCTATAATAGGAACCACTTTTTGTATGGTAACCTGCCTGACACTGAGGACATTGTATCATATGAAAACAATGATAGAGAGGTCGAGGCAATGATAGAAGAGTCACCCTCTAGTAACGGTCTTTTTTCATGGTTGTGAATGTCATCAAATGATAGAAGCATTTGTTCAAAAAAAATTTTCTGTTCTCAAGCAACAAATTTATTAATTTTCCTCTCAAAATATAGATGTGAACTATCAGAATTAATCCAACGCCAAAAGTAACATCCTAAAAAAAACTATGGTTTAGTAACATCATGTTGACCTGCTGTATAAAACAAAAGAGAGAAAACAAAAAAAAATTTAAATCAACGTACATGCCATCCCACGCAGTCACACGTCGTCGCCGCATTTCGCACGTCGAGGCCACGCTTCGCGTCATTTCTCCCCACGATCGCTGGCACGACTCATTCGAATCGTTAAAAGCCCAAAAGTAGCGAAGCCTTCGGCCTCTTACGCGACTCCGCTCCCTGGACTCCTCTCCCGATCCCGCTCCCTCTGTCGCTCTCACTCCTCCCTGTAGGATCGGAAGTTACGAATTTTGATCGGAAGCAGGAAACGGAGTTCGTTTCTTCGGCTCCCGTCGCTGCTGTTCGACACTGCCTCCGACGACCTTCCCTTCCTGTTGAGTCGGAAGTCACGACATTTTGTTCGGAAGTAACTACGGGCACTCGCTTGCTGGGACGGTAACTTTCTCCCTACCGCGTGCTTCTTCGAATCCCCGTGGCTGTGCGACTTCGCTCCCATCGACGACCTTCCCTTCCGTTTGGATCGGAAGTCACGACATTTTGTTCGGAAGCAACGGGCAGGAGCTCGCTTGCTGTCGAGGAAACCTTCTCCCCTTCGGCAGCTTCTTCATGGCTGTCGGACTTTGCTCCTTCTACGACTTCCCTTCCTCTAAGATCGGAAGTTACTACATTTTGATCGGAAGCAAGCAGAGGAGCTCGCCGTCCGTGAAGGTAACTTCATCCCTTTCGTGCACTTCTCGGCCAAATCCCGTGGATCCGTCGAACCCGAGAGAGAGAGGGAGAGATTAATTATTTTATTTTAATTAAAATTAATTTTTAATTAATTTTAATTTTAATTATTTTAATTAATTATAATTAGTATAATTAATTAAAATTAGTTTTAATTAAATAATTATAATTAATGTTAATTAATTATAATGATTTAATTAAATTAATTTTAATTAATTATAATTTTTTTTAATTAATTACAATTAATTTTTATTAATTAATTAAATTTAATTAATATTAATTAATTCTAGTTAATTAAAGATAAATATGATTAGTTATTTTAATTAATTATATAAATAATTAATTACTTTAATTAATTATAAACATAATTAATTAAAAATAATTATAGTTAATAATTAATTATAATTAATATTTTAATTAAAATAAAATATATCTGCTTTCCTTGCCTCGATCCATGAGCCACCGCCGGACTTCAAGGTATAAAATTTGCTGCGGATCCCATTCTCGACGTTTGCAGCGGATCGGAGAACCACCTATACGCGCTCTTGTAGCACGTTAGGAGGGAGCCTGGTGCGATGCATACAACGAGGTGGGAGAGCCCTATACACGCTCTTGTAGCGTGGTGGGGAGTCAGTGTTGTTCTGGTACGTCACTGCTGTTCTTCTGTACGGGTACTGTGAAGGCCCCATACACGCTCTTGTAGCGTGGTGGGATGAAAATTTATACGGCCGCGGTGTCTAAGGACACCTACCATACACGCTCTAGTAGCGTGGTGGGAAGGCCCAGCTCCCCTATTTTCCCCCAAATGGGGGATATGTCGGGGTGCTGCCGAAATTTTCACTGAAATGCGCAAGACTTGAACAATTTGAAGACCTTCTTGGGCAACAATATAAAAGACCTGTACTCGAACAGAAATGCACAGAACTCGAACTAAATGAGCAGATGACTTGTACGAAGAACAGAAGACTGGTGGACCTAAATTTGAACAAGTTCTAAATGATTTCTAAGGGTCAAAATCAAATGAAACAAAATCAAACTAGAGTCAAAATCAAATCATTTGACGTGAAATTGTACCTACAAAGACTTCAGAAGACTCTGAACATGCACTTCAACTTGTTCTTGGAACTCGAACTGTGCAACATCAGGGGATCCGAATATAGAACATCAAACAAAGACTTTGATTTGGGCTGGATCCGAATCCGAATAAAGCAGTTGAACTCGCACTTGAACTCAGACTATACGACATCAAGTGGGGACTTGTAAACTTGATGAATTCAAGTCTGAATGAAACTGAATTTGGATCAAAACACATGCAAAGATCAAAGTTTGGATCACGCACGGGAAACTCAAACTACAAGACCTTGAATACAACGAACTCCTACAATAGTTCCTACGAGGTCAAATGCACCACACTTTCAAGGACAACGAGGGAGATTCAAGCATGAGTTTAACTTTGAACTCGGGTCCGATGGAATACATAGAATTGGAACTTTGGGTGAATGAACCAATCAGAGTCTAAATGCACAGTTCTCTAAATTAACAAGTTACAAGCGGGGGATGAAATCCCGGTGCACATGAAAGATGTGTTAATTCCTACAACAATCCCTACAAATGCCTGTTGATTGAGATGGCAATACTGGAGATCGGCAACCAAGGACCCTTCCTACAAACAAATGCAACATCAGCAACCCCACCTGAGATTGGTGAAAGGTGGATGTGATGCAAGAAACGAGGGTCTCCTACGAACATTCCTAGGAGCTAGTAGCAAACACAACGGATCCCTACAAACAAATACAAGTTACTTGTGGATAACAACAGTGTATTGAAAGAACAATGAATCACTGTGGACACAAGTATGGATATCACCTACGTCAGTGGTGATCAAAGTGTTGTCAGCACACCGGGTACAAAGGTAACCCGATGTACGGAAAAGGACACCCCTTTGGTAGAAAGGGGGGACATGTTTGAACAAATTAGAACCAAACTTCCTGGTGTTCTAAAGTCTCTTTTTGGTTCTATAATAAAGAAGAAAACAGTAATCATTGACTCCAAAGTCCAGAAAGATCCTTCCCCGGTGAATGAGAAAGGGGGGAGTCAATATCAAGACTAGAACGCCACCGGATCTGCAACACTGATACAAGCAGACAGAAGGCGTCTACAATCTACAATCCAACGCCACCGGATCTGCAACACTGATACAAGCAGACAGATGGCGTCTACAATCTACAATCCAACGCCACCGGATCTGCAACACTTATGAAAGCAGACAGAAGGCGTGTATAAGCTTTTCAAGGAAATGCTGTGCATTCAAATGACAAATACATGCACAATTACAAATATTTCAAAATACCCCTACACGTGCACCTTAGTTTGTATACACATAGGTACACAAGGGGTAAATACAATCTCAACCCGCATGGGCCCTGGCGAGCGTGTTATTGGTACACACGTGACGTCTATGGATCTACACGGGTTGACAAGTGAATTCAAGTTCGAATCCGATCATTCTATACGGATCAATAGAAGTCGACAAGATTCGAACTACCTAACAAAATGCACGGTTGTAGCAACCGGTGTATTTGTTTAAATACATTCTTTTTAGGCCTTCAAGGCCTAAAATCAAGAAAATACATGAACAAAGGCATAAAGCCTACGAAACCCGATCCTCTGTCGACAGCCCGATAGAGTTGACAAGGTTCAATCAATCAAATGGAAATGACCCCCAAACACCCCGATGATGGCCGTGTTGAATGCAGATCTCAACCGGAGGGGTCCACAAAATATTTCAAAATGCCCTCAAACTTCTACAAAATTCAAATATTTTTCAAGTGACCTCGAGGTCACCCCGATGATGGCCGTGTTGAATGCAGATCTTAACCGGAGGGGTTCATAAATATTTCAAATCTCACTCAAGTGTCTATCAAAATCCAAATTCTAAGATATTTAAATTCGAAATCAAACCATCAATCACTCAAAGCAAAATCCATCCACCCTCCGCAACAGTCTACCGGGGTGGACAAATTCAAATAAACTCTAGCTCACAAAGAGCCAAATGCCTAGTCGAAAATATCACTAGGATCCATTCTCAAACAATCTCCTGCCAGTAAGGACGTGGTACGTGTCCTCTAACCGGCGGTCTGCCGCCAAATGGCACCGCAGGATAAACGATTACGATGACCCGGGGCCCTCTGAACCGAGTGGTTTTGCCTCCAAATGGCACCACAGATAGCGGTTATGGCCAGCGCCAATACGCTCCTTATTGGCATCAAATCCTTGAGATATGAATCAATAGGATATGATTGATGGGGCACAAAGTCCTCTGTCAGCTAAGGTGGATTCAAATTTGTCCCCTTAGACAAACACTCCACCCAGGTCTACAAGGTCCCCTTGGACGAAGCAACCCATGGCTGCCGACAAAGATCCTTCTGTCAGGTTGGGTCGACTACCTCCTCTGACTAAGTAGACCAGGGACCACGATGGCCCGGGACGACGGAACCATGGGTTCTTGATCGGGCCCATCATTCATTCCCCCACCATCCGCTTTAAGTGCAAGATGGTGCAAATTTCTATTTTTAAATATTCAATTCTCCAACAATTTTCCAAACTCAAATCTCAAATCCAAATCCAGTTCTCCAAATTCCAAACTCTCAAACCCATTGTTGTTACTATATGCCAGATAACACGTATACTCTGCTTATCTGATCGATGACTAGCCTTAATCGAAAGTTCTCTCTCGTGATCGGGAGGGGTAATTAACTATAGGGGCTTGCGCCTATAGGAAACCAGAACTCAGATCATAAAGTCCTCGCAAATGAGGGCGAAATCTCTGGGTAGTGTCTTATCTACAAACCCATGTGCCTTCCAAAATTTATCCCAGAACTTAGTTCGTTAAAACTCCCTCGCTCAAATAAATAAAAAGAAATCGCACGGCGGGGAGGCCGGGGCTGAATTTTCGGAGCCCACACATCATCATTCCATTTACAGTAAAAAAGATTTAGTAAAAGAATGGTTAGCGCTGAATCAATTGCTGTGGTTGTTTGATTGTCAACTCTGCTCTCAAATGAAGAATATCATTCATGAAATACTGACTATCCTTAGCCATAAAAGATGTCCATGAAATTGCAAACAAATTTCTATATCCAACTACTTCGCCTCTTGTAAAGGTATAATATCCTTTGTGTTGGCTAACAAACTCTCCGGCTTGTTTCACCCTCGCCGCAAATTCATAGTCTACTATAAAGCTCACATAATCTTTTTCCTGCATTCCCAAGAAAAGTCCAAAGATTTGTAGGTTGTGAATCATAACTACAAGAACAAAAAAGGATATGATGGCAAGAACATTTATGACATGAGTTCTGTTTTGTCCTCACAGAATCTTTTTTCATGGTTGTGAATCATAACTACAACTAATGACACTAAAATTATAAAGTATGGATTGCAGATGAGTCACCATTAAAATTGGCTAAAATAGGTTATATCATTCTCTAAAAAATATAACACTTGATTCTATGCTTCTAGTGTCTAACATAGATTGCAACGTATTATCAATTAGCAAACATACCCAAGACAAAAATTATATAGTTAATTTCATCTAAAAATTTTCAATTTCAAGACTTGTACTTAAAGATGATGATTGGCAACAAGGACATGTTCACGACTTTACCTTCTAAAGAACAATCTCTTAAATAAATATCAATTCGAACAATGGGTTGTATATCCACTAAACCTCCATCTCAAATTCCAAGCACATTTCACATAATGATCGTTAGACTGGCTTTAACACCATCGCCTAGGGCACCCAAAATTTCTCTTTGAAATTTTAATTTCTTCTTTATTCGCCAACAATAATTAAAAAAAATATATTAAATTTATCATATAACTAAACACAATAGTAGTTCCTATCCTAATAAAACCTATAAATCTTCCCAACCTATTGATTTAATTCATAATGATGTTTGGATGATCTAGAGTAAAGAATCTCTGGAGCTAGATAGTTTATTTTCTTCATCGATAATCGTACTTCTCTCTCTTAAATTTTCTTTATAAAAAAATATTTTGAAGCGGGACAAATTTTAAATATTTCAACACCATGATTCAATATTGAATTTTAGTCTAAAATTCAAGTCCTAAAAGCCGACAATGCCAAATAATACTTTAAATTGGTCTTAAAAAATTATCTCTTATATTAAAGAATTAAACACTAAAGCTCGTGTTGATTACTCAAAAAAAAAAAAAAAATTGGAGTTATTGAAATTAAAAATGAACATCTCTTAGAGATTGCTAGATTAATATTGTTCTTGACAAATATTTTTAAGTCTCTTTGTAGAGAAGTTGTCGTGACAGCTCCATAGCTCGTTAATAGAATACTCTCAAGGGTATTTAAATTTCAAACTTTAGGTGTTTGTAAGATCAAATTACAATATTTATTGTCTAAGATCAAAATTATTTCTTCTATTCCTTAAAAAAAACATTTAGGTGTTCAGTTTTATTTACTTTCATTCTTATTACGGGTGCAAATTAGACCCAAACTCTATCAAGGGTAACTTTATTGGATACTCCCCAAATCAAAATTAGTACAAATGCTATTCTCTGGTCACTAAAAAAATTTAGGAACATGAACTTCTTTAAACACCAACCTTGTTACTCCAAACCTGAAGCTCAGGGGGAGAAAATTCAAGAACAAGATTTTATCATTCATCATAAGTTCTCATCACAGTTATAGAAAATGAATATTTCTTATTCGTTAAACTTATTGAAATCTCACAAAAACCTCAAACTTTCGTATCATCTAATCAGTACTTTCCACCTACTAAGCCTCACAAGATCCACAATCTCCATCATCACTTTCTTAATACACATGACTGATGGAGAAGAAACTTCATATCTGTACTAAGAGGGAAAAGAAAATTAAGAAGGGGAGCATGGATACATTAAAAGCCAACTACTTGGGAAAGGGTATACCCATTCATATTGTATTATCTATCAAAAAGTTATCTCCTGTTATCAAATTTAACACAATTCAAGTTTTTCTCTCTCTTGCAGAATATTTGGATTAACCATTACATCATCTTGATATTAAATTTTTTTTCTAATGGAGACATTGTGGATGAAATATACATGGAGACTTTGCCTGGATTGAAAAAATCAGAGAAACACTAATGAGGCATGTGGAGTCAAAAAGCTGTATATGGCTTCAAATAATCTCCTTGTGAATAATTTGACATGTTCCAACGAACTCCTAAAACTACATGTATCCTCATAAGGCTTTACCTATAATGATTTTTGATAAACTAATAAAAAAGTTAGGCATGATCAATATATATAGTCCTTTATAGAGAGCATTGAAATAGTCATGAATGTGTCCATCGACAATCTGGCAATCCATGGACATGAGCTTTCCATCCACAACAGTCCAGTAATCCGTGGACAATAGCTTTCTATCTACAGAAATTCAGTAATTTGTGGACTGGATCATTCTATTTTTGGTGCATTGTTCGTTTAGGATTCTAGAATTAAATATTGGTTTGTTGATTTGTATTTCCTTGATAGTTATTTTTTCACTTATTTATATGGAGCTTCTCATCTTGTTTTTCACGCAGAACAAATTAATATACTTCAGTAATACAATATTTTATTTTCTACTCCTCTCTTATTCTAATTTTCAAGAGTTTTGTATATCGGTGTTTGAGGGAATGGGGGTTCTGGTTGAGTGTAGAACAAGAAAGTTGTGGTAGTTAGTACTTTTGTAGTTAGGAATCTGATATATTAGTATGGCAATATTTTGTGGTTCTTTATAAATGAAGTCATTACCATGTAAGAAGTTGATCTTCCAAATGCAAATATGAGAATATGTATGCATGGCATCCACATCATCCATTAATGGAAGGAATAAAATCATCATTCATTTATAAAGTCTCTTATTTTGAAAATTATTATGTTGTTATCATCATTATGGAAGAAGTCGATTAACATTATAATTATAACTTCTAATTTGGAAAGAATTCAACCTTAATTTTATTATTCAAATATAAAAAAATATTAAATCTTTCATAAAAAGATTGTGCTATCAGTATCTTCAATTAAGTGAAGTAATCAAAGAAGATATTGATTATCAAAACAATCAATTATTGATTTATATTCTCTTTGAAATGAGATTTGACTGAAATTTTAAATGATAAAATTAAGCATGGTCTTCCCTATATTCACCTTACATTAAGGCTCAAGTACAAGGAAGGAAGCTTTGGACTTCTAATAATTGAAGATCTCTTAAATTAATCAATGTGGCAATCAATTATGCAATCAAATCTTAAATATTTTGTATCATTGTTTACCCTTCTTGAAATTATATAATAATGTGTATTTTATTATTTATAAATATGGAGTGAGTTATAGTAGAATATTTTATTGGTTGAAATAATTTAAGATATTGCTATTATGCAATTAAAGGTAAAACATGATATCTTTCTCTTATTAGGGTCCTTTGGTGAGTTTTCTATCATCATCTCTTCGTCTGTTATCTTTACGTTGTCATTTTGTAGCCCACCTTTCACCTATATTATTTGGTTTCAAAGCTAAAACCTAGATTCATGTTGCATGTTTGAAAAAGTTTGGTGGATTATCCTTTTCATCCTGATATTTGTTTAGTTAATTAATCGTGCTTCTAAAGTTTTTCCCTTATGACTCTTTTATCCTCAAAAACTTTAAATTTTTAAGGGCTAAGTGGCTAGTATCATCTGTTCAAACAATTACTTGAAAAACAAGATTATCTTTCTTGTGATGTGTTTAAAGCATCACTTGACTTTATCTTCAATCCTACAATAAGTTTAGTCTTGGCCTATTTAATGCTCATTCTTTGGTGAATGTCATCCCTTCTTAGGAAATTGTTTGAGATGAATAACCTAACTTTGGTTGAATTAGGTGTATTTGTCCTAATTTTCTTAGTTTGCTTTCAATTTCTTTGTTTTTTTTTTCCTTTTGTTTTCATAATTGTGTTTTTTATTGAACTTTTATTTTTTTCTTGTATTGTGCAAGCAATGATTTATCAATCTATCACAATAATTTTAAACTTTATGGGCAAAGGTTTTTTGGAAGAGTTGTGGAATACGATGTAGAACAAGAAAGCCTTGACATAAATCTATTTTTTTTAGATAGTGTTCACCCTCTCCAATAGGAAGCTAGCGCCGCCAGGGAACTCGCCTTCAGTTACTTGTGCAGCTTCCTCATCTCACTTCTCTTCTTCCTCCACTTGTGACATAATCGCAAACATCCTCCGTAATAGTGATTGTTGTTGATCTCTTCAACACCAATGATTTGTTACTCAACCCGCATTGTATATACTGAGAGAGAGAGAGAGAGAAGAGCTGAAATGATCCCCAATTGTACTAAAGGATCATTTTGGTCCCTCAAGCTTTAAAAAAGAATCAAACAAAATAGTATCATAATAAGACTATTTTGGTTCCTCGTTAAGGAGCTTGAGGGACCAAAATGACTCTTTAGTATAGTTGGGGACTATTTTGTTCTTTCATAAAGAGTCAAGAGACCATTTTGGTCCTTCTCTCTCTCTCTCTCTGTATATATATATATATATATATATATATATATATATATATATATATATATATATATATATATATATATATATATATATATATATATATATATAAAGGAGTGTTTAAAAAAAACAAAAAAAAATGCATTTTCATCTCAACGTAAGTTTGCCTTGCTGCATCCTCCGACTTAAGTTTAAAACTCAAAATGATATAATGCACATCTTAATAGCAATAATTCATACAAACAGTCAAATTTAAATAATAATCCTAGATCCTCTAAAAATATTGAGGCGATCAACTCAATCACAATGCCCCCAAAATTTTGTAAATACATTGTAAAGTGCATATTCAATTATGATTGAATATATGCATGTGATATGATAAATGCTTGAACTTATATTTACAGAATATTGCACCAGCTAAAAATAAAATGGACTTAAATTTCCTCTCTTCAAGAAACATGCAATATTTTTTTTAAAAATTGAGCAACATTTTTTGAAAACTTATCAAATCCATTCAAATTTAAATTTTTTTAACATGTTAAATGCATACTCATAATGAGTTGCCCTACTTAGTGATTAGGGTCATAACTCTCACATTTCAAGTTTGATCCTTCATATCCCAAAGACTTGAGTTAACAATACTTGAACCCATGACAAATATTCAAGTAACAAATTTGAAATAATTGCAACTAAAGAATGATTTTAAAATTTATACTTTTAGTTTAAGCAAATAAGCTTACATCGTCGTACACTGGGAACGAAGTACTCAACTACAAAATCCACATAATTATTTTCTTTCATTTGTATGAAGTCTTCAAATCCTTCAATAAATAAAATTCATTCTCAAAAATTCAAACTCGCAGTATCATGCTTATATGGTATAATCATGAGTACTAACCTACATACATGATCCTTTGCTTGTGGAGGTAAAATTGACAAAGTTCATAGCACAATAAATATTCAAGTGAATCCAAGTTCTAAGCAAACATATGAACTTGATCATCTATAAGCAAGCGAGTAGAATTGATAATGTTTAATGCAATACAATCTAATCATACATGTTAGCTCCATGATGGGTGTGATTATGGTACATCACAGTTAGATGGGTCATTTTCAAAAATCATTCCTTCAAGTTATAAATATAAATAATACAAACAAGTTACACCAATTATATTCGCATTAATGGATAAACTCAATTGGAGAGTGTCGTATTTTCAAAATGCCTCTAATTTTAATTCAAAATGCCTCCAATTCTAAAACAAATCATTTCAAGTTCAAATCTTAATAAAAATGCAAAAATTCAAAAAAATGGTAAAATTAAAAAATATTCAAGCAAAATCCACCACTCAAACTAAATAAAATGCTCATTATTTTCTGCAACTGTTTATCGAAATTTATAAATTTAAGATAACCTAAGCTCACAAAGAGGTAATTATCATATCAAGCACATCTCAATGATCACACTCATAAATGTTTGTTTGTCTATATGATAATCCTTACTTAATTGATAACCAAAGAATGATAATTAGTTGCAATGTAGTTATATTAATTATTCAATAACAAACAAATTACAATGTAGTTACATTGTAATTATTCAATAACAAGCAATCTACCCACTAATCATACCAATTTCCTACACTACTATAGAAAACTTACATTAAAATACCATCATACAAATTGTATCAAGATGGGTTTAAATACTATTAAATTTATCTTGAAATTAGTGCAGTGCAAAAATTTCAAATATAACTCATCTTGATACCATTTGTATTAAGATATTCTAACAAAGTTCTCTTCAATAGTAATTGCTTAAATGAAAATTGCTTGTCTTTCAGTCTTCCAGTAGTTCCTCTTAGTTGCTACTTCCTTTCCTCCACTGCTGCACGCAAGCAGATTAGATGCAATCTCTTAAAATTTGAAATGAAACATTCCACACATCTTAATGAATTTTTTTGTGCAAACAATAAATTTAGATAATTTAAATCCTACAACGATCATGATGTAATATTCAACTCAATCACAATGGCTCAATAATTGTGCAAATGCACCAAAAGGTGTGTATGTCAAAACATCAATGTGCTCAAACAAATGTAATAAATGCTCAACTTTAAAGCCAAATATAATATTGTGCAAACTAAAAATAAGATTTACTTAAATATTCACGCTTGGAGAACGATGGAACTCATTTTGACAAGCGAGCAAGTATTTTTTAAAACTCATTGAACTCTCTTTTAAATTTAAAATCTTCTACATGTTATTCTTTCAAGCAGGCCGCCCTACCGATATTGTAGGGTTGTAAATTTCACAGTTCAAATCGGATCCTCCATGCCCCAAAGACTAAGATTGACATGATTTGAATCATATGATAAATATCCATGATTTTTTTTTTAATTAATCACATTCAATTAATGATTTTAAATTTTCTACTCTTATTTTAAACAAACAAGTTCATGTCATCTTGCACTAGGAACTAAGTTCTTAATTGCAAAATTCACAAGGCTATTTTTTCTTTTGTTTGCATGACGCCTTAAAAGCCTTTAATAAAGAAAATTCATTTAAAACAATGCAATCTTAAGTATTGCGTCTATAAAGTATAATTGCAAGTTCTAACCTACAAACCCGATCTTCTGCAGATGGAGATAAAGTCAGACAAGGACAAAGCCCTTCTTGAATAATATCTCTTTCCTTATCATCGTTATTATTGTCACCAACATCACTTTGATTTCTGTGTTTTCCATCTATCCTTTCCTGTTTGAAATCTGTATTTTCGTCTCATTCTCATTCTCTTAGTTGTTTTGCCTTTCAATTTTATTTAGGTCACGGATCGTCTCTTAGCAATGAATCTTCTTGGGAAGTGGATTCTCTTTTGAAGGTCAAATCCATCTACATAAGTTCTGCAATATTAGCTGCTAAAAGCCCTTTTTTCTACAAGGTAATATAAGTTGTGCTATTATGTTCTTCAGTTGGTCTTTTAAATTAATGGTATTTATATTACTGATTATTCGACATTTTTTTTTGTTGCAGCTTTTCTCAAATGGCATGCGTGAATCTTATCAGCGGCATGCTACCTTGCGAATTAATGAGTCAGGTTGTTCAAAAGTCCTACTAATATATGCATCTAAAACATGAAAAATTTTAAAGGTAATTGTAAACATAAACCATGTAAAATTGCTGCATTACTCTCTGCATGAAAAGATTTCTATATCCTCCATTCCGTTTTCTTAAAAAACAAAGTGTGTGGAAATTAAAAGAGGTGCTCAGATAACATAAATTGTTTATATGGTCTATCTGTTACATTTTGCTGAACACCCACCATTATTCCAATCATTTGGCTCAAAACAAGCAAAAAATGTTTTTGGACAATATTATCATTTACTTATCGAACTGTAACATTTCCACTCTAATCAATGAACCCTTAGAAACTTTTTGAACATTTATTTGTGTTATTTTTGTTATATTGATTATTTATCAGAGCATTCTTAGAATGTAGCTCAGAATGATTTCTAGAATGAAAACTAATGTTTTTAGTTTATTTCATTTGTGCATTCTATTTACATTGAAATTTTTAATGGACACCGCTTTCCTGTTACAGAGGAAGCTGCTCTTATGGAACTGCTGAGTTTTATTTACAGAGGGAAGTTGTCAAGTCTCTCAGCAACAGCTCTTCTAGATGTTCTTTTGGTGGCTGATAAATTTGTGGTTGCTTCTTCCATGAGGCACTGCAGTCTGATGCTAAGAACATTGCCAATGACTACAGATTCAGCACTCCTCTTTTTAGAACTCCCATCCAGTGTTTCTGTGGCTTCTGCAGTTGAGCCACTTACAGATGCTGCCGAAGAATTTCTTGCCAATAAATATAGGGATATAAGCAAGTGAGAAAATATATTTAAGCATTAACTTCTGCATTTACATAACTCCAGCAAGTAATAAGTTTTTTACCATTAGGTTCCAGGATGAAGTGATGAATCTACCCCTAGCCGGCATTGAGGCAATCCTGCTCAGAGATGAACTCCAAGTAGCTTCAGAGGATGCTGTTTATGACTTTGTGCTAAAGTGGGCTCGAGCACACTACCCGAAACTAGAAGACAGGCGAGAAATACTCAAATCCAGTCTCGGACGGTTAATCCGATTCCCTTTAATGACTTTTCGGAAGTTGAGAAAGGTGCTTGCATGCAATGAACTTGACCATGAGACCGCCGCTAAAGTTGTCATGGATGCATTGTTCTTCAAGTCCGAGACCCTGCACCGACAACGTGCACTCGCCTTAGAAGATTTCATCAACCGACGGTTTGTTGAACGGGCTTACAAATATCGTCCAGTGAGGGTGGTCGAGTTTGATCAATCCCATCCTCAGTGCATCGTTTATCTAGACCTAAACAGGGAGGAGTGTGCAAATTTGTTTCCATGCGGTCGTGTCTGTTCTCAGGCATTCCACTTAGGTGGCTATGAATTCTTCCTCTCTGCACACTGCGACATGGATCAACAAGCCTCATTTTGCTTTGGACTTTTCTTGGGAATGCAGGAAAAAGATTCTGTGAGCTTTATAGTAGACTATGAATTTACGGCGAGGGTGAAACAGGCCGGAGAGTTTGTTAGCCAACACAAAGGATATTATACCTTTATAGGAAGCGAAGTAGTTGGATATAGAAATTTGTTTGCAATTTCATGGACAGCTTTTATGGCTGAGGATAGTCAGTATTTCATAGATGTGCGCTATCAGAATTAATCCAACACCAAAAGTAATATCCTAAAAAAAAAACTAAGGTTTAGTAACATCATCATTCCATTTACAGTAAAAAAAGATTTAGTAAAAGAATGGTTAGCGCTGAATCAATTGCTGTGGTTGTTTGATTGTCAACTCTGCTCTCAAATGAAGAATATCATTCATGAAATACTGACTATCCTCAGCCATAAAAGTTGTCCATGAAATTGCAAACAAATTTCTATATCCAACTACTTCGCTTCTGTAAAGGTATAATATCCTTTGTGTTGGCTAACAAACTCTCCGGCCTGTTTCACCCTCGCCGTAAATTCATAGTCTACTATAAAGCTCACATAATCTTTTTCCTGCATTCCCAAGAAAAGTCCAAAGCAAAATGAGGCTTGTTGATCCATGTCGCAGTGTGCAGAGAGGAAGAATTCATAGCCACCTAAGTGGAATGCCTGAGAACAGACACGACCGCATGGAAACAAATTTGCACACTCCTCCCTGTTTAGGTCTAGATAAACGATGCACTGAGGATGGGATTGATCAAACTCGACCACCTTCACTGGACGATATTTGTAAGCCCGTTCAACAAACCGTCGGTTGATGAAATCTTCTAAGGCGAGTGCACGTTGCCCGGTGCAGGGTCTCGGACTTGAAGAACAATGCATCCATGACAACTTTAGCGGCGGTCTCATGGTCAAGTTCATTGCATGCAAGCACCTTTCTCAACTTCCGACAAGTCATTAAAGGGAATCGGATTAAGCGTCCGAGACTGGATTTGAGTATTTCTCGCCTTTCTTCCAGTTTCGGGTAGTGTGCTCGAGCCCACTTTAGCACAAAGTCATAAACAGCATCCTCTGAAGCTACTTGGAGTTCATCTCTGAGCAGGATTGCCTCAATGCCGGCTAGGGGTAGATTCAAAGTATAAACTCACACAAACATCATATATGAAAACTTTGAACTTAAAACACAGTGGATATCCTATGCTCCCAACCGACATATCAAAATGGGTTACATACATTTTATACATTCAAATTTAAAAATTGTGATGGCCTATTGCTGTGCTAATTTTCTTATTAGAATCATCCAATGAAGAAAGCAATAGTTGATGCAAGATCCTCTTCTCTTCTGGTGAAACCACAGGAAATATAAAATTCTCTTCACCTTCTTCCCAATGTTGCTTCATGACTGCTTCAGCAAAACAGCCGCCAGCTTCTGCGGACCAAAAGGAATGTCCTAGTAAATTAATGGTGATCTTGGTAAGAGCAGCCCTATAATTTGACTTTATCGAGGCCTCAGCAAACAAGCATACTTCGTGACTTCTATCAAGCGTTATGGTAAGCCATTTCCGGTCTTTATCTGCAGGTAAAGCCATGAAGAACAACCAAACCCAGAAGGCAAGTTACACTTGTTGGTGGCAACAAGTGTAACTTGCTTCAATCTCCTTCTGTTATTTTTGAATCTCATCAACTCTAATACCAGCTCAAGTGTGCGCATATTGATCTTTTATCATTTTTTAACTTTCAGAACACCCTTTTTTCCATCTTTTTTTTTTTTTCGGGAAGTTTGTCTTGTCATCACTTTTTCTATTTATGATATTTTTTTAAACTTGAAATTATATTATTTTATCTTTGTTCATTTGTTGAATCAGTAATAATAGTTTTCTTTAGTATTTGGTGTATTTTCGCTTTCATTAAAGCTTTCATAAATTTAATCAAATTTATGAGAACTCTTACCGTGATCTTTTAGGTTGAAATAATGAATTTTTTGACAACCATTTTTTATCTCTGATAATTTACTGAATGACTGAACCTTTTTTTGGTGATGAAGTTTTGCATTCAACCTATGATGCTTATGTGAGTTTTATAAATTCTATAGTGTTCATGTTTACAATTTATATCTAAATGGGTTTATATGTATTTCTTTTCTACAAGATGATCATTACAAATTTAAGAGAGTCAACCTTCCACCAGTGAGGCATCTTCTTCTAGATCTACACAATTCTCTAACTACACAGTATGTGGTTAGTTATGTATTAGGGTCCCAAGCATACAAATATGAGGCACATGCCTTTGCCTCAACAAACTATGGTGATAGCAACATTAAGGATATAGTTAACCGAAGGGTAGCTGCACTCGCTGAGGAGATAGAACATATGCGATAAGTACAAGCCGATTTAGATAAGAACTTGATTGAATATGGATTTTAGATTTAAGAATTAAAGTGATTAAAAGTAGACTGGAATTTGGATCGATATTAAAGATTGAATTGAAACTAGATTTTATATATTTAAGATTTAAAATGATTGAAATTGTAATTTAGATTTAGATTGAAGATTTAATTGAAACTGGATTTAGATTTAAAATTAAAATGATTGAAATTGGAATTTCATAAAGTAAAGACTTACTTCAGGAAAAAAATTGCATTAAAGTCTCTTGGTGAATGAAGATTCAATAAAGGACGTCTCATATAAGAGCTCACTCATAGAGAACAAAATTGCATGCATTAAAGTCACTTAGTGTAATCAACTTGAAAATTTAATCATATATTCTAAAGAGTTTTTCAATTTTTATCTTCTCTCCTATGTTCAACCTGCACTTGAGTGAAACAAGTCAATAGCGAAGCTATAACTTTTTCACAGTAAAAAGGGAGAAAGATTTCTAACTGGATAGAGATTTTGATGAAGTAGTGAGTTCTAGGATCTCACTTGTAAACATTATTTTATCAATCTTTTTTTATTTGGAATTATTTTCAAATTGAAATAAGTTTGTATTGGGAAAGCTTTTAATGGCTCATTATTTTAATTGATTACGGAATAGATTATTTCTCTAATTAAGTTTATTTGATTTGAGATTTGATTGATGCATTATATAGGGGATTTAATTATTGCATTAATTAGGGATTTGATTGATGAATTAATTAGGATGTCTAATTATTATATTAATTAGGAATTTGATTAGGATCAGATTAGCAAGCTTTTTCTTAATTTACTTTGGCTCAAATCTATAAATAAAGCCCTAGAGGCTGCTATTGAATGTACGAGATGAGATAAAAGAAAGAATGAGAGCTATTGCAATTTCCTATTGTTCTCCAATATAGTGAAATCATCATCCCCTCGTGGACATATGCATCTTTTGTTGTGTGATTTTATTTTTGTTGTGATTATTTGCACAATAATTGGTATCATAGCCAAATTTTGGTGGGATTTCTAGCGGCAGCTTGGAGAGTTTGACAAAGATTTTGCTCATCCGTTTAAAATGAAGGTTCTATTCATTCATTGTTGGGAGTAGAAAGGACCCATATTGGTATAGTTTCTGTAATGTTAGACAACTTTAATTTGGTGGAGGCTATGCAATTTGGTGGAGCCATGGATACATCCACTTCAATGGTGCAGAAGTTGTTGATCCATAAGGTGATTACACATCCTGACAAAATTAATGTGACAAAATTTGATGGTAAAAGGAACTTTGGTATGTGGTGTCATGAGGTGATGGATGCATTGTGCTCTTTAAATTTTGAGGAAGTTCTAGAAAGTGATTAATATCCCAATGATATTTTAGAAAAAAATTGGATTAAGATGAACCGAAGTGCTTGTGGCTTGATTATAAATTACATGTCTTAAGAGATTAATTATGGGGTGATGATGAAGACTCTACTGTGAAGTTGTGCGAGACTTTGGAGAACAAGTATTTGACTAAGAGATTAGAGAATCGTCTCTATTTAAAACGGCGCTTCTATAGGTTTTCGGATTAGGCATGGGATTACAATTAATGACATTTGATTGACTTCACAAAGTTATTAATTGACAGATCTTTTGATTTTGGATAAATAGACTAGAGATGAAGAAAAGGCGCTCCTTTCACTAAATTCACTCATGGATGAGTAAGAAAAATTTATGATGATACTTATTCGTTGGAAAGAGGTATTGAATTAAGGTGAGGTGACTAATGCATTATTGAATCACAAGTTGAGGTGTCAGGACAAGGAGTCTGTAAAGATGGATTCATCTAAGGCTTTTACACTCCAATAAAGATGATCTGAGAAGAAGAAAAAGGGTGGAAGTAAGTAAAGTAGGTATCATGGGTGCAATCATGGGAAGAATCAGTGTGCTTTTGGCTTGAAGACTGGTCATTAGAAAAAATATTACCCAAACTTGAAGGAGAAGTAAAAGAGAGTGTCCACTAATGCTAAACTTAACATGAAAGAGCATGAAATAGATTATGATATATCATTATCTACAGTTACTCAAAGTTTCTATTCAAATTATTCCTGCTGGATTTGGATATTGGCACTACCTATCACATTTGTTCCATTGGGGATTAGATTAGTACCTACAGGGAGCTTGATAGTAGTGTTGTAATCGTAGGTAATGATTAAGCCTATCGTACAGTTGGTATATGGAGCATCTTCATTAGGATGCATAATACTATTGTGAGAAAAAGGCACATTCTAGATACCAGGAAAAATTTGTTGGGGCTTTAGAGACCTAGGGCTACAAGTTAGATATTTAGGCAGGAGTTTTGAAGATATATCATGGAGCACTTGTTTGTTTAAAAGAAGATTATCATTATAACCTTTACTACCTTTAGGGAAGATCAGTGATTGTATTAAGTGTTATTGTTGACGATTCTTCTAAGACCACTTCATTATGGAATATGTGGCCAGCTGAGTCAGAGCAAATTCTCTTATGTCTTTGCTGAAGCAAGGATTAATTAAATGAGCAAGCAATTGTAAGCTTGATCTTTTGTGAATATTGTGTGTTTGATAAGAAGACATATGTATCCTTTGGTACTATCATCCACAATACAAAGAGTATCTTGGAGTATGTTTCACACATATGTTTGGGGCCCAACGAAGATAGAATCATTTAGCGTACAATGATACTTTATCTATTTTGTTGATGATTACTCCAAATATGTTTGGGTTTACACCATGAGGCACAAGAGTGAGGTATTAGAGATTTTTAAAACTTAGAAGAAGTGGATTGAGACTCAGACTAGGAAAAGGATCTGGCGTATCATATCAGATAATACAGGCAAATACACTTCAGATGTATTCTTACAAGAGTGTTAAAGATCTAGGATAGAGCATCACTTCACTATTAGAGAGACCACAATAGAGCAGGGTTGCAGAGAGGATAAACCAGACTGTAGAGAAAGTTTGGTATATGTTATCCAAACTTAGGTTGGATAGAGTTTATTGGGCTGAGGACATAGATAATGCCTCTCAC
This sequence comes from Dendrobium officinale, assembly GCA_019514585.1. NCBI lineage: Eukaryota > Viridiplantae > Streptophyta > Magnoliopsida > Asparagales > Orchidaceae > Dendrobium > Dendrobium officinale. The sequence goes on along the minus strand of CM033697.1, from coordinate 35,192,603 downwards.
TTGGTGAGCTGTCTGCCTTCTATAGCTATTGGGAAGAAGACCCCAAATGAGATGTGGTCAGGGCATAATGCTAGAGATTATGAACACTTGAGAGTGTTTGAGTGACTAGCTTATTATCATGTTCAGAATAAAAAACTGAAACCGCATGCAAAGAAGATGATCTTTATTGGCTTTGGCTTCAGGTATATGAGTCAAGGGATTCAAACTTTATGATCTAGTAGAGAAGAAGAATATCATTATCAAGGATGATACTTTTGATGAGGTTAACATGTTGAAGCTTTGGGACTCTAAGTAGGTGAAGAGTTTTACTCGGACCAAAGATGCGTTACTGAAGTTGATGTTTGATGCAACTCCATTTACTCCATAGAGGTTTATCATTTTTATATAGGTACCTGATTCAGCTACAGATCGAAAGGTAGAAGATGATGTTGAGGATTCCTACTTAAGAATTTATTATGAAGAACAAGTTTAAGAACCAAAATATCCCAAAACCACACAAACTTTACTCATTAAATTGGCCTTTCCTAAATTTTGATTGAAATATTATTAAATAGTTTAAACCCTACATGATTTGATGATTTGAAGAAAAGTAAAAATTGGGTAACAAATTTCTGCTCACCAAATCTTGAAATGCAGTATTTTGGAAATATTCTATGTTATAGCCTCCGCACAATGAGCAATTATTACGTCCGGTCACCGAATGTGTTCATAGACCAATAGCCATGCGCCACTTCACCTGAAAACTCGGTATTGACACTCCATATTGCTCGTTTTACATACGTTCGGATTTAAATGGAAGTAATAATTATTCCCGCTCAATGTCCACATCACTCTATCTCTCCGCCGTTTTAGCTAATCAGTAATCTGGACCAATTTTTTTTTACCAACGGGCCTACACGTTAATATCGCGAAAAATTTACACAGTCCTTAAATGGACCTCTAACTCACTACTGCTCCGAAGAGCTACAATCAAAATCAAAAAGAAACCTAAGAGCCGGATTTCCCTACTAACCAAAATTACAAAATAATCTAGTAACATTCTATGAACCAAAAAGCAAAGGGAAAATATAATCACTTTCAACATGTCCCTTCTAACAGCACACGGTACACAAAACGAGCGCAGAGCTCCAAAAACCTGAAAAACAGCCCTACAAGGATACTAAAGCAAAAAATTAAACAAGCAGAAAAACTTAAAGGCAGAATGGAGATCTAATAAAATAGATATGCTCCCAGGATTGCAAAAGACCCACAAGGTCATATACTAACTAGTGTAATAGCCGTTAGGATACTTGCTGCCGTAAAACCAAACCCACCAGAGCATAAAATTCTAGATAGTAAAGTTAGCCCCATAATATTCAAGCCCCTTCCAGGTAGGCACCAAAAACCAAAGATGTCCCATATTAAAAAATTCAATACAATGCATGATGTGAGTATACATATCCAAATTCAGAGTTGAGAGAAAAATGACCCAAGACCAATAGCACCAAACAAAAATAGAGACAGCGAGATCAATCCAGCAATAGGAAAATTGAAAAACGATGCAGTGCCTAAGCCCGATAGTCCACCCAATGAAGAAACACAGTAAGAAGATAAAGCACTAATTGGCCAAAAACAACATACCAAAAACCATGAGATCAGACACAAAACAACACAATTGAAGATAAAAATCATAAATAAGAGTGTCAACAGAAGATAACAGCAGGACAAGGGAAAAAACCATACAAACAGCACCTGCAAAAAGCAAAAACTAGCAAACAGGAAGTAACAAAACAGAAACCGCAAACAGAAAAGAAACCCCCGTTAGTTAAACCTCATATAAGGAAACCCCATCTGGTCCAACTTGATAAGCCCCTTAATATCCCTGGAAAGGGAATTTTCATTGAATTGAAAAAAACCATCTAGGTCACACCCCAACTTAGCTAAACCATCAGCCACCGCATTGCCCTCACGCAGAATATGAGAGATTGAGTAATTAATACGAGATAAATAATGCTTAATATCTCTAATCTTGTAAAAATTATTGGGGTTAGTCTTTGAATTGCCATTAATATAATGAATTAAAAGCAAGGCATTAACTTCCACCCAAATATTAGTAATACCAAGGGAGAGACATAATTGAACCCCATACAGCAGGCTATCAGTTTCAGCTTGAAAAGCATTAGTACTAGAGGAGGGGCCAGCATAAGCCACAACAGCCATACCATTATGATCACGAATAATGCCACCACACCCAGCCTTACCGTTATTATAAGAGCCATCCGTATTGAGTTTAAAACTATCGTTAACAGGACGCCTCCAGTAAACCAACTTCTCTTTTTGATAATAGGCTGAAAATTGAATTTCAGGCCAAACTCAATAGCAGTAGGAATGCAATTCTTAAAAGCCCCAACTTTAATTAAATTCACACTATAGAGTTGAAGAATCTTGTTCTTAACTTTAGCAATGACATTTAAAGCATTCATACCAATATTATCATGCTTGGAAGCATTACGGCTTTCCCATAAATACCAACAGATAATAACAAGGATAATATTTCTAATGTGACCTTTGATAGGAAGGAGCCAATCTCTAAGCATAGCATTAATCGAATCATACTGAACACAAGAAAGCACATTAAAAATGTTATCAAAATAAATCCACACTTTGATAGCAATCGGGCCATTGATGAAGACATAATTAAAATTCTCGATATGATAGCAACATTGGCATTTAGAAATAATAACCAACCATTTTTTCATCAAAAGAGAATCAACAGGTAAATAGTTGTGTAAAAATCTCCAAAGTAAGAAAGAGTAAGTAGGAGAAATATTAGCATGCCAAATATACTCATAAAGATAGTTTTTAGGCAAAATATGCTAATCAAATTCCAAACAAGTTTAATATCAAAGCGCCCATCAGTAGACCTATTAAATAAAATACAATCTTCATTCCCCTTGTAAATGGAGATCTTAGTAATTTAACTAATAATGGTATCAGGAATCATATTAACAAGCAAATTCAAATCCTAAGTGTCATTAATAAATAAATCCTTAACTTTCATATTAGAAGTAGAATGAGTATTTAAAAGATTGTCAATAGAAAAATTACACAACCACTTATCTTGCCAAAAGTAAATGTTCCCAACACCTAAACCCCATTGAATGAACTCTTTAGCTTCCCACTTGATACTGCAAAGTCTTTTCCAATTGAAGGAGTCCCCTGGTTTGAAGCAACAATTCAAGGGATGATTGACAAAACAGTATTTGGCCGCCATGAATTTAGCCCATAAACTTTTATTAGATCTGAAAGAAAACCAAAGTTTATGATTAAAAGACTTGGACATATCAATTAAGGTACGAAAGCCAAGTTAGCCCTCATCCTTATTCCCAGCACATTTAGTCCAAGAACTCCAGATAATAGAACGATTACCCTCTTTAGAACCCCAAAGAAACTTGTTAAAAATAATTTCCATTTTGTTACAGATATGATTAGTATGGCTCAAAGTATGCATCAGATAGATCGGAATGTAGCTTAACACATGTTTAATAAGAACAATTCTACCACCATAAGACAGAAAATTAAAAGCCCAAGAAGAAAGTTTCTTATGGATGATCTTAAAAACCCTATCAAACAGATGAGACCGCTTCTTCCCTTAGCGGAGTCTTTAACAACAAACTTCCTTTCAATGCTAGCAATATGAGTATTAGAAATAAACTTAGCAGGAATAAAATAACACTTAGTAGGATTAAAGATTAAACCACTAGCTTGTTTAAAGCTATTAAGAAATTTAAAAAGGAAGTTCAGCATTTTCATAGAACCATTGGAGAAAATAATAAAATCATCAGCAAAACTCAAATGAGTAATGGGAAAACCATCATTCGTTTTGTAGTAGAGACTAGAATAAAACCAGAAAAGATTATTAATGCCACGGGATAAAAATTCAACAGCAATGATAAAAAGAGCAGGGGATAAGGGGTCACCCTTTCTAATACTATTAGAAGACTTGAAGAAACCATGAGACTTACCATTGATAATAACAGAAAAATGACAATTCTCAATACAATTTTTAATAAGATTGATAAATTGCAAATTAAAATAAAAAAGATTTAAAATTTTGTAAAGAAACATCCAATTCAAATTGTCGTAAGTCTTAGAAATATCCATCTAAAAAATAACATTCCCACAAGAAATTTTAGCCTTAAGATCATGAACAAGTTCTTGAGCAAGTAAGACATTATAAAAAATCGATCTACCTTTAACAAACTCAGTTTGCTCTAAAGAAATAATTTTAGGAAGAATAATAGTTAGCCTAGCCACAATAATTTTAGCAATAAGCTTGTTAAAAAAGGTACATAAGCTAATGGGACGAAAATCATTCCAATAAGTAGCACCATTAGACCTAGGGATTAAAACAATAGAAGTGGAAGTAAAAACTTTTGGCATTGGGGCACCTTCAAAAAAATCCACCACAACATTAATAATATCATCTTTTATAATAGACCACGATTTTAGAAAAAACTTGGTCGTGAACCCATTAGGGCCGGCCACCGAATCAGATATCATATATTTTAAAATATTCAAAATTTCATCTTCAGTCGGAATAATGGTCAGCATCATATTATCAGCATTGGAAACAATGGCAGGAATAAAATAAAAATCTGTATTTAAATCAGGCCTAAAATTGTTGTTGAAAATCTTCTCAAAATCTAGTAACATTCTATGAACCAAAAAGCAAAGGGAAAATATAGAATCGGGACCGAACTTCCTTACCCGTTACGCGAGGAAATAATAGGGTTAGGGTTGCGATTTTGGAATTTTTATTGCCTCAGGTTACCTGACCTAACTCTACATTCGGTATTCTTCAAATTGCGACACCTTGCAGCCTCAATTACCCGTAATGACCCGACGCGGCCCATACGCTTTAGCACGTTTTTTAAAATATTTCGAGTCGGCCCGTGGTTGCATTGTATATGAATTGGGTGGGAAAACTAAAATAGTACGTGGTTTTTACCTCAAGTATAATAACCTTTTGGTATTAAACCTAAGATGTTATACAGTCTTTAGGGTTCATATAATTCTCATATACATGAAGAAATCGTGAAGTGTTTGAGGAGATGGAAGGATCGAATTTAGGTTTTGCTTTGGAAGACTTCGTTGATTTCGAGGAAACTCTGACGTTAAACTATGATCAAGCATTTTTTGATTTAATACAAGTAAGTCATTATCTATACTATTTGTTTTTTTTTTTCTTTTTACTGTTTCATTACTGGGTATCAACCTAAAATCATAAAAATCCATTAGATTTACTCGGTACAGTGTTTCGAGCTAATCAAATGTTGGTTGTAGTAGTACCGATCAGTACAGTTATTAAGTATCGCTTGGTATAAGATAGTACTGATCATTACATGGAACCGATCATTCTATTAGCTCGGTATAAGCTCGGTATTGATTATTATAGCTCGGTATAAGGTTACTACTGATTTTAATAGCTCGGTATAAACTCAGTGCACATTTCTACCGAGCTAATAAATATTAGTACATCGTAGTGCCGATCATTCAACCTCGGTATAAGCTCCGTATAAGGTCGATATTGATATTTAGTTATAAAGATAAACTGGATGTATGAATATTTCATAGGGTGTTTACAATTCTGAGAAGGAAGCATATGAAAAATATTGCAAGTACGCGCATTCAACTGGATTTAGTGTTCGGAAAGATCATCATCATTTCTGGCTAAATTCAAGGAAAATCAAATCAAAGGATTTTGTGTGTTCTAAAGCAGGTTTCAAGAAGGTGACTGAGAGTGGCACAAAGATAAAATATCGAAGATCATGTACAAAAACAGGATGTCTAGCCATGGTTAGATTTTATGTGAGTCAAGATGGGATTTGGGGAGTGAATAAAGCTATAGAGACTTACAATCACGAACTTGCTAGGCCGGATGATCAATATTTGCTCAGGTCATCTAGGAGCATTAGTGATGATAATGCAGCTATTTTGAAATCTATGTCAGAAGCAGGGATAAGAATTGTCGATGCATTTATATACCTATCTGATGAAGTTGGAGGTGTGGGTAATCTTGATTTCATAAAGCGGGATGCATACAACTACATCCAAAAAGAAAGAAAAGCCAAGATTGAGACTGAAGACACTAATTCACTGATCAAGTTGTTTAAAGAATGGGTAATTGATGACAACATGTTTGCATGGGATGTCGAAACTGATAAAGACGGTTATTTATTGAATTTCTTCTGGGTTGATGGTCTTGGTAGAATTGATTATGATTATTTTGGGGACGTGATTATATTCGATACAAGTTATTGTTTAAATAAATATAACTTAGCTTGTGCCCCAATTGTGGGAGTGAATAATCACTGGTAAAATGTTTTATTAGGAGTTGCATTTTTATCTGATGAGACTATTGATTCTTTTACCTGGCTTTTTATAATATTTCTAAAAATTATGGATAACAACATCCCATTATTATTTTTACTGATCATGACCAAGCCATGGCCAGGGCAATAGAGATTGCATTGCCTAATACACGACATCGATTGTGCCAATGACATCTGTACAAGAAGGCACCTTTAAAGGTATGGTGCTTTAACAGCAATAATAGAGTTAAATTCTTATTTTTTTATTATTTTAAACAAAGTGATTATGTGGAGGAATTTGAGAGAAAATGGACTAAAATGATCTCAGAAGGAAACCTGCAAAGCCATCAATGGTTGAATGATCTCTACAAAATCAAAGAGAAGTGGTCAACTGCATTCAACAAAGATTATTTTAACCTTGGCATTTTATCAACCCAACGTAGTGAATCAACCAATCATGTATGCCATGGTTATTCCAAGCCAACAAGTACTATCATTGAGTGTTTCCTCGGTTTGGAAAGGTGATGAGGACTTGGCGTCGAAATGAACAAGATGAAGAATTCAGATGTAGTCAAACAAATATAGAGCCTTATATGAAAAGTAGCCTAATATTGAAGCAAGCTCTAAAATTTTATTCAAGAAAGTTGTATGCATTTTTTAAAGAGGAGTTCTTACATGGACTTGGTGGATTATGCATTGAGCATTCATCATTGGATTTATCAAGGTTTTATGTATGAAACATAGACAACTCCACTGATTCACACAATTAGATTGTTAATTTTAATTCATTAGAAGGTACCATTTAATGCAGCTGTGCAAAGTTCAAAATGATAGGTATATTATGTGCACATTATATGAGAGTAATGAGATATTTAGATATTGTTAATATTCCCATTAAATATTTACTCCCAATATGGTCAGCCAATGCTCGAAAAGATTTATATTCTGGAGGGAAGATCCCATGTCTCGGTATCAATGGTTGTCAACCTATTGAGGGGTCAAGCAACTTGATGTTTAGAAATTATATATGCCGATTTACATATAAAATTAGCACAGAAGCACAAGGTAATGAGAAGGCTGAAAAGTGTGTCATAGATGATTTAAGTACTTTGGCTGCAAAAGTGCATTCCATCAAGCTTGGCAGAAAGAACAAACCAATTTCTGGAGCAGGTAATGAAACTATTAAACATCCTAAGAAGTGCCGGCCAAAGGGCATTTCAAATACAATATTGAAGGATCACTGGGAGAAAAGAAAGACCAAAAAAGTTAAACCCACATAGAAGATTACACCAACAAGCATACACTTTACAAATCCAGATTTAGGTAGTCAATCATCTTTCATGTAATCTGTTAATTTGTAGAAATTTCTATTATGAATATGACATTTTGATTGTATATGTGAATTTGGAGAAATTTCTATTCTGAATATGACATTCTGAGTGTATATGTGAATTTTTATAATTTTGAGATTTTTTTAGTACTGTAATAAATTTTTATTGCTCAGTATTACTCTATAATTAGTTGGTTTTGCTTGGTACTTGATTACAAAAGTCGGTATCGATCGGTATTCGGTGTGTACTGAGCAAATTTTGGCTAATACCAAGCAATACCGATCGATATTTGGTTTGTATCGAGCAAATTTTGTGGAATACCAAGCAAATTTCTGATTGTATACTCGATATTTGAATACATAAGTCGGTATTGCTCGGTAATTTGTGTGTACTGAGCTGCATTAATACAGTACCGAGAAAATTTTAATTAATATCGAGCATACCGATCTGTTTTCATATTGCTCGGTATTAGTTAATGATTACTGGCCATTTCTCGGTTTAGTCCTTCTTAGCACTTAGTACCATTTAGTTGAAATTAAAAATGCACAAGAAATATACAAGAAAAGTTCATTTATTTCATAATCTATTGAATTTTTGTACATAACAGGGCATATGCTAATTCAGCCCTGAATAGTAGCATACTAGATTGCCAGTTTTTATAAAGATACCATTGAACAGGTTCTTGTTGTATTACAACTTCCATATATTTATAAAGAAACATGCCGCAATCAACGCTGTTATCTTGTGTTGGCACATTTCTAAATCCCTTGATTGGCCATTTCATTATATTAATGTCAAAGGCGGTCTTTGTATCCTTGTAGAAATGAGAAATCTGGAAAAGTAAAATAAAATTAATATTAAATATTATTAAGACTGAAATAAAATAAAAAAATTTTGTTTTTACTTACAACTTTTGGGAGTATGACTTTGTGTGTCTTTTTGGGTAATGAATTATAAAACTCCCATTATTTTTTTCTCAAATTATATACTAGAAGCGTCCAATGTTTACTGTTTATTATAGGAACGAAGATCAAATTTACATTCCTAATAACGGTTTTGTTTATATGAGATACGAAGCTTGTTGTATTTGTCTCATTTGATTATTGGTAGTAGCCCTGGTTAAGAAGAAATAACAGTGGTGATTAATTCCAACATGTTTAAATCTAATAAATAGAAATAGCAAACTCAAGGATTAAAAATTGTTTACTAACCCAATGGAAACTAGAAACAAAAATAAAAGGTTGATTAAGCCCGGGCAAAGTGCATTCTTCTGGATTAATAAATGACCAAATGCATCAACATGATTATTATCAAGCTCCTCTGACATTAATAACTCGTCCAATTGGCTTCTAAAAATTATTATATTTCCAAACTCAAAAATAGTATCGTTCCTAGATAATTCAAAAAAATATTCATTATAAAAGATGAATAAAAAAACAAAAAGATAATCGTAAACCTCGATACTACTCGATATTGATATAGTACCGAGTCTATTTAATATAAAAAAAGTAGTACAGGTTAGTAAAGCTCGGTACTACTCGGTATTTATTGATATAGTACCATATCAATACTGAGTAGTACCGAGCTTTACTGATCGGTACTACTCGGTATTGATATAGTACCAAGTATACTTAATATAATACCGAGTAGTACCGATCAGTAAAGCTCGGTACTACTCGGTACTACTCAGTATTGATATGGTATCGAGCATACTTAATATAATACCGAGTAGTACCGAGCTTTACTCGGTATTGATATAATTTGGTCGGTATAAGTTCAATACTCACTTATCCTTAAATTGTTTCAGGTCATTATCGATGAATAGGCATTTATCTTCACTAATTAATGATCGGCCTGGGTAATCTAAGTATTCAGGTGCAGGTCTCAATTCTATTTCTTTAGAATCATCAACTTCATAAACAATCATAGATTTATCAGCAGCAGGTTCAACATCATTTACAGAAGCATGTTCAGGCTCTGGATCAGTTGCAGGTATTGGTTCAGGTGTAGGACCTGTTTCAGGTGCTGGTGCAAGTTCACTTGGAGAAGTTGGAGAAGGTTCAATCGTAGGAGGTGGTGCAGGTGTAAGAGTTATTTCAGGTGCTAGTGCAAGTTCACTTGCAGAAGTTGGAGCAGGTTCAGTTAGAGGAGGTGGTGTCGAAGCTGGTGTTGGTGCAGGAGCAGGTTCAGGTGCTATTGCTGGAGTATCACTTGAAATTGAGTGACCAAACTTCTCTTTGGATGCCAAATTTAGTTTAATTTTCTTCTTACTATCACCCATTGTAAAAGGTGTGGATACAACTTTTCTCTTTCTAGCATTTCGCTTTTGAACTCTTTTTGCAATGCCGGTTAGTAAGGATGGATCAACCTCATCCTCACTCAGGGTGGCATCCTTTTCAGATATAGTAATTGATGAGGAAGAACCAGCAGCCATTTCTTTCTTGTAAGTTTTAAAATAAGCAAGAAATTGATCTTGGAAGAACTGCAAAATAAAGCCATCTTTCTTTTTTATCTATTCTTTCAAATCAAAATTCTCCTCTTTCAAATCAAAAATAGATTGTTCCAGAATCACTATGCGCTGTTCAAGGTCACTATTGGTTGCTTCCACCTATGCTACCTTCTTCTTCATAAATTTATCCTCGGTAAACAGCTTGTATATTGCTTGATTTAATATCCTCAGGTTTGTTTCATCATTTACTGGACTTGATTTAGGATGTGAAGATGAATCAGAATCAGTTGGGCTTGCCACCCGTACTGAACTAATTGGACTAGGTGGAGATGAGTCATGTTTGGGTGGGCTTGCCTCCCTTATCGGACTAGGTACCCTGCAACAACATCAAGCCTTTATCCCACTACATGGGGTCGGCTACATGAATCCTTTTTCTCCATTGTGTCCTATTAAATGTCAAATTCTCGTTTAAATCTAATAAAGAAATGTCATTCTTAATATTTTCTAACCAAGTCTTTTTAGGTCTGCCTCTACCATTCTTAACATAAGTCAAATCTAATACCTCTACTCTCCTAACCGGGTCATTGGAAGGCCGCCATTTTATGTGACCAAACCATCTAAGGTGACTCTCTCTAATCTTATCTTCTACTGGAGCTACTCCAACCTTTTCACGTATATGCTCATTTCGTATCCTATCTCTAAGGGTAAAGCCACTCATCCACCTAAGCATCCTCATCTCTACCACACTTAACTTAATATTATGCTTCTCTTTTAATGGCCAACATTCAACACCATAAAGCATTGCAGGCCTCACTACCATCTTATAGAATTTTCCCTTAAGTTTGAGGGGTACTTTTCTATCACACAACAAGCCCGATGCATTCCTCCACTTCAACCATCCAACTTGAATTCTGCTGATAATATCCCCATCTAGTTCACCATCACTCTGAATAATAGATCCAAGATATCTAAAACGTGTACTCTTATTAATGACTTGATCGCCCAAAGTCACAATCCCCTCACTAGGTCTATTACTACTAAAATTACACTCCATATATTCCGTTTTAGATCTACTCAAGCGAAAACCTTTAGTCTCTAAAGTTGTCCTTCATAATTCAAGTTTACTTTGAACTCCCTCTCTACTTTTATCAACAAGAAGAATATCATCAGCAAAAAGCATACACCAAGGTACATCCTCTTGCAAATGTCTAGTGAGAACATCCATGACTAAAGCAAAAAAGATATGGGCTTAAGGCTGATCCTTGATGTAACCCAACTAAAATAGGGAAATACTTGGTCAAACCACCTTGTGTTTGAACACAAGTAATAGCTCCAGCATACATATCCTTAATGATTTGAATGTAAGCATTATTAACTCCTTTCTTTTCAAGAACTCTCCAAAGCACTTCTCTTGGAACTTTATCATATGCTTTTTCTAAATCAATAAATATCATATGTAGATCCTCCTTATTTTCTCTATATTTCTCCATCAAACCTCTTAATAAATGTATAGCTTACATAGTAGACCTACCCGGCATGAATCCAAATTGATTTTGAGAAACATTAGTATCACGCCGCAACCTATGCTCAAGGATTCATGTCATTATTATTCGACAAGTTTTACGCTGGTTGTCGACTACCTAACACAACCCTCCACTTTTCTCATCCAGGACTTGGGACCTGGCAACGGTAGTGTTGGACCTAACACAACCCTAGTAGGTGGAAATGACTCATCTATTGGTGGGCAAGCTACCCTAATTGGGCTTTCCACCCGTATTGGACTGGCTGAAGAAAGACTATGCAATAAAACATTCTCATCATCTATTATTCCTCAGAATTCTTTGAGAATCTGCATATAATATAATATTTCATCAAATTTAAGCATTTAAACATATAATTTTACCATACATTTAAATGAAAAAATGTAGTGATGATACCTCATGATCCTCAAGGTCAGCAAATATACTATTTACATCTTTCTCACTATAGATGAAGTTATCATCTCAGCGAATAAAACGTGGATGGGATAGTTCATCCTCTGCAGCATCAATTGTTGTATGTTCAAGAAACCAAATCTGTACAAATGAAGACAATTTAACTTTGTTATACAATTTGTAAATTAACCAAAGATCTATTGAACTCATAATTACAATAATGACAAAACAATTTATATAACCCAGTGCAGATCCCTTTACTTGTTTTGTAGCAACAATGTTGAATTCTTGAACTAGGAAACCCCTAATTGATTCAGGCCAGTTATACTTATTAAAACTATCAACATTTTTGACAACTTCCAAGATAGATGATGGTATACGGAAGTTCTCCATTGAATAAAATATGTTGGATAGTAGGTAAAGGACGAATCCTTTCATAAATCTTCCATTGGAGTTGTATTATCCATCCTCTCAATATCATGGCGAATGTCATTTGAAGTTTTGCCACTAGATCTGGCACTTCCAACGTCAAAAATAATACCCCTATTCGACATGCCTATAAGTAATGCAACTTCATCAGATGTGAACTCCAGACTTTGTCCTTTAATAATGAAACTTTTAGTCTTCATATCCCACTTCGATAGCAGCATATATATAAGTGGAACATTCTGCGGCATTAGGGGTACCCTCAGGAATTGGCTAATTTGCAGCAGCCTTAGTCTTTCAACAAAGGGATCTCCAAATCTCCGAACAAGTAGATTACGAACTTCTCTAAAAGTCAAAGTTCGGCATCTAAAATGAATCTTTGGAGTATATCTCTGCATAATAAATATCGAGTATTAAAGATAATTCATTCAGAGTATTAAATTATACATACAAAATATGCTCAGTACAGAACAATACCGAGCAGTACTGAGTGTTCGTAATGCTCGGTACTGCTCGGTACCGAGCAATAACGAGTGTATATAACTCTATAATATATCAATAAAATATTTTATGTTTTAAACTAAGCTTATAAAACTAAGCTTATACCGACTATTAATCCCCAATACCGAGCAGTACTGAGTGTTAGTAATGCTCGGTACTGCTCGGTACCGAGCCGTACGAGTTTTTAGCTAAGCTTATACCGACCAATAATCGCCAATACCAAACAATACCGAGTGTTAGTAATGCTCGGTACTACTCGGTACCGAGCAATACCTAGTGTATATAACTCTATAATATATCAATAAATATTTTATGTTTTAATCTAAGCTTATACTGACCATTAATCCCCAATACCAAGTGTTAGTAATGCTCGGTACTGCTCGGTATACGACTTTACCTCGGTAAACCCTAACCCTAAACATTTAAAAAGAAGAAGATAAGGCGTTGTTAATCAAAAAATAAACTAACCTTAGGCATTGTATGTCTGAAGTATATGAAACGCAAATACGGAGAGTTTGGAACTTGGAAGAAGATGAAGTATCGTCGGTGGAAGAAGATGAAGTATATGCAAGCAAATCATGTCTGAAGTGAAAGACGATGATCTTTATTTGAAAATTATACATAGTTTTTGGTACGAGGGGTTATTTTCGGGTCCGCTGGTCGGGCTGTCAAATTTAAATTTCGTACCTGCCATATACCCAATCTTCGCCGGATAGGGTCAGCGCAGGTGTCAAGATTTGAAGCAATACGGAACGTAGAGTTGCATCAGCTAAACTGAGGCAATAAAAATTCGCGATTTTGGGTGGAGGTGAGGATTTGCCTGCGATCGGCGACGCGGGTAATGAGCAAGGGATTTGAGGAAGGTTTTGGAGTGAGGTGGATCTTGTGAAAGGGGAGCACGATCATGGACCCGAGTTTCTCACGCGCGAGCGCTGATCAGAAATTCGAATTTGCCTTCAACTCGAGTAACTTCTCCAACCATGTGCTACGGATTGAGATCATCCCGGGGCCTGCGGAAGGCAAAGCTGAAGGTGAGGATTGTGCTAGCATCTCGGATTGGGCCCGGCACCGCAATCGCAGGAGGGAGGACATGAAGAAGTACAAAGGTTACCAACCATTTTAGAGCATCAACTTTCTGATTTACAGATTAATTTGGCTATCTTTTGCTTCATTTGTTATAATGATGATGTTTGTTTTCTCTTTCCCCCTTGGCGGTGTCATGGATCCCTTGGGACTGGCCATGACTGACAATCCTAACAATGTCAAAAGCCTTCCTCTTAAGATAGGAGACACCCTCATTCCATCTTAACTCAACTTTGGGATGTCAGACATCAAAAGAAACATCCACATTCAACTCACACTAGAGTAGGATTCCACATGGAGATTAGAAGTCCTAAATTTTTTTTTAGAGCTAATGGCTTTGAGGGATTTTTGGATGGCTCAATTCCTTGCCCAACTAAGCACAATGTTCATGATGACGATTTAATCACTCTTAACCCACAATATTACACATGGTTGCTGATAGATCAAAACCTAGCTGCTAGTCTCTACTCAATTATTTCCTCTCGTATTCTACCCTATGTTTTCACCTTCAACTCCTACACCAAAATATGGACAACAATAGAATGTTGTTTGCAATCCACAAATTTCTAATGCATCACTCATTTAGATAAATGAACTCCATTGCCTCTCACTCTCCATGAAAGATCAAACCTTGAATCAATATTATATGACATTAAAGCCAACTTTGATACTATAATAGTAATTCGGTCTCCTCTCACTCCATAAGACATCATCTTATGCGCCCTTGAATGATCTTCCACCAACCTATCAAGCATTCAAGACTGCCATAGGAACCAATCTCAAAACAATTAGTTTTTATGATATGTATTCTAATATTTAAAGTGAAGAAACTAATTTAGCTAATGCCTTAGTCTTAGCTAAATCCATTCCAGTTCTCTAGCATCATCTACTCAGCCACTCCAACTCTTCTATTTTATCCATCCTAGGAAGTAACAATGTAGAAATATGTACTTCCTAAACTACATTGTTTTGTACTTCATTTCATTTAGCTTAATATCACATATTTATGTTTTCATCCTCTATGCCAAGGAGCCATCATTGACCTTTAGAAATTATTCACTATGATGTATGGGGTCCTTCCCCAACCATTTGCATTAATGATGATAAATATTATGTTTCCTTCAGTGGTAACTATTCTTATTTTTGCTGGGTTTTTTCTCGTGAAAAATATATTTAAAATCACCTCTAATTTTTCTTTTATGTCCAACACATGGTTGAAAGACAATTTAACCTCAAAGTTACATGATGAATCGGTGGTGATGGTGAATACACTAATTCCACCCTTCAAGTAATACTCTCTCAATGTGTATCTTAAGGTAATATAGCTGCCCCTTCATATTTGAACAAAACGGGCTTGTTGAATGTAAATGTCGACAACTCTTTGAAACTATTCGCGTGCTATTACTCGAAACCAAACTACCACACTATGTGACTAGACACTCTTTGAAACCATGCTAGTTACAGTCTCTACCATTCCCATTTCTCTACCAAGCCCTATTCAACCTAACCATAAGATTTTCCCTCATGCCTTGTAGTTAAAAAACCTCTCTTAATGCAACTCTTACCCACAGACTTCCACCCATCCAACACATCAACATCAACCCATTCTCTTTCCACTTTGACACCTAATAAAAATATTTCTCCGAACTGGATACCTCAAATCAAAACATATATTCACCCTAACCCACACTATATAACCCAACAACCCCAATTGCTATACTTATGCAGCCACCGATGCAAAATGGCCACAACCATGTAGCAAGAGTTACAAGTCTTATAGACTGAAGGCTTGAATATAGTCCAACCTTCACTTTATCAAAATGTCTTGGGCAATAAGTGGACATTCAAAATCAAATACAATTCCAACCAATGTTTAAAATTGCGTATTCGAGTATTGAGGCATTTTTCATTCGTGAGGCGAGGCCGTAAGCCTCAAGGCGTTTTGAGGCGTAAGCCTCAAAATCAAAAGATTGCGTAAATATAAAATGATAAAAATTTTATATACTAATGAGTGAATAATATAAAACATATAAAAGCATATGATATGAAGTGAAATCAAAATATCCCATTAATAAGACAACATGAAATATAGTTCAACTCAAAATTCTATCTTTCCCAAATCCCAATATTCTTTTCATTAACATATAATTCCAATTTCCAAACATAAATAGCAATGACATATCACATAAGAACTTATAAGTCATCACCAATGTCATCACTAAGGGGTTCTTCATTTGAATCATCATTATGATGAACTGCTCTCTCCCCTTCCTCCTCTCCTATAGAGTCCAATGTCGGGCATTTACTTTAAGATTTATGTAAGTTTTAATATGTATAGCGTGAGGCGTAAGCCTCATGCCAGTGAAGAGAGGCGGGCCTCAACCAAGTTGAGGCGCAAGTCTCATAAAAAAAAAAACTAGAGGCATAAGCATCGAGACATTATTTACTGGAATTGCGCAAAGGCGGGCCTCAAGGCGAGCCTCATATTGCAAAATTTTAAACCATGATTCCAACAGCACCATCACTAGATACAAAGCCCACCTACTCACACAATGCTATGAACAAGAGCAAGAAAATAACCCATGCAACTCTTTAGTTAATATAATTGTGAGTCTATGTATATTATGCTCCTGTGAGATGTAACTATTCATTTCACATTACAACTGCTTTATGGCTTTTTTGCAACTACGTAACAAGAAAATGCCCTAAAATAAGGTCCATCTTATAATCTGTCATACTCCTTTTTTATTTTATTTTATTTTACATCCTTTCCTTTCATGGCATATCTTTTTGCTAAGAACAACTGTTTGATCTTTAAACTACTGTATATGGAAGAGCTTGTACCAAAAAAACTTTGGGGTAATAAGCACAGGTAGCAAAACCATCATGGAAATTCATATGAATTCTGATAATCATATGAATCCATTATTTCAATTTTGCTTAAGTTAATACAGCTGCCCCTTCATATTTGATGAGTTTCTTAGACCATGTAAGAATAGCATTTGTAAATCTAGAAGATGATCATCGTAAAAATCTATTTGTATTTTCCTTTCTTTTCAAGTATGTTTCAACTTTTATGTCCAAGGCATCCTTTAGTTTATTAGGTTTGAGCGGTTTATTTCAATCTAAATAAGAAATGTCCAATCATCATTAGGTAAAAGTTTAATCTTGTGATCTTTTAAAATTGATTGTAAAAAATAATTAGGTCTACTAACTAAATCCAATATATCATCATAAATGGGTATCAAATAGTGATCTTGTTAATAGCTCTGGTACTAACACATACGTCATTATTATACCATTGCTCTTAAAGTTTATAAGTATAAATTTTGGTTCTAGTATATGAAAAACATTTATGTCATTAAGTTAATGCTAATAATGTCCATGAATGCTCTGCCACACCATTTCATATCAGAATATCCATTCAATTAAATAGGTAAAATACATCTTTTAATGATAGAGATTTCTTTTTAACCCATGCAACATTGAGGGCTTGGATATGGCTTAGCTTTGAGATTGTATCTCGTTAAGGTGCTTTAGATACTACTTTTATAGTGTTATTACCATCATAATGCTAACTTGCATTTCATGCTATTTCAAGAAGCACAAGCATAGAAGAAAGTTCTCTTCCAATCATCAATAGTCTAGAAGCTAGTGATTATGCATCTTATACTAGATAAATAACTCCAAGATTCATCATAACCTCACTGCCCATCCCAAGAACATTAAAGATCATCTTTCACACCCTATTAAGTGGATCGCCTATATTTTCATCCTGCCTAACAAACTCTTGCTAGAGCATGATGAGGGCATTGAGGTGCAAGGTGACTAGCTTGATTACATTGAAAACATTGTTGTCCATTATAATTTCTAGTAGTTTGTGTGCCCTTAGGAGCAATATTGATAGTTTTAGGGGAAAGTTGTATTTTATAATCAATTGCATAGACCATGTAGCCCTAGCATTTATAAATATATAAGATGATCATTGTAAAGATCCATTTATATTTGCCTATTGCTTTTCTTTTCAAGTATGTTTCGACTTTTATGTCAAAGGCATTCTTTAGTTTATCATGTTGGAGGAATTTACTTCAATATTAATATTAACCCTCCATTCATTTATAAATTTAGTTTTCATCACCCAATCAGTTTATCTAACTTCCAATCTTAAAGCTCAACAATATTTTTTGGATATTCAATTACACTAGTGGAACTTTTTTTGTAAATTATAAAGATTGTCAAGCAATTGTTGTACATGATATGTGAGGAAGTATTTTTGTTTCCTTCTATGCTCATTCCATCCAAATTATGAATTATTGTTTGTACGTAAGATGTTTCTATATTTTTAACTTGTTTTTAAAAAATATTAGCCGATCCAGTTCATTTATCATAAGCAAAATGGATTTTCTTATGTTCATGTGTGTTCATCAAATGAAATAGTCATTCATGTTTTCTATCCTATTAGAACATGCCTTTGAATCTTGCTTACCGTTAAATTAAGAATGATCGATTTTGAGGCTTCTATAGGGATATTATCTTATCATCAACAATGTCAAGTTGTCCAATATTATTCTAGGTGGCCAACAAGAAGGATAACAAATGTACTTTTGAAAAAAATCAATTTAATATTTTGTGGGTCTATGTTTGGGGGTCTGAAGAGGATCTACTCTTGGTGTAAGAAGAGGAGATTTATTTGATTAGAAAATCACTTGATATTCTTATATTGGTCATCAACATAGATAAATCTCGGAGCAAATGCCTTATGTACAAAATTTTATATTCCATATATATAACAATTTGTCTTTCAGTTTTGTATTATGCTATGCATTAAGCTTCAAACTTCTATTTTAATTTTTAATAATAAATGAGATGATGTAGAAGAACTAAAACTATATGATCAATTTAATGAATGCAAACTATGATAGTTATGTGGTAAAACACTAGAATGCAAATATAGATTTCAAATTATTTACAAAATTAGAAATTTAGGCATCAAATTAAGTTCATAAATAAATTTTGTAGTTTTTTATGAACTTTGATTTCAGAACATGCTTGATATTTTCCAAAAAACTATTTATGGAAATTAGTGGTTTTCTTTTATGATTTAGTTTTTTATGAACTTTGATTTCATAACATGCTTGATATTTTCCAAAAAAAATATTTATGGCAATTGGTGGTTTTGTTTTTTGATTGATGTAATTATATATTTGTATTACATAAATAGTAACGCAAGAGGTATAATTTTTTGTTGAAATAATCCCAAATATGTAACCAAAACTTTTTTATTTACCACAATACAACAATTCATGATAATAACGTTTCCGCCTATAACAATCCAGCAATTTGTAAACATCAACTTTCCTTGAGCAATCCAGAGTGCATGGACAACAGTATTCATTTCAGTTCTGTAGTTAATTTTGGATTCTAGAATTAAAGACTAGTTTTTTTATTTACTTATTTTCATGATAGTTGTTTCTTCATCTATTTATGGACTATTTAGTTTGTAACAGATAATAAGGGAGTAAATTTTAATCATAAAATCTTTCATATTCTATTCTCCTATTTTCTCATTTTACTTATACAAGTGGACAGGTCCCCTTCACTAACACCAAAAGCTAATGCTTTTCGAATAGAAGTGGCAAAAATATAAATGAATGATTCTTTTAAAAAGAAGATGGAAACTACTACGAAGATGTCAATGATAAAAAAGTTGGCCACTCCAATACTAAAAATTTATCTTAAATTGGAAAATCCAAATCCAAAACATGAAAAATCTATATTGAAATGCTAGACTGAAAAAATAACTTCTTTTCTATTTAATTTCCAAGATATAACTCTCTATTAAGCTAATGGACTCTTTAACATGGAGTCTCTCCTCCAAGCTGACCGGTCTTTCACCAATACTAAAAGCAAGTGTTTATACGACAAAAGTGAAGTAAATATGTATTAATGATCCCCTAAAAAAGAAGATGGTGGCATCTACTAGAAAGAAGATAGTGGTCAAGAAGCCGACAACTTCAGCACTATAAATTAACATAAAAAAGGAAAACCTTGATTTAAAAAAAGAAAAAAATTAATGATTAAATATTGAACTAGAAAATTTCGCAACAAATTGGCAACAAAGACAAGCTACAACATCTATCTCATTCCTTTTGCAACTTTCTAGACAACAACAACAACAACAACTTCAAGCCTTTATCCCACTACGTTGGGTTGGCTACATGAATCCTTTTTCTCCATTGTGTCCTATTAAATGTCAAATTCTCGTTTAAATCTAATAAAAAAAGGTCATTCCTAATATTTTATAATCAAGTCTTTTTAGGTCTGCCTCTACCTCTCTTAACATAGGTCAAATCTAATAACTCTACACTCCTAACTGGGCCATTGGAAGGCCGCCGTTTTATGTGACCAAACCATCTAAGGCGACTCTCTCTAATCTTATTTTCTACTGGAGCTACTCCAACCTTTTCACGTATATGCTCATTTCATATCCTATCTCTAAGGGTAAAGCCACTCATCCACCTGAGCATCCTCATCTCTGCCACACTTAACTTAGTATTATGCTTCTCTTTTAATGGCCCACATTCAGCACCATAAAGCATTGCAGGCCTCACTAACATCTTATAGAATTTTCCCTTAAGTTTGAGTGGTACTTTTCTATCACACAACAATCCCAATGCATTCCTCCACTTCAACCATCCAACTTGAATTCTGCTGATAATATCCCCATTTATTAACCTTCACTCTGAACAATAGATCCAAGATATCTAAAACGTGTACTCTTATTAATGACTTGATCGCCCAAAGTCACAATCCCATCACTAGGTCTATTACTAATAAAATTACACTCCAAATATTCCCTTTTAGATCTACTCAAGCGAAAACCTTTAGTCTCTAATGTTGGCCTCCATAATTCAAGTTTACTTTCAACTCCCTCTCTAGTCTTATCAACAAGAAGAATATCATCAGCAAAAAGCATACACCAAGGTACATCCTCTTGCAAATGTCTAGTGAGAACATCCATGACTAAAGATAAAAGATATGGGCTTAAGGCTGATCCTTGATGTAACCCAACCAAAATAGGGAAATAGTTGGTCAAACCACCATGTGTTTGAACACAAGTAATAGCTCCTACATACATATCTTTAATGATTTGAAAATAAGCATTATTAACTCCTTTCTTTTCAAGAACTCTCCATAGCACTTCTCTTGGAACTTTATCATATGATTTTTCTAAATCAATAAATATCATATGTAGATCCTCCTTATTTTCTCTATATTTCTCTATCAAACCTCTTAATAAATGTATGGCTTTCATAGTCGACCTACCCGGCATGAATCCAAATTGATTTTGAGAAACATTTGTATCACACCGCAACATATGCTCCATAACTCGCTCCCATAGTTTTAAAGTATGACACATTAATTTAATTCCTCTATAATTCGCACAATCTTGTGCATCACCTTTATTCTTAAAAATAGGAATTAACACACTCATTCTCCACTCATCTGGCAATAAACTGAAAAAAAAAATTAACTATTCTCCAAGTAGAAGCTTATTTTAGAACATCACCAGTATAAGCTTGGTTGCTCAAAAAGGCAAACACGAATATGCCCTCATTATAAATAAAAGGAAAACTACTACTTCAATGGTTGACTTGGAAGCATCAAATAATAAAATAGGAGATATTAATTGTCTTTCATACTTTCAATATTCAATTTGTAGATTAATAAATATTACAAGTGCTCAGAATAGGTTATTTCACTCTCAAAATATTTAATGCTTGACTCTATGCTTTTAGTTCCTAACCTATATTGCTACTATAAATTTGAAAATTCACTCAAGAAAATTTGTGTAACTTATTTATCATCTAATCTATTCACTTTTAAGACCTCAGCTCAAGGAGGATGATTGGTAGTGCGAAAGTGTGTTTAAGACTCAATGCATTTTCCATGCACCAAGTATTTAGGCCTAATCAAAATGTGCCTCAAATTGTGGAATTTTAAATAATGGTTTTTATTCTAGTCAAGCTTACAAACCTTCTCAACCTTTTGCTTTAGTCCATAGTAATGTGTAGGGACTATTTTGAGTAAAAAATATATCTAGAGCTAGATGGTTTATTTATTTATTGGATAACTATATCCATCTCACTTGGATTTTCTTTATTCAAAATATTGAAAGGGATAAATTCTTAAATATTTTAGCTTCATGAACCATACTCAATTTTAGTCCACGATTCAAGTCTTACAAGCTGACAATTCTAAAATATACTTTGAATTAATTTTGTAAAATTATCTCCTACATTAAAGGATTATCCACCACAGCTCTTGTGTTTACTCCTCTCAACAAAATGGGATTTAAAGAAATATACACCTATCTTATAAATGGCTAAATCACTACTATTCTGCACAAATATTCACAAATATCTTTGGGGAGAAGCTATCTTAACAAGTATTAATCTCATTATCAAGATTCCCTCAAGTCTACTTAAATTTTAAATGTATGTTCAAACACTTCTTTTTTCATTTCTCAAGACTAAAATCATTTCTTCCATTCTTCAATTTTTTTATGTTTAATCTTTATTCATATTTATTTTCACATCAAGGTAATTTAGATAATAAATCTATCAAGGTTATTTTTATTGGAAGTTTCCCAAATAAATAAAAGGTACATATGGTATTTCCCTATCACTAGAAAAATTTAGAAGTCCATGGATGTGAATTTTTGTGAACACTCTTTTGTTATTTGTAATCCTAAATTTAGGGGGAGGAAAATCAATAATAAGAATTTCAAGTTTGAACTTATTGGCCATCCCTTATTTTCTCTTATCAAATTAATGGACAATGAATATTTTTCATTATGTCTCATTCAACCAATTGAAGCCTCACTAGAACAACAAAGTCTCTTATCATTACATCCAACTTACTAGAGCACAACAGGATATGCAAACTCCCTCATCACTTGTTTAGGACTCCACACTTATGCAAAATAAGCTTCATTGCATATCAGGAAAGAAAAATAAAATCAAGAAGGGGAGCAATTAACATATCTCTAGCACTTAGAAGAACCTCAATTCAATTAAAGACTAATTTAAATATTGTCTACCATGACAGAACTAGTCACATTTAGAGAGCCCAACTTTTAATCTAAAAAAGGAATTGAAAATAGATTAACTCGACTAAATTGTGTTATAACAAACTGTCAAACTACAAATATTCTCATCAAGGCATTATCTAAAATTATTTTTGATTGTTTAAGCAAGAATCTTGGTGTGATAAACATAATTCAGTTTGGGGGGAGTGTTAAAATAATCCTAAATTTGTTACCAAAACTTTCCATTTACAACAACTCATCAATCCATGGGCAACAATTTTCCATTAACAATAGTCTAGTAATTCATAAACAATGGCTTTCCATTTATAACAATCTATTAATTTATTGACAACAACACTTCATTTATATTATGTAGTTAATTCTAAATTCTATAATTAAAAATTGATTAAGTTTATTTCTTTTCTTTGATGGTTGTTCCTCCATTAATTTATGTAACTTCTCATATTTTTTTAATAGAATTGGAGAAGAAAAATTAGGTATGAAATCTTCTATTTTTATTCTCTCTTCTCTTCTCATTTCAAATTTCAAGAGTTTTCCCATACTTGTCAATGGGAAATAATCCAAATTCCATGTGCTATAGTGCATAGTATGACATAATGCATTCTATTTTAAACATAACAAAAAACATTAAAAAATTATTGATAAAACACATTCAAATATGAAAGTTTACTGGATTGAAAAATAAAATATAGGGCCTAAACTCCCTAACGATCTTTCAAGTGGTATCAGAGCTTTATTCATAAAAACAAGTTTTTAAAAGCTTTTGAATTTTGATTCATAGCTAACTTTGGGAATCGTAATGTTGCGGAAGGTTATTCAATCCCAGACCACCTTTATTTGAAAATATGTCATTTGATTTTTGAAAAACTTGCATGTCTATTTTCTTGCAATTGATTGATTTTCGCATGTGGCATATGATTTTAACTGGTTATTCATCACCGTCACGTGTTATAAATGGAGTTAAAACTGATATTCCTTTTAATCAATGGAACAGGGAAGAATAACTCAATGCTCAATTGAATGTGAAATCATTAAATTACTTTTTCTGTGCTTTAAATTCTGATGATTTTATTTATGTTAGTTTACACGTGCACTATAGGAAAGGAAATTTGGGATAAACTACACACCATATACGAAGGCACTAGTGAAATTAAGCAATCCAAGTTGAATATGTTAATGCATGATTTTAAACTATTTTCCATGAAACCTTTTGAAACGATTTTAGACATGTATACTAGGTTTATTAAAATTATAACATCATTGCATGCCTTAGGAAAAGATTTTTCAAATTTTAAAAAAGTTAACTAAATTCTTCGTTGTCTATTAGATAAATTTGATACTAAAGTTATTGCTATTTGTAAATCTAAAGATTTGAATGTATATTCTATTGATAATTTGATTGGCTCACTCATTCCCTACGAGCAAGGGTTGGGTCAAAGACTTTTGGATGCAGGTGAAATAATTATTTTAAAAACGGAAGATAGAGAAGAAGATAGCTTAGTTGGTGATGACTTGTCAAGCAAATCACAAAGCTCACCAAAGCATAAGCAAAAGTGGATGAAAGGTAAAAGTGGTAAGGATGTCCATATGTCTTCTGATGTTATTTGCTTTCGATGTCGGAAGCCTGGACATATGAAAAATTAGTGCCCTAATTTAAGAATTCTTCCTACAAAAGAAAAGGGTAAGAAAAAGCTAAATTTAAATTGGGAAAATAATGAAAAACACAAAATCTTATGGGCAGACCTGGTTTCTGAAGAATCAGACCATGAGAGAGATAATGGTTAAAAATCTTGTTTGTATTTTCTTTGTTGTGTTTTGTTTTTATTTTTTTTATTTTTCTTGTTTTTGTGAAATTTTTTTTCTGATCAACACAGACATTCACTTTTCTAAAATTGAAAAATCTACTTCTTATTTTTTCTTGAAATCTTTGGTAAGTTGTGATTGACTTCTCTAAAACAATTGAAGGAAGGAAACTCGTTAATTTTTACTCTTAATCTCTGTTTTCTAAAAGAGGTTATTCTACTTTTGATTTAAAATCTTTTTTATATTTTAAATTAGTTTTTTGAAATTAACATTTTTTATCTCTCTATATCTTATTTATCGCATAGGAATCTTTTGCAAATTGTTGAATCTAATTTAAAATTTTCTTAATCAAGAAATTCACTTTATCAATAGTATGGGTTTAATTTTGATATTTAAGATTTCAGAAAGGTAGCATAGTAAAAAAAAATGCCAATGATGCCAAAAATAAAAGATGCGCAAAGATGTCAAATTAAAAAAAATAGAATACACGGTGTATCAAAAGATGCGCAGTGCGCCAACCAATTGTCAAGAGACATAAAATGAGCCCACAAAATTTTAATGCTTACCATTCTTGTACTTCTTAAAGCTTAAGAAACCCCTTAATTCTTTCGATACTTGAGTTTGAAAATCTTATTTCCTGATTCAACAATAAGTGCATTAATCTTCTAATTGATATAGTTTATGGAAGGAGTTTTGAAAAATAATTGTTTCTTTCTCTAATTTATTCCTTGAATTAGATATTGAATTAAAAAGTTTTTTAGCTTTTTTAAAGAACTTGAGTTTTGGATTATCAAATTCTAAATTTCTAACCTTTTCTAGACTATGCGTTGTCAATCCAATTCTACTAAGCTTTTTGATTAAAACTAAGAGGTAACTTTCTCATTTTAAGAATATTTGTTTTTTCACTAGATCAGATAGCGTGTTTGTCTTTTGTTCATTTTGTTTTTTGTGCATCCTCTCTTTTTGATAATGTCAAAGGGGGAGAACGTAATGTTGAATTTGTATCCTTTTTTCTTTTCAAAAAATTAAAACAACAAAAATATTTTTTATCTCCTCTATTTTTTTAAAAGGGTTTATTCTAGTAAGGGGGAGATTAGGAGAAAATATTTTTTTTTTTGAAAATTTAAATTGAATTGTTTGCCATCATAAAAAAGGGGGAGATTGTTGCGGATCAATGGTTTATGATTTTGATGATAGCAAACATTCCTATTTCTCTACGACTGTCTTATGTTCTGACATTTCAGGTTCACAAAATCGGACTACAATTTGGAATCAACTCAAGATTGGGTAGACTAGGTCTGAGTCAGTTTATATCTTTTTCCTTTCTTGAGTCTATTGTATTTGGTGAGGGTCCTGTTGATTTGTAACTTGGAAGATTCTCTGTTATTCCCTTAAAGATTTCTATTTTTGGTAACATCGTCCGAGATGATATTTATATTGTCCTGGATGATCTGTCCAAAAATTGAAACCCAAATTAGGGCATCCTCATTAAGGCAGCCGTCATAATCTGATCGGCCTGGATGATACCTGTATCGACCAGGACGATAGTCTCAATTCAGAAAGAATCAGTCGCCATAATCAGTTTAGGTATTCTTTATTTTAGAAAATCGGCCAGGATGATCTAACTCAATTATGCCTAAATTGATCTAGTATATTTTAAAAGCATTAATGGTTGATTGAAATAATCACATCGTCCGGGACGATTGTAGGTTCGGCCGGGACGATGTCCTGGACAATTGACATCGGCCAGCTTCTATCCAGGGCAATGATCAGGATGATTGAAATCGGTTTTAAACTAATCATCCTAGACGATCGTGAGATCGGCCAGGACGATGTAACCAATTTTCTTATGATTGTCCCAAACCGTCTCGGGCCGTTGAGCTGAATTTGTACTGATCGACCAGGACGATATGCCTATCGTCCTGGATGATAATGTCGGCAGCTTGCAATAATGAGCTCGTTTTGAGAGCTTATATTTAAGCTTTGTCAAGGCATTTTTGTAAGCATCTTTGGCAGCCATTGTAGCTTCGTTCTTGTGGGGGATACTTGAAGAGAAAGCTTAAAAGGGAGTGAGGAAAGAGTGGAGTTTGAGAGAGGGAGAAGATCCTGTGAGTGGGGGCTCAATGGAGTGTTGAGGGAATTCCATATGGTTGCTCCGGCAAGCTCACACCTAAATATCGTCTGATTCAAGGCTTGTCTCGAGGGAAGTTCACCGAAAAAGAGGATCTCTTTGGTGTCAAAGGACACGGCGAATTCGCCGCACCGGGGAAGGTGGAAGTGATTTTGTAAGGGCTTCTCTGCCTAGCTGTGGGGGCTAAAGGAGAGACACTTAGTTTAGTGCAATACTTGGAGGGTGCCTCCAAGGAGTGGACGTAGGTCAAGGTTTGACCGAACCACTATAAATCCTGTGTGTTTTTTTCTTATTATTGCTTCCGCATTTAATTTCCGCATTGGTTTTTATTTGTGGTGATTTTGGTTTGTACTTTGCTTAAAGTTTCTTCTTTAACCAATTCACCACTCTCTTTATTTAGCCTTGGGCCAGTTCTATAGGGCCTAACATCCCTAATGATCTTTCATTAATATCTTGTTGAATGATTATGAATTGTTTTGCATGAAATCAAATGAATCTATTTCTTATATGTACACATGATTCACACAAATTGTCACCTCTTTGCATGCATTGGGTAAAGAGTTAATGAATGCTGAAATGGTTAATAAGATTTTATGTTGCTTGCCTACTTCTTATGATGCTAAAATTACTGCAATTACAGAGTCTAAGGATTTAAACATTTACTCTATTGACAATCTTCTTGGTTCGCTTATTTCTTATGAGCAAGGAGTTAGCCAAAGAAAGGTTGATGCATGTGAATCACGAAATGAGAAGAACATAACACTGAATGTGGAAGAGTCTGATAGTGAACACTCACAATCTGAGGATAAAGATGACATCGCTTTGATGACTAGACAATTCAGAAGCTTTCTGAAGAGGAAGCAAAAGAGACACCAGTAATGGAATAAAGGTAAGTTTAATAGAAATGCAAGGGTTTCTAATGAAGTTATTTTTTATGAATGTAGGAAATCTGGATATATAAAGACGGATTGCCCATTACTCAAAGCCAATCATAGCAAGAAGAAGGTAGAGGAGAAACCATTTGTGAAGAAGGGCAAGAAGAAGTTCCAACGAGCTTTTTGGATGGACTCAGTTTTGGACTCGTCAGAGACAGAAAAGAAAGAGGAAGTCACTAATCTATGCTTAATGGCCAGCATTCTTGATCAAGAAGAGGTATGTGGCTTAACATATGACGAACTTTTTGAAGTTTCTGAACACATGCATGAAGCATATAGGAAAATGAAGAAAATGCATGTTAGCCTTACTTTAGAATTTAAAGAACTTTAAAAAGAACATGAAATCCTTAGGAATGATCATGCTTTGATTGATAATAACTACATGAAATTATTTGATGAGTTTGATGACTTGAATAAGAACCTTGAATGTTATAAATTTCCTTTGCAAAACTTGAAAAAGATTTTAAAAATTTTTAGGATGAATCGAAAAGTGAACTTTATAGATCAAATTATTCAAATAGGATTTTGAAGGATACAAATTCGTTTTATATTTTGAAGATAAAAGCTCTCGAGGATAATAAGATACCTCCAAAACTTGAAGATTTTACTAACTCTATTTTGTATCCTAAATTTATGCAATCCCTAAAAAGATAAATGAATGGTAGAAGACTTAGGAAACCTTTTCCTAATGTTAAATATAATATTTTTGGATTGATTGGACACATAACTCACACCTGTAGTTCGAAGATGAAAAACTATTTGGTGTGGAAACCTAAGATGCATAATCATAGACATATCATACATGCATCTTTTTATAAATTGCCAAAAGGTGAACCCAAACTTGTTTGGGTTCCCAGATCTAACATTTGATATTTTTGTAGGGTGACTCTCACACAAGGCCTCGTGAGAGTATATGGTACCTAGATAGCGGATGTTCAAAGCATATGACTAGAGATTCTACATAATTCATATCGCTATAAGCCAGGAGTGTAAGCAAGGTTACACTTGGAGATAACACCACAAGGAAGGTGATTGGGTCAGGTATTATTGGAAATATTAAGATTTTTTTATTGAAAACGTACTATTGGTAGAAGGCTTAAAGCATAATTTGTTAAGTATAAGTCAGCTATGTGATAAAGGTTATTGTGTAATTTTTTTTCATACTAGCTGCATATTAAGCCTAAATGGAAATATTGTTTTGAATGGAAAAAGGGTAAATAATGTTTATATGCTAGAATTAAATTACATTCATTCTCCTATTGCTTTTTTTTTTAAAGTGTATTTGATGAGTCATGGCTTTGGCATAGGAGACATTGTCACTCTAGCATGAAAAACCTTAGGAGGATTACCCAAAAGAACTTAGTAAGAGGTATACCAAAACTAGACTTTACTAAGGACCACCTTTATGATGCATGTCAATTAGGAAAATAAGTGAAGTCCTCTTTTCAAATCAATAAAGATCTTAGAACAAGTAAATCATTAGAAATTTTGCATATGAATCTTTTTGGACCAGTTGGTGGTGGAATCCTAATGTGCAAGAAAAAATTAAATATAAGAAGCTTTGTTATAAAAATTGGTTTATTTTTAAAAATTCTGATAATTGGGAATTATATAAAGTGGCTCGTAAGGATGCTAAGAAAGCAATATGCGATGCAAAGGCATTAGCTTTTAGTGATTTATATAATAGATTAGATACTAAAGAGGGAGAAAGATATATGTATAAGTTAGCCAAACAAAGAGATAGGAGTAGTAAGGATTTAGTTCAAGTGAAGTGTATTAAAGATGAAGATCAAAAAATACTTTTCTTAGAAGATGATATTCAACAAAGATGGATGAGATATTTTGCTAAACTTTTTAATGAAGATTGTGAAAAATAAGATTGACTATAGTGACCTTAGCACCCTAGATGAAAAATAAAGATTTATGTTTTTATCGGCGTATTAGTAAAACTGAAGTTAGAGAGGCTTTAAAGAAAATGAAGGGTGGAAAAAGCTGTTGGACCTGATGATATTCCAATAGAGGTGTGGAAATGCTTAGGATAAAGGTGATGTACAAGATTGTGCGAATTATAGAGGTATTAAGTTAATGTGTTATACTTTAAAACTATGGGGAGCGAGTTTTGGAGCATAGGTTGCGGCGTGATACTAATGTTTCTCAAAAATCAATTTGGATTCATGCCGGGTAGGTCGACTATGGAAGCCATACATTTATTAAGAGGTTTGATGGAGAAAATATAGAGAAAATAAGGAGGATCTACATATGATATTTATTGATTTAGAAAAAGCATATGATAA
Source organism: Dendrobium officinale (assembly GCA_019514585.1). Taxonomy (NCBI): domain Eukaryota; kingdom Viridiplantae; phylum Streptophyta; class Magnoliopsida; order Asparagales; family Orchidaceae; genus Dendrobium; species Dendrobium officinale. The sequence continues at coordinate 35,162,251 of CM033697.1, read as the reverse complement.
AGTTCCAAGAGAAGTGCTATGGAGAGTTCTTGAAAAGAAAGGAGTCAATAATGCTTATATTCAAATCATTAAAGATATGTATGCAGGAGCTATTACTTGTGTTCAAACACAAGGTGGATTGACCAAGTATTTCCCTATTTCGGTTGGGTTACATCAAGGATCAGCCTTAAGCCCATATCTTTTTGCTTTAGTCATGGATGTTCTCACTAGACATTTGCAAGAGGATGTACCTTGGTGTATGCTTTTTGCTGATGATATTCTTCTTGTTGATAAGACTAGAGAGGGAGTTGAAGGTAAACTTGAATTATGGAGGTCAACCTTAGAGTCTAAAGGTTTTTCGCTTGAGTAGATCTAAAAACGGAATATATGGAGTGTAATTTTAGTAGTAATAGACCTAGTGAGGGGTTTGTGACTTTGGGCGATCAAGTCATTAATAAGAGTACACGTTTTAGATATCTTGGATCTATTGTTCAGAGTGATGGTGAAATAGATGGGGATATTATCAGCAGAATTCAAGTTGGATGGTTGAAGTGGAGGAATGCATCGGGCTTGTTATGTGATAGAAATGTACCCCTCAAACTTAAGGGAAAATTCTATAAGATGGTAGTGAGGCCTGCAATGCTTTATGGTGCTGAATGTTGGCCTTTAAAAAGAGAAGCATAATACTAAGTTAAGTGTGGCAGAGATGAGGATGCTCAGGTGGATGAGTGGCTTTACCCTTAGAGATAGGATACGAAATGAGCATATACGTGAAAAAGGTTGGAGTAGCTCCAGTAGAAGATAAGATTAGAGAAAGTCGCCTTAGATGGTTTTGGTCACATAAAACGGCGGCCTTGCGATGACCCGGTTAGGAGAGTAGAGGTATTAGATTTGACTTTTGTTAAGAAAGGTAGGGGTAGACCTAAAAAGACCTGGTTAGAAAATATTAGGAATGACCTTTCTTTATTAGATTTAAACGAGAATTTAACTTTTAATAGGACACAATGAAGAAAAAGGATTCATGTAGCCGACCCCCACGTTAGATTCACATGGGTTAGATTTCTATTTCAAAAGAGTGAATCATTTGAGGAATTTAGAAATTTTGCTACTTCGATTCAAAGAAAACTTAGGTGTGAAATTATAACTATACAAAGTGATCACGGAGGAGAATTTGAAAATGAACGATTTGAGGATTTTTGTAAGGAAAATGGAATTGATCACAACTTTTTTGCATCTAAAACCCCTCAGTAGAATGGGGTAGTCGAAAGGAAAAATAGAATATTAATAGAAGCCACCCGAGCAATGTTGGCAGAATACTCATTTCTAAAATATTTTTGGGCTGAGGCGGTTAGCACTGCATGTTATATTCTGAATATGGTGAATGTGAGATCTAATTTAAATAAAATACCCTATGAGTTGCTAAAGGGAAGAACACCTAATTTATGTCATTTGCATATTTTTGTCAAGGTGTTTATTTATAATAATGGAAAATCTGCCTTAGAAAAATTTGATCCAAACTTAGATGAGGGAATTTTTATTGGATACTCAAGTGTTGAAAAATCTTATAGAGTGTTCAATAGAAAAACTTTGAGAATTGAAGAGACCACACATGTTATTTTTGATGAATCTGAAAATTTGAAAGAGCCAAAAGTTGTAGAAGATGAAATTGAGGATAACTCCAAAAAAAAAAATTGATAAAATAAATTTGGAAAAAAATTTGGAAGAAAATTTGGAGATAGAAAACCCTTTGCCTAAAGATTTGAGATTTTCTAAAAATCACCCAAAGGAGTTGATAATTGGATCTTTACTTTACTTTACTGCTAGCCAACCCGATATCATGTTTAGTATTTGCTTGTGTGCTAGATTTCAATCATATCCAAAAGAATCACATTTGATAGTAGTGAAAAGGATTTTAAGATATATGTTAGAAACCTCAGAACTTAGGAATTTGGTATCCTTAGTTTAGCACTTCATTTGAAATAATTGGTTATTCAGATTCTGATTTTACAGGTTGTATGGTGGATAGAAAAAGCACTTCTGGAACATATCAATTTATTGGACATTCTTTAGTGTCATGGTCCAGTAGAAAATAAAATTCAGTAGCCCTGTGTACTTTAGAAGCTGAATACATTGTATTAGGAAGTTGTGTGACACAAGTACTTTGGTTGAAATAATAGTTGATTGATTTAGGATTAACTGTAGGCACTATTCCAATTTTTTGTGATAACACTAGTGCTATTTGCATTTTCAAAAATCCTATTCAACATTCAAGAACCAAACATATAAACATAAGACATCATTTCATAAGGGATCATGTATCCAAAGGAGAAATTAAACTCACATATATTTCTACTGAAAATCAACTTGCAGATATTTTTACAAAACCATTAGTCTTTGATATTTTTAGTGCATTAAGAACAAGGCTTGGTGTGATTGATTTGAATGCTTAATTGAAAATGTCTTTGCAACATTGATATTTGTTTTTCTAGTTTATGTTTTTATGGTTTTATGTGTTTTTGAACTTATTTTGTGTATGATTTTCATTGTTTAGAGTCTATATTTTTTTGTTGTTCATTGTGTTTTTAGTATGTTTTTAATTTTAGTTTTGATTGAGTACAAAAATTTGAAAATTTTGAGTGTACATCATCCGGGACCAAATTTTTTTGTACGGGATGATTTTGTGTAGTGTGTCAAACTGCCGTATTTGGAACCATTTCGTGCAGTTTTTCAATTTTTTAAAAGTCACTTTGTCTGTACGATCGTCCGGGATGAAATGTATTTCAAATGACGGAACGAATGGGTAAAACGATTAATTGGATAAGGTGGTTTTAAATTTCAACTTCGTACGGATGTAGGGGACGGTTTTAACTGCCTTTAAAATGATCATAAGTATCGATCGTCCCGGGACGAACATGTGTTCATCTATACGATCGGTGGTTAAAAGTCTGTACGAAATGATGCATCGTAAGTTGTGTTGATTACGAAAAGCCGTTTCATTTTGGACGGATTGGATCATCTGTATAAAAAAATTTCGTATAGGACGAACGATAATTTCGTACGGGATGAACTCTTTTCATCTGGTACGAACATATCATTTTCTTCAAATAAGAGGGCTTTCGAACTCAACAATCACACTCTAAAACATCACTTTCAATCCCTTTCATACTCTAGATCTTTTATAATGGTAGTTCAAGCAAGAGGCTGAAGATTGTTGCTAGAAAACCATTAGGAATCCTTCGGAGAATTTTCTTTCAAAGGCAAACGAGGAGTCTTTTCCTAGATTTGCCTCAGCAAAGTTAACTCCATCTAGAGTCCTTCAGGAGCAAATCACTTTCCAGGTTATGAATCTTTTTGCTTCCACACAATTTGGTTTCATCCTCACCCTTATCCATCTCTATAATAAGGAAACCTTCCACTACTTTCTAGCCAATATGTCTTTCAACTCTGACCACTCCACAGTTTGTTCTTTTGTCTTTAAGCAAAATGTAGAAATCACAAAACATGACTTAGGAGCCTTTTTGAACTTAAGGACGGAAGGGGCTAGAGCACACACTTTAGTCAACACCACTGATAAATAGTCTGAAATCAATATAGTCATTAGAGGAAACAATGTTAATGACCATGTGGCTAGGGTATCCGGACTTATTAAAAATGCACGTATCATCCAGCATGTCCTTAGAACTTCAATCATTCATAAGACTGGTGATAGAATCAACATAACTCATCTTCTTTCTATTGTGACCTTTTTAATCATGACCCAAGAACCTATAGATGAAGCCCAACTTATCCTTGACTATCTTTATGGGCTTTCTGAAATTGGGCATGTAGAACATAAAAGAAAGAGGAACATTGCCTTAGGACACTTAGTTACCCATATTATGGAGAAGAAATATAACTTGATTCATCCTGATCAAGAGAATGAAGAGCCACTCTATTACAATGACGCATATTTTAGAGCGATCTTCAAAACTGATGAATCAAGCAAAGCACATGTTGTAAGTGATTCACAGGAAGGAGCAGAAGGAGCGCCTGCACCCGCCAATCAACCAAATTATCAGGATTTGATTCAAATATTTGATCGACTAGAGACTCATTTTGATAAACGCTTTGATCAAATTGAGGCTCATCTTCAGCAGCAGGATGCTCAGTATCAACATGACATCGGTTTTATGAGAGAGCAGATGAACGACATTAGCACCAATATGATGTTGATGAGTTCATAATTTAACATATTTGGTGCACCTCCTCCTCCAAATCAGGGTCCTCCTCAATAATTATTTTACTTGTTTTATATGTTTTTCCTTAGTTTGTTTGCTAGTTGTTGTTTTAGGAAGTTGATTGTATTTTTCCTTTATTTAGATGTTTTTATTATTGATATCTTGTGCTTAGATTATAAAATCTTAATTGATATCAATATATGTTCTTTTGTTTTGGCTTTAATTTATTTTTGAAATGTGTGTTAGCCTTTATGAAATCATTAGAATTTTTAATCTTAATTGTGCCTTATATTAAATTATAAGAAAATTAAATTCATTAGAAAATCTAACTTTTCTAAATTTAAGTTTTGCTTATAACTTGTTATTATAAAGATTGTCAATTTCATGTATTTTATTTAGACTACATTATTATTAATATTATTATTACAATTGTGATATTTTTCTTATTTTGTATTTCACTTTTCAATTAGTATTTATGCACTTAGAAAAATTTAAAATTTTAGATTATTAATTTTGGAAAGAATGCAATTACTCTTAAAAATTATACAAATGTACAAAAATCAAAAGGAATGCGCAAAAGTTCTCAATGTGAAAAAGAGGCACAAAATAAGCCCAACAAGTAAAAAGATGCATAAAAATGTGCCACAAATTTGAAAAAGATGCGCAAAGTGCTACATGTGATAGTTATTTCATTCCAGACTCTTTTAATCTTTTAATTCAAATTGATCTTATGTTCATTTATATTTTTTTATTGAAATTTGAAATATACAATTTTTCTATTCATCCTTCTTGCAATGATTTTCTCTATCTAAATGTCTAAATGAACTCATATTTTGATAAATTGTTCTTAGTTTCAATGTTATATCTTTTCTTAAATTATATGAAATTTTATGATTTATCAAATGTTTTAATTTTATTTGCATACTTTATTTCAATCACTTTCAAGGTTAAATTATCAAATGATTTTCATATGTCTGCTTACATTTCTAGTTTATTTCTTCACTTTTTGCTGTTGTCAAAAAGGGGAAGAAATTGTTTGTTGAATTGTATCTTGTGTCTTTTGTAAATTGTGTCTTCTGTTTGTTTTGTTTTTGTTTTGTTTTAGGGTTGTTTAAAATGTTTTGAAAAATAAAAAATTTTGAATTCAATTGCCTCCTTATTTTCATGTGTTCATCAATTCATGGGGAGTTTAGAAGATTCTTAGAATTTGAAATTATACAAACAATAATTATTTTGCCATCATCAAAAAGGTGAAGATTGTTAAGAGAGTTGCTATTTGCATGTTTTACATTCTTGCAACTTGTATAGTTTTCGATGATTCCAAATATTATTATTTTATGTGAATTTATCTCATAACATTTTTTGGAAGAATTATTTTTGCTCTTGTGTGTATTAACATTTCAGGAAAATAAAACTCCCGACCACGAAGACTTCAAATCAAATTTAGCATGTAATCCTTTGTAATTTTTAAGCTTGTAAATGTTATTTAAATTGAGAGGGAGTGATTGAAATTGAGTGAATAAAATACACACACTCTTAAGGAGTTCTTTAAATTTTTGTACTGATCGTATGGGGCAACCTAGTTCGTACGGGACGATCAGATCAGTTATCTCCTCATAAGAGCAATGGAACGAATAGGAACTGAAGAAAAAATTTTCTAAGTCCTGATCGTCTAGGATGAAATATTTTCGTCCCAAGATAAATTTCCCTCTGGAGAAATCTCGTTCAGGACGAAGTGTTTTCGTGCCAGGACGAGTTGCTCTCTGGACAAATTTCATCCAGACGAACAAAAATTCATCCCAGGACAAATGAAATCGACTCTGGCAATTTCTGGCTACATTCTGTAATTTTTGGAGCCAACCTTGTAATAACCGTTCGTACCGGAAGAACTTAGTACGGGACAATTAGTGTGTAAATCGTCCGGGACGATCTACGATAGTACGAGACGATCCTGTGCATGATAACTTGAATTTTGTAGTTTTTTGACAGTTTTTCTTGTCTCTTCTATATATAGGCCATTCTAAACTTAAATTTAATCTTTTTTCTTACTTATCTTCGTGCCTAATGAGAAGAGAGTCAAGAAGAGAGTGTGAGAGAGCATTTGAAGGAGATTTCTTACCATTGGAGCATGAAGGTTTCACTTGGTACTCAAGGGTAAGAGTTTCTACTTTTGGTTTGTGATTACTTCACTATTTTCTTTCTTCTTTATAGATTTCTTGTGAAAAAGATCTTCAAAGAGATCCGGTTCTCTGCCGACACTTGAAAAGTATGAATAGCCGCGGGTTCTCTGCCCACACTAGGAGAGTGTGAAAGGACGAAAGGTTCTCTGCCTACACCTGAAAAGTGTGAAAGGACGGACGGTTCTCTGTCGACATCGGTGGAGTGTGAAAGGATGAAAAGTTCTTTGCCTATACCTGGAAAGTGTGAAAGGACGGACGATTCTCTATCGACATTGGGAGAGTGTGAAAGGATGAAGGGTTCTCTGCCTACACTGGGAGAGTGTGAAAGGATGGACGATTCTCTGCCGACATCGGGGGAGTGTGAAAGGATGACGGTTCTCTGCCGCACCGGGTAGTGGTGAAAAGAGTTTGTAAAGGCTTCTCCGCCTTGCTGAGGGTGCAAAAGGAGAGTCACTAATAGTATTAGTATAATACTCGGAGAGTTCCTACAGGGAGTGGATGTAGGTCTGGTTTCAATCGAACCACTATAAATCTTGTGTTTTTATTTTCCGCTGCATTTTTTTATTTTTGTGATTTACTGTTTTAAAACTGTGGTTGAAAAAATTTTCTAGAAAAATCACTAAAGTTTAATTTTTTGTTTCCTAATTCAAAAGAGGGTTAAAATTTTTAATTACCAATTCACCCCCCTCTTGGTTAGCCGTGGGACATTAACTTAGGTTTAACAACATAATTCATATTGAATGAGTTTCAATAAAAGCTTCAAACACCTCACTTGAATCTGATTTTAAGCAATATAAAGAGATTTATCACAGTTTGAGGATTGATAATAATGTTTTAGAAAATACTAACTTGAGGATTAAAGTTGAATTGGACTCACTTAAAAGAAATTGGATGACACCCACACTTGATCTAAAGCCAAGACCTAGGAAGAGGCATTATAACCCAAACCATTTAAGAAATTCTTTTTCTGGTGTTAGATGTTTTTCATGTGGCATGCTATGACACATCTCACACACTTGCACTGTTTACCGTAATACACATTAGGTGTGGAGACCCAAGTTGCATGATTCATAGCATACCACACATGCATTGCATTCTACTGTTCATAAGAAGGGACCCAAACCTATTTGGGTTCCTAAATCTGACAGTTGTTGAGTTTTACAGGATTGCTCTCACCAAAGACCTCGTAAGAAATATATGATACTTGGAAAAATGGAGGCTCACAGCTCATAATTGATTAAACTTGCTGCTTAATAAATTCTTGAAATGCATGTGTTGATTAGTGTTGTTTTCTTTTTTTCATGCTAGCTTTTTGTTGTTGTTTTTAGTTGTTTTTTTATTTTACTTTGGCTTTATTTTCCTGTATGATGATTTTTCCTAGTTCTTAAATTTTGTATATTTATAGCCCAATGATTAGCATCTCTAAATCGGTTAAAGGGAGAAACACCATTGATGGTTTCCCTCCCTCTAACCTTTTTTAGTGGTATAATTTTCTTCTCTAAACAAAAGACTATTTCATATTAATAATTGATTTTTGATATTAAGATCTTTTTTATCTTGCTACAAAAATCTACCTTATATATAATGTCTAAAGTTTTTATATATCTTTTAAGTTGATTGAAATCTTTCCATTGCATTTATCATATGATTTTGATTATGTTTTGTGGCTTATTCTTCCATATATTAGAGAGTGAGCTTCTCTTCTCTAATATCTAGAAGATATACTTACAATTAAGAATTCTTTTTTAAGAGTTGTTAAAGAGAATTTAGCTTGCAAAAAAAAAGGGAGTGGATAAATATGCCAAATTAAAAAAAAAAATAATATACACAAAGCGTATCAAAAATCAAAAGATGCTCAAAGAGCCAATCAAAGTGGCAAGAGGCATAAAATGAGTCCACTAAAAGCAAGCTATCCTCTCTTTCCAAAACTTTTAAACTTAGAAGAACTCATGGGTTATTTGATATTTTCAAAGGTTTGATTTCAAATTCCATGATTGAGACAAATTACTTTGGTATATTATTTTATAAGATATTTTCTTTGTAACCAAGTTTTGAACGAATATTCTTTTTATCTAATTAAGTTATTCTGAGTTAGGCCTCTTGTTTTCAAAACACAATTTGTGTCCTGAAAGAAGTCCGAGCTAGGGTTAACAGGATTGGATATTCTACCGTTTTCAGATTTCAACATTATTAACTCATTAATCTTTCAAATCTTTAAAATTTAATTATTTGGACAATTTATCATATGGATGCTTTGCTAAAAAAAAGAAAAATTAAAAACAAAAATTTCTTTTCTCCTTTAATTGTTGTTTTTTAGTTTTATTTTATTTTATTTATTTTTGGGGCTTTCTTTGATCATCTCCATCTTTTCTTTGATTTCCAATTTTTTTCACATCGTCCTAGCCAATATTTCTATCGTCCTGGACGATATGAAGATCTCTCTTAAAAATTCCATATACTAAACTTTTTTGAGTTTGCTAAAATTCATCATCCCGGACGATCCTATATCATCCTGGACGATATGATCGTCATCTATTTCAATCATCTTGATCGTCTTGGCCGATATATTTTCATCCTTGCCGATGCATTTTTGGGAATCATCCTGACCGATGCACCTAATCGTTCTGGACGATACACGTGTCAGAACATTTAAAATCTTTAAAATCTCCTAGGACTATCTGATCTGTTGTTCGTCCTGGACAATACACATGGCATAGATTTAAAACGTTTTAAATTTGGCCAGTACGATCAATTATTGAGCATCGTCGTGGATGATACACCTAATTAGCCCGAACGATATGCTTTTTTAACAGTCGTCCGACTTGACTCCTCGGGACGATCGACTGTGTTTAATCATCCCGAACGATATATGATCGGCTCGGACGATCGGACCTCCTTTTAACCAATCAGCCTATACACAATAATTGTACCAGATCATCTTGAATGATCATACGATCAGCCTGGACGATCTGGCCGATCCTTTAAATTCAGTGCCTTCCAGCCATTGTTTCTCAATTCAGTCTTCTTCTCCTTTCTTTTTTGCTTACTATTATCTTGCTATGGCTGGTGGAAAGCGAGTTCGACAAACTTCTGGGAGTTCTTCAAGGGCCATACTTGACCCTCGTTTCAGGGAGGCATAAGATCAAGCAGCATACCATCGCTACAAAAAATGTGGCATCACTCTCCTCAGAACCATCAATCCTGTCCACCTCTCGTATCCGATATTAGTCATCTTCACTCACACTTCTCTATGCTTCATTCTTACCCTCGCAGTCCCTTTTTCCTATGAACTTCTATTTGAATTTTTTGCAAATCTCCACATAAATTTTGCCTACACAGCCCTCACCTCCTATGTGAATCGACGCCCTATCGAGATCACATATCAGGACTGTGCTGAACTGTTGTAGCTATCCACCACTTGGGATAAGCTGCATGCCATTATTTCTGATCCTGATTATGACTGTCCTCTGCAAATCATTTTCTTCACCACACCAACGCACCCTTTCACATTGGAGAGACTAGCTCTTTACTCAAAGATGCTAGGATGATCCAACATGTCCTTCTCACTTTTATTATTCCAAAACCGGGGACCGAGTTCACATCACTCCATTTCTTTCTCTTGCTACCTTTTACATTATGTCCCATAGAGAGTTTAATGTTGTTGAATTGATTTTTTGATACATTAATCATTTGACAACAATCCGCGATCCAGGTCATAAGAGGAAACCCAATCTTGCTTTAGGACACATCATAACTTATATTCTTGAATCCAAATACCAACTATAATATCCTGCTCCGCCCAACCATCCGCCACCCTTCTACTCCAACAACTCCTTCAATTTCCTTCACAGTTCTCATCTCCACCCAGGGGATGGGGAACCTCAGGGGGTCGAGGAGGAGGATGCTCCCGCTCCAATTCCTGAACCTGTTCCTCTCTGCTAGCACTCACAGCTTGATCAGTTGGCGGAGAGATTTGATCAGTTTGAAACCCATTTCGTTGCTTATGTTACACACCAACATCAACAATACGACCAGGACATGGCCTGGTTTGGGGCACAATTTGCTTCGCTCTCCAGTTACTTTCAGCAGCCACCACCACCACCGCCACCTTCATTTGATGATCAGGGTCCCTCATTTTTCTAGTTTTAATTTATGTTCTCTGTAGTTTGTTTTATGTTTTGTTTTAGTCTCTGTTATGTTTTTTTTTTGTGAGTTTAGGTTCCCTCCTTTTTATGATGATAAAAGGGGGAGTAGTTTGATGTATCTTGTACTTTGAATTCTTGAACTTAATGAAACTGTTTTCTTTTCACACTATTTTTTTTAATTCTTTATTAGTGTTTGCCATCATCAAAAAGGGGCAGATTGTTGCAACTCTATAGTGATTTTAATGATAGCAAACAATTCTGCTTCTACGACTGCCTTTTCTACTAACATTTCATGACCACAAGATCGGACAGTAATCGAAACCTACAATAGATTGGGTAGACTAGGAGTTAGTCAGTCTGTAATTTTCTTCTTACCCTTTCTTGAGTCTATTGTAACCGTTGAAGTGTTCTGATGCTAAGTAACCCTACACACACCCTTGAGTGAATTTTTTGTCTGAATTAGGATTTCTGTTTTTTACTCATATCGTCCCGGACGATATTTTTATTGGCCTGGACGATCGAATTCAAAATAGAAACCCTAATCAAGAATCATTGTTAAGGAAGTCGTCATTAGACGATCAGTCTGGATGATACTTGTATCGGTTAGGACGATAAGCTCAAAATAGAAAGAATCATCCACCATGATCTATTTAGGTATTTTTTATTTTTGGTAATCGGCCAGGACTATTTGATATAATTATGCCAAAATTAATCTGACAATTAAGGAAAGCAATTAAGGATGATTGATACGATCACATCATCCTGGACGATCGCAAGATTGGCTGAGACGATCTATTTAAAAAACCTTAGTTACTGTTGGACGATAAATATCGAACTGCTCAAATTCCGAGCGATGGTCTAGACGATCCAGATCGGCCAGCTCAAATTCCGGGCGATGCTCTGGATGGTTTTCCTCTGATTTGAGCTAATTGTTCGGGACGATCGTGAGATTGGCCCGGACGATCAAGCTATTTTGGAATCATCCATACCTCATTTCAGAGCGATTGTCTGGCCGATATTCTGTGATTTGAACTGATCATACAGGACGATATGGACAAGTTTCTTCTATTCATCCCAAATCATTCCGGCTAATTAGGCTTAAATTACACTATTTGTACAGGATGATATACATATCGTCCTGGATGATATTATTGGCAACTTGTAATTAATGAGCTATTTTGAAGCTCTTCTATTCAAGAGCTATTGTTCAACGTTTTGAACAATCTTTTGATGCTTTCTTGATATGAGAAAATCTAGAGGAGAGAGAGAGAGGGAGAGAGAGAGAGAGAGAGAGAGAGAGAGAGAGAGAGAGAGAAAGGATCTTATGAGGGGGAGCTTGTGAGGGGGTTCACAAGGGTTGCTCCATGCATTATTCCACTTTTTCTTCCTCTAGAGTCTCTTATCCTTGGAAGGGTTGGGAGAGGTAAGCTTCAGCGATCAATCAAGGTTCTCTGCCTGCTACAGAAGGAAGCAAAAGGAGTTGGGTTCTCTGCCTTGCCGGGGGTGGCAAAAAGGAGGTTTTTGTAAGGGCTTCTCCGCCTAGCTGTGGGAGCTAAAGGAGAGTCACTTTGGTAATGCAATACTCAGAGGGTGCCTCCGGGGAGTGGACGTAGGTCGAGTTGACCGAACTACTATAAACCCTTGTATTTTTTTTACTTCTTCCGCATTTAATATTCCGCACTCTATTTTTCATGCTGAGTTTGGTTTGTGATTTTGTGCTTTGAGTTTAAAGATTTTTTAAAATACCAATTCACCCCCCCTCCCCCTCTTGGTTAGCCTCGGGCTAGTTCTTAAGAACCTAACATCCCTAACAAACTTTCAGCCTGGACCGAAGGATGGCCAGAGGTACGACTTCGAGTGTGGTGCCGAAAGCCTTCGCTGGAATTTTCTCGAACGAATCGATGAAACGACTGGGAAGCTTATGAATGGAATGGGAGGAACGAGGGAGCTATGTGGAGTGATTTTGAATGCATGGGATCGAATGGGAGCTCCTAAGGCCAGTTGCCTTATTCAGCTATCTCCTGTGAGCTCGGATGGTCGGGATTGACTAGAAGGGGCCTTAGATGGGTGCCAAGTGGAAGGGGACATCATCCCAGAGGGCTCGTGAGTCTCAAGCTGGCGAGCCACAACCTTTGGAAGGCTTTGGGTCATGATCGAACGGGGGGACCACCGGAGCTTATTCTCCATTTATTTTGGCCTCCGCCAGTCAGAGTCTGGGTCGGGTTGACCTGAAAAGGCAGATGGGGACATGCTGGACTTGAGATTGAGCTCAATTTGGACTAGCGAGGTCCAACTTGATCGGGTTGCTTGGTTTGACCCAAACCTGCTCGATTTGAATCAAATTGGGCTCAACACAGGTCAGGCCAGACCCTGGGCTTGATGTGAGAGATGGTTCTGGGTATGGTTCACCCAATACAAGTGTCAATTGTGTTCAAAGATGGCTCGGGTTAATCCAAATCTGCTTGGTTCGGGTCGAACTGAGCTCAACCCAGGTAAGGCTAGACCCTGGGATTGATGTGGGAGATGGGTCTGGGTTTGGTCCACCCGTTGCAAGTAGCAATTGGGTTTGATTTGACTCAAGTTCAAAGATGACTCAGGTCCATGGGGTTTTGGCTACTTTGGGCTAGTTTAAAAGTTGACCCAAGTTAACCCAAAGCTTGGGCTAGTTGGGGGAGGTATGCTAGACCTAGGGCAACCTAATAGAGCTGTTGGTTAGGTTCAATTGAGCTTATAACATGAATTGGCTGATTCCCAACTGGTTTTAGCCACTTTGGGTTAGCTTAACTCTTGACCCAAGGGGATTCAGAAGTTTGGCTGGTTAAGAGAGGTGTATTGGGTCAGGGAGATCCAATGGCACCTTAGTTTGGGTTCAATTTGATTAAGGTTGCAAAATGGTTCAAAGGGGGCCTCTCTTTAGGCACTTTGGTCAAGCCAAAAGGCTAACCCAAGTGGGCCCAGGGCTTGGGTCTCTAAGAGAGTTCTCTTGGGAGCCTAAGGAATCTCCCCATGGATTTAAATGAGATTGAAATGGTTTTGGTCAAAGGGTTTAGATGAAAGGAGGGGTATATAGGTTTTTTTGGTCAAATTTGGGTGACTTGGTCAACCAAGTTGACCTAGGACTAGGAGTCAGGTCCATTGAAATCAATTTGGTCATATGAACCTAATGGATGGGGAATTAAGGTGTGGAAGGGTTATTTTGAAAGTTCGTTAGGGATGTTAGGCACTTATGAACTGGCCCAAGGCTAAACAAGAGAGAGGTGAATTGATAAAGAAGAATCTTTAAGCAAAGCACAAACCAAAACCAATATCACCACAAAGAAAATCAAATGCGGAAGCAATAATAAGAAAAAAACACACCAGATTTATAGTGTTCGTTCAAACCTTGACCTACGTCCACTCCTTGGAGGCACCCTCCAAGTATTACACTAAAATAAGTGTCTCTCCTTTAGCCCCCGTATAGCTAGGCGGAGAAGCCCTTACAAAATCACTTTCATCTTCCCCGGTGCGGCGGAATCGCCGGGTCCTTTGACACCAAAGTGAATTTCTTCTTTGCTCAACTTCCTTCAAGACAAGCTTTGAATCCGACGGTATTAAGGTACAAGCCTACCAGAGCAATCGTATGGAATCCCCCTCTACACTCCCTTGAGTTCCCCCACATAGGATCTTCTCCTTCTCAGACTTCACCCATTCCTCACTCCCTTTCAAGCTCTCTTTTCAAGTTTCCCCCAAAACAACGAAGCTACAATGGCTACCAAAGTCACTTACCAAGTGTCATGTCATAGCTTAAATAGAATATCTCAAAACGAGCTCATTAATGCAAGTTGCCGACATTATCGTCCAGGATGATAGTTATATCATCTTGGACGATCAGTAAAAATTAAGCTCATTAGCCCGGGATGATTTGGGAAGATCATAAGAAAATTGGTTACATCGTCCTGGCCAATCTCACGATCGTCCCGGACGATTAGTTTAAAACCTATTTTAATTATCCTGATCATCGCCCAGAATAGATGCTGGCCGATATCAATTGTCCAGGACATCGTCCCGGCCGATACTATGATCATCCCGGATGATGTGATCTTATCAATCAGCCATTAATGCTTTCCAAAGATACATGATCAATTTATGCATAATTGAGTTAGATCATCCTGGATGATGTGGATATCGCCTTGGCTAATTTCCTAAAACAAAGAATATCTAATCTGATCATGGCGGCTGATTCTTTCTAAATTGAGCCTATCATCCAGGCCGATATACTAATGACGGCTGCTTTAATAAGGATGCCCTAATTAGTATTTCTACTTTTGGACAGATTGTCCCGGACGATGTTACCAAAAATAGAAATCTTTAGGGAATAATAAAAAATCTTCTAAGTTACAAATCATCAGGAGCCACACCAAATACAATAGACTCAAGAAAGGAAAAAAATGTACAAACTGACTTAGACCTAATCTACCCAATCTTGAGTTGATTCAATATAATATTTATTCAAATCTTTTTATTCACAAATAGCAACTACTTTAGCATTGAACTTATCTAGTAGACAATGAAGAATTTTGTTAACTTTTTCAAAATTTGAAAATTCTTTTCCTAAGGCATGCAATGATGTTACAATTTGAATGAACCTAGTATACATGTCTAAGATCGTCTAATAAGGTTTCATGGAAAACAGTTCAAAATCATGCAATAACATATTTAACTTGAATTGCTTGATTTCACTAATGCCTTCGTATATGATGTGTAGTTTATCCCAAACTTCCTTACCAGTAGTGCAGGTGGATATTAACATAAAATCTTCAAAAGTTAAATCACAGAAAAAGCAATTAATGATTTCGCATTTAATTGAGTATTGAGTTGTTCTTCCCTGTTCAATTGGTTAAAAGGAATACAGTTTTAACTTTATTTATAACACATGATGGTAATGTATAACCAGTTAAAATCATATGTCACATGCAAAAATCAATCGATTGCAAGAAAGTTGACAAGTGAATTTTCCAAAAATCAAAAGTAATATTTTCAAATAAAGGTGGTCTGGTGATTGAATAACCTTTCGCAATATTTTGATTAGAAAAGTTGGCCATGGATCAAAAATTCAAAAACTTTTAAAAACTAGATTTTATGAATCCCGCTCTGATATCAATTGAAAGTTCGTTAGGAATGTTCGGCCCTTATGAACTGGCCCAAGGCTAAATAAGAGAGAGATGAATTAGTAAAGAAGAATCTTTAAGCAAAGTACAAACCAAAACCAATATCACCACATAGAAAATCAAATGCGGAAGCAATAATAAGAAAAGAACACACCGGATTTATAGTGGTTCGGTCAAACCTTGACTACGTCCACTCCTTGGAGGTACCCTCCAAGTATTGCACTAAAATAAGTGTCTCTCCTTTAGCCTCCACAGCTAGGCGGAGAAGCCCTTACAAATTCACTTCCACCTTCCCCGGTGCGGTAGAGTCGCCGGGTCCTTTGACTCCAAAGTGAACTTCTTCTTTGGTGAACTTCCCTCAAGACAAGCCTTGAATCCGACAGTATTAAGGTGCAAGCCTGCCAGAGCAACCGTGTGGAATCCCTCTCCACACTCCCTTGAGTCCCCCCTCACAAGATATTCTTCCTCTTAGACTTCACCCATTCCTCACTCCCTTTCAAGTTCTCTCTTCATGTTTCCTCCAAAAGAACGAAGCTATAATGGCTGCCAAAGACACTTACCAAATATCATGTCATAGCTTAAATAGAAGATCTCAAAACGAGCTCATTAATACAGGTTGCCGAAATTATTATACATGATGATAGTTATATCGTCCTGGCCAATCAGTACAAATTAAGCTCATCATCCCAGGACGACGATCAGAAGAAAATTGGTTACATCGTCTTGACCGATCTCACAATTGTCCCGGATGATTTGTTTAAAACCAATTTTAATTGTCGTGATCATCACCCGAAATAGATGCTGGTCGATATCAATCGTCCAGGACATAATCCCGTCCGATACTACGATCGTCCCGGACGATGTGATCATATCAATCAGCCATTATTGCTTTCCAAAGATACTAGATCAATTTAGGCATAATTGAGTTAGATCGTCCTGGACGATGTGGTTATCGTCCTGGCCAATTTCCTAAAATAAAGAATACCTAATCTGATCATGGAGGCTGATTCTTTATGAATTGAGCATATCTTCCTGGCTGATACAAGTATTGTTCAAGACGATATGCTAATGACAGTTGCTTTAATGAGGATGCCCTAATTAGGATTTTTTTTTTGGACAGATTGTCTAAGACGATATAAATATTGTCCCGGACGATGTTACCAAAAACAAAATTCTTTAGGAAACAATAAAAAATCTTCCAATTTATAAATAATCAGAAGCCACACCAAATACAATAGACTCAAGAAAGAAAAAAAGGTACAAACTGACTCAGACCTAGTCTACCCAATCTTGAGTATATTCCAAATTGCAGTCCGATCGTGTGAACCTGAAATGTCTGTAGATAAGGAAATTGTAGAGAAATAAGTGTTTGCTATCATCAAAATAATAAACCATTAAAAGAGATCCGCAACACATTTAGGTCAAAATGATAATTTTGACCCTTAAAGGGGCCTTTAGGTTAAAATGGGTTGACTTGGTCAACCAGGTTGACCCAAATGTTAGAGTTGGGTTCAATAGGTTCCAAAAGTTATTTAGAAATGACTGGAGAAAATTTTGAAGTTTGATGAGTCAAATCAAGTTGAGTTTAGGCCAAAAGTCCAAAAATCCCCTTTAAGGGCATTTTGGTCATTTGGCCTTGAGTTAGTTTTGGGTCAAATTGGATCCAGAAAGATGTAGACTATTGCTTAAATAACAAGGTATTGGGAGTGATCAAAGGGTTTGGAGGGGGCTCCAAGGTCAAATTCCACTGGATGAAATGCCAGTGACATGGATTGTAAATATTTGAAAGTTTTGCAATGTTTGAAACTGGAGTAAGTTTATGGTGTTAGAGTCCTCCAAATGAGTTCAAATTTAGAGGGTTGGAACTAGATACATGTCACATACATATTAAATTGAGAGTCCCTGAATCAAATGCCAATTGACTAGGTTTCAAGTTGATGGAAAAATCAACTAGAAAGGGTTTCAGGACTTGAGTCCTTAGCCTAATGGTTATGGGTTTGAATTGAGTCAAGATCTGGATTGGGCCTGAGGGCTAGGAACTAGGATGACCCTAAGATCTAAAGTCCAAAGAATTCTAAGGTCCAATGCTCAAGAAGGGGTTGTAAGTGATGTCATACAAAATGAGGTCAAAAAATGGACCCCTAACGTGTGTAGTTGAATAAACTTCTGCTGCGTATATTGGCATTGACCGAATGATAAACTTGAATAGAATTTTGAAAGTCTAAGGAAGGGAATCACCCAACTTTAGTTCTATAGGATACTGATAGAAGACTTACTCCTAATAGACGGATAAATCGGGAAAACCAAGGTAGGCATCACCTAGCCTTGGGTCTAAGGAAGAGCATCACCCAACCTTAGGTCTGATACTAATAGATGCCTTACTCATAATAGACAAATTAATTGGGAAACCAAGGTAGGCATCACCTAACTTTGGGTCTAAGGAAGGGCATCGCCCAACCTTAGGTCTACAGGATGAATGTTCGTTAGGGATGTTAGGCCCTTAAGAACTACTAGCCCGAGACTAACCAAGAGGGGTGGTGAATTGGTATTTTAAAAAATCTTTAAGCAAAGAGAACAATTATCACAAACTAAAGTCACCACAAAAAAATAAGTACGGAAAATTAAAGTGTGGAAGCAGTAAAAAGAACACAAGAGGTTTATAGTGGTTTGGTCAACTCGACCTACGTCCACTCCCGGGAGGCACCCTCCGAGTATTGCACTACAATCTTGTCTCTCCTTTAGCCCCCACAGCTAGGCTGAGAAGCCCTTATAAGCACCTCCTTTTTGCCACCCCGATAAGGCAGAGAACCTCACTCCTTTTGCTTCCTCCTGAAGCAGGCAGAGAACCTCGTTCAATCGCTGAAGCTTACCTCTCCCAACCCTTCCAAGGACAAGAGACTCTAGTGGAAGAAGAAGTGGAATAATACTTGGAGCAACCCTTGTGAATCCCCTCACAAGCTCCCCCTCACAAGATCCTCTCTCTCTCTCTCTCCCCCTCTCTCTTTCTCTCCTTTAGGTTTTCTCAGGTCAAAATAGCAGCAAAAGATGTTAAAAAATGTTGAACAAAATCTCTTATAAAGAAGAGCTCAAAATAGCTCAATAATTATAAGTTGTCGACCTTATCATCCAGGACGATAAGACTACCATCCTGTACGATCAGTTCAAATTACAGATGATCGGCCAGAACACCGCTCTAAAAATGAACTGGACGATTGAAAGTTGGCTTGATCGTCCAGGCCGATCTCATGATCATCCTGGCCGATCAGTTCAAATCAGAGAAAAATCGTCCAGAGCATCGCCAAGAGTTTGAGCTGGCCAATCGGCCAAAAAATCGCCCAGAATTTGGGCTGACCGATATTTATCATCCAGGAGCAACTAAGGTTTTTGAATAGATCATAGTCGATCTTGTGATCGTCCAGGATGATGTGATCGTATCAATCATTCTTAATTTCTTCCTTGATTGTCGGATTAATTTAAGCATAATTGTGTAATATCATCCAGGCCGATTCAAGATCGTCCTGGCCGATTTCCAAAAATACAGAATACCTAAATTGATTATGGCGGCTATTTCTTTATGTATTGAGCCTATCGTCTAGGCTGATCGGCTAATGACGGCTTCCTTAACTAAGAAATCCTGATTAGAGTTTCTGTTTTGAACTCAATCATCCAGACCGATATTAATATCATCTGGGACGATGTGAGTAAAAACAAAAATTCTAAATCACTCAAGTGTGTGTGTGTATAGGGTTACTTAGCATTAGTCACTTCAAAGATTACAATTGACTCAAGAAAGGAAAGAAAGAAAATTATAGACTGACTCAACCCTAATCTACCCAATCTTGAGCTAGTTCCAATTTTTGTCCGATCTTTGAGTCCTGAAATATCAGTAGTAAAAGGAAGTTGAAGAGAAGCAAGTGTGTTTGCTAAATATTAAAACATAATCCATGAAATTGAATTTGCAACAATCTCCCCCTTTTTTATGATGGAAAATACTTCGATGATTATTTCAAAAACCACAGTGCAAAATATGGAAAGTTTTTAAATTTCAAAGAACAGCACAAGTACAAACATACTACTCCCCCTTTTGACATCTCAAAAAGGAGAGGAAACTAAAAAAAATAAAAACAAAAAGAGAAACACAATTAAAAAACTACATAAAATAGAGACTGAAACTAAAAAAAAGAGGGACCCTGATCATCAGACGGAGGTGGTGGTGGTGGCTGCTGAAAGTAACTAGAGAGTGAAGCAAATTGTTAACCAAACCAGGGCATGTCTTGGTCGTACTGCTGCTGCTGGTGTGCAGCATAGGCATCGAAATGGGCTACATCCTCTTCGTGCTGCTGCTGCTGGTGAGATACAAAAGTGTCAAACCAAGTCTCCAATCGATCAAATATCTATACTAACTGATCAAACTATGAGTGCTGGAGGAGATAAATAGGTTCAGGAACGGGAGCAGGAGCCTCCTCCTCCTCAGCCCCCTGAGGTTCCCCATCCCCTGGGTGGTACTGTGAAGGATATTGAAAGAGCTGTTTGATTAGCAAGGAGGCTGAAGGTCGTGACAAGCAGGATATTGAAGTTGATATTTGGTTTCAAGAACATAAGCTATGAGGTGTCCTAAAGCAAGGTTGGGTTTTCTCCTATGGCCTGGATCGCAGATTTTTGTTAAATGATCAATGTATCAAAAAATCAGGTCAGTAGCATTAAATTCTCTATGGGCCATAATGTAAAAGGTAGTTAGGGAAAGTAGAGGAGTGATGTGGAGTCGGTCCCCGGCCATTGGATTAATGGAAGGGCGAAGGACATGCTGGAATTTTCTAGCATCTTTAACTAAAGAGCTAGTCTCCCCAACATAAAAGGGTGCATTGGTCTGGCGAAGGAAATGATTTGCTGAGGACCAATCAAAATCAGGATCTGAGATAATGGTATGCAGCTTATCCCCAATGGTAGATAGCTGCAATAGTTCAGCACAGTCCTGATATGTGATCTCGATCGGGCGTTGATTCACATAGGAGATCAGGGCTGTGTAAGCAGAATTTATGCGAAGATTTGCAAAAAATTCCAGAAGAATTTCAGAGGAAAAATGGACTGCGAGGGTAAGAATGAAATAGAGAGAAGTGTGAGCAAAGAGATCTAATATCGGATACGAGAGGTGGACAGGATTGATGGTTCTAGAGAGAGTGATGCCACATTCTTTGTAACGACAGTATGTAGCTTGATCTTTTGCTTCCCAAAAATGAGGATCAAGCGTAGCCCTTGAAGAGCTCCTAGAAGTTTGTCGGACTCGCTTTCCACCAGCCATAGCAAGAAAATAGTAAGCAAATAAGAAAGGAGAAGAAGTTTGAGGTGAAAATAAATGGATGGAAGGCCTGAATTTAAATAAATGACCATATCATCCAAGACGATCATAGCATCGTCCAGAACGATATGGTTCAACTAATACTTACAGGCCAATTGGTCAAAAATTCTGTCCGATCGTCCGGGCCGATCAGATATCGGCCAGGAATATTAGACACAGGCGACGTTCCGAGGAGTCAAGTCGGACGACCGTTGAAAAAGCAGATTATCCGGGACGATTAGGTGTACCGTCCAAGACGATGCTTAATAATTGATCGTACCTTCCAAAATTTAAAATATTTTAAATCTGTGCCGTATCGTCCAAGACGAAAAGTGGAACGGCCAAGATGATTGTCTAATAATGGATTATCCGGGGCAATTTTAAGGATTTTATACGTACTGACACGTGGGTCGTCCAGGACGATCTGGTGTATCAGTCAGGATGATGACCATAAATGCATCGGCCAGGACGAAAATTGTATCAGCCAAGACGATCAAAATGATTGTAATAGAGTTTGATCATATCGTTCAAGATGATAAGGGATCATCTGGGACAATGATTTACAGCAAGCTCAGAAAAGTAATGGTATAAAGTCTATAATCATTTCCCTCTACATATAATGAGATTTGACATGTAATGAATATAACAGTTTGATGAATTCAATGAGTTTGGAGTGACTGAAGTATATGTACAATCAATAGTGTTCAATTCCAAGCAAGCATTTTAGCTTGACTACAAATAATAATTCTACATGTGGCAAGCTTACTAGTACATGTGGAAGTCCCTACGAGCCACTATAGAAGACTCCTTATTTATACAACAGTCCACTCAAATTAATGAACTGTTTATGAATGATAACAAGAGTCATACAACTAGTGAGGATTCAGAATCCATCATATACACAATACCTTGTAAGCAGGCAGAAGCAAATGATGTATAAAAAATACAAGTTCCTACAGCCAAAAGCAAGAGATTAGTTAGTGCACTACAATCTACCTGCAAAAATCATGCAAGTAGTGCACGACAATCTACCTGTGCAAAGAAGCAAATAACTCAATCTAGAAGCTGTTCTGCCCCACCATCGGATCCACAATATGCACCGTAGTTTGTATACACATAGTTACACAAAGGGGTGAATTCAATCATACTACTCTGGCAAGCGTGTTATTGATACACACGAAACACCTAGGGATGTTACACGGGTTGATAAGTGAATTCAGGTTCAAACCTGATCCTAATAGGAGTCGACAAGGTTTGAACCTTCAAAAAAATACACGGTTGTGGTGACCCGTGTATTTGTTTTAATACATTCATATTAGGCCTTCAAGGACTACAATCAAAAGAATTTACAAATAAAGGCGCAAAGCCTATGAAACCCGATCCTCCTAAGCAAGTAAATAGGAGTAGACATGGTTCGAAACATCGAATAAATATACGGTCATGAAATTGACTGAAATATTTATTTTGTATATTCATATTAGGCCTTCAAGGCTTTTGATAAAGAAAATTCATAAACAAAGGCACAAAGCCTACGAGAAACCCGATCCTCGATCAGCAGCTCGGCCGAGTCGACAATATTCAATCAACAAATAAAAATTACCCCACACCCCGATGATGGTCGTGTTGAATGCAAATCTCAACCGGAGGGGTCCATTCCAAACATACCGGTTATGGAGAGAGCCAATACGTTCCTTATTGGCATCAAATCATTGAGATATGAATCAATAGGATATGACCGATAGGGCCCAAAGCCCTCTGTTAGCTAAAGTGGATTCAAATTTGTCCCCTTAGACAAATATTCACCCCAGGTTTACAAGGTCCCCTTAGACGAAGCAACAAATGGCTGCCGACAAGGATCCTTCTATCAGGTTTGGTCGACTACCTCCTCTGACTAAGTAGACTAGGGACCATGATGGCCCGGGATGACGAAATCATGGGATCTTGATCGAGTCCATCATCCATTCCCCCACCATCCTCTTTAAGTGCTAGATGGTGAAATTTCTACTTTTAAATATATCAAATCCTATAAATTTTAAATACCCATACTTCTACTATATGCTAGATACTACGTATCTCTACGAATCTCTACGTATCTGATTGATGACTAGCCTTAATCGAAAGTTCTTTCTCATTAGTGGGAGGGGTAATTAACTATAGGGACTTACTCCTATAGGAAACCAGAACTCAGATCATAAAGTCCTCGTAAAATGAGGGTGAAATCTCTAGGTAGTGTCTTATCTACAAACCCATCTGCCTTCCCAAATTTATCCCGGAACTTAATTCTGTTAAAATTCCCTCGCCAAAATAAAAGCAACAATAGTACGGGCGGAGGTCAGGGCCGAATTTTTGGAAACCACAACTTCTTATCAAAGTGGTATCAGAGTGTTGTCATGGGCCAAAATATAGGACTTCCTTGCTGATTTCTACTACATTTTCACCCCCATATAGATGAATTTGGCTGTTTGAGCACAAAATCCATTGTTTTTGGCTGTTTTTGCTTCCTATGGCCGGAAGAAAGATAGAAGTGTTGGAGGAGGAGATTGAACAAATGAAATTTAAAATTTCAAATCTCCAAGCCCAAATTTTAGATTGCAAAACTCAAATTGCCTCCATCCATTAGAAGATCAATGAAAAATTTTCCATCCTTAAGGAGAGGTTAAAGAAATTGATCGAGGTTCAAACCAAAACATCTCCGATGAAGGTGAGGGAAGCAGCCGACAGTCAAGGAAGTAGGGAAATCCCTAATCCAATAAGGCAAAGAGAAGATCAGGAGGTGAAGATTTTGGAGGGGTTGATTATGATCAAAGGGATGTCAAATTTGAAAGGAGGGGGATGAATATGATCGATGGGGTGCTGAAATTGAAGGGAGAATGTGGGCATGTAATGAAAGGTTTGGATACGAGCGTAGAATGGATGATTGGAACAATTAGGAGGAACCACCCCATTGGAGATGGAAAACTTTTGAGGAACTAGGGGTGACAAAGGAGATCTGATGGTAAGGTAGCTCAAGATGCCTATTTTTAAGGGAGATGATCCTCATGGGTGGATCTACAAGGTGGAAAGTTACTTTACCGTCAATAGGATGACGGAGGAGGAAAGACTGACGTTAGCCGGGATATGCTTGGAGGGAAAAGCTCTAGCATGATACTAGGGGAAGGATACAAGGAGACCCATATGAACCTAAAGGGAGTTTAAGGACTACTTGTTGGAATTTGAACCAGCAAGGAGGGGACTTCTATGAGCAGTTCTTCGCCTTGACATAAGAGAGGATAGTTGTGGAGTATCGTGAGCAATTTGAGCACTTGGACAACAGACTTGACCAGATTTCAGAGATTATACTGGATGGAAAAATTATGAAAGGGATCAAATTAGATATTCGGGTAGTAGTTAGAGTGATAAACCTTTTGATTTGGGAGAGGCTATGAAGCTAGCCCAGTTAGTGGAGGATCAGAGGGACCTGGAGAGAGGGGCTAGAGGCAAAAGCTCAAGAGTTCTGTACAGGATGACCACAACCTTTTTAACATCCAAGGATCCGACATCATATACTCTTAAAGAGACCCTGAAAGAGAAGATTGTAGGAGAAAGACCAGCGGAAAACTTCAAAAAATTCACAGAAACAAAGCTACATGAAAAGAGGTCGAAGGTGTTAAGTTTAATATGTTAAGAGAGGTATACACCGGGTCACAAGCGTAATGACCGAACTCTTCAGGTTTTCATTATTTTTTATGACGAGAAAGTTAGGGAAGGAGCTGTCTTTCCACCTTGCAGACAAGGTGGTCTTTGGGAGGGGGTATTGTTAGACGCCAAATAGGCGCCTATTTGACGGAATAGCATTCCACATGTTTAGGCGAAACATGCATCTATTTAATTAAGGAGGGACTCAGCAGTCTAGCAGTAATTAAGGTCAGCAATTATGAGGAACTTAAAAGGGGATTAGTAGAAAAATTCAACTTATGAGGGTTATTTTGGAATTAACTAAATTTTGTATGTTTTAAATACATTGTTTAAGCTCAAGTTAGGTTTTATCTTGTGTTTGCTAAAATTTAGAGTGTTCTTAGGGAATTTTGGGCTCTAGCCACTGGCTAGAGATTTGGGAGTGTCGGATCCTCTCCAGTTGAGGATCCATTGTATCTTGTTCATTTTCTTCCCTATTTCATCAATTGAAGAGTGTTTTCTTCCATTATATTTCTACAAATAACCTTTGAGATTATATTTGGATTGCTGAAATTCAATTTCAGCCATTGGAAATTGGATTTCTACAACCACTTCCTATTACAAACTACATGGAATACTTTATTCTAGCAAAAAAAAAAGCTTTAGCTAAATAGGTAAGGGAAATTCTTAGCATTTTAAGAGCTTAAAGTTTGTCTCAACTAAAAGGAAAAGAGGTCGTGTATTTTCCATGTTATTCAGATTTTTGTTTGACCGGTCCATTGGACTGGTCCAGCCGATCCACACGGGACCGGCCCAGGCGCGAATGAGGCGGAACGCCTCCGCCTCTTGCTTTAGCCGCATACAATGCACGATCAAATGAAGCATTTTAGGAAGGATTTTTAAGGGATTTGGGAGGGAATGTAGAGACTGTTTAGGGATTTCCTTTTGATTTGTATGCATAAAATAATTTGTTTACCTAAGGTTATGAAATTTGATCTCTCCTAAATTTAGGTTTTCTTTGGGCTCTAGCGGCGTCTAGAGATTTCGGAGAGATCAATCCTCCACTCGAATAGAGGATAAATGTATCTTGAAATTTTCCTTTCTATTTCATCAAATAATACAAATTGTCCACTATTTTTTGTGATTTTGTGAGGATTTTTGTGGAGAATTCTCTTTGTTTTCTGAAGATTGATAGGAAATACTTGAGATCTACAAGTGTTTCCTATCAAATTGGTATCAGAACAAGACTTGGGACCGGTGGTGGGCTATTTTTGGCAAATTTCAGTAATTTTTTGTCTGGAAAAGGGGGAAGTTGCCGTTTTTGGAGTCCCAAATTCAAATTTTGTGAATCTATAAACTCCGTATTGTGATGGAGGACAAGAAGGTGGATGCTTTGGAAGAAAGGCTTGAAAGGGAGATAAATCAAACCAAGAAAATGATGGAGGAAAAGATTTCATCCATGGAAGGACAAGTAGCCAATCTCCGGGACGTGATGGAGAAAATGTTGGAGGTCCACAACAAAACGGCATCTTCTGTGGCAAAAGTTGTCGAAGGGAAAAGCACTAAATCTGAAATCCGTAACGAGGAATATGAGGTGGAAATCATGGAAGGAGAAAGAAGAAGACCCCATCTGGGGAACGCCATGAGGGATACTATGGCCGTCGAGGTGCTAATTTTGAAGAAAGAATAGGGGACTTCAAAGTGGTTTTGGGCTATGGCAAGGAAAGGAAAGACCAGGAGACATGGGGAGGGCCGAGCACTTGGGAGAGAGGAAGCTATGGAAGAATAAGGGGGAATGATGGCGATCAGAATGTGAGGAAGCTGAAGATGCCCATATTTAAAGGGGAGGATGTGTATGTGTGGATTTATAAGGTGGAGAGATTCTTCGCCTTCAATGGGTTGGCGGAGAAGGAGAAGCTAATAGCGACAGTCTTGTTCTAGTGGAGAGACCAGAAGGCCTATCAAGAATTGGAGGGAATTCAAGGACTGCATAATAGATTGCTTCCAAACCGACCAGAGAAAAGATTTTTATGAGCAGTTATTTGCTCTGACGCAAGAGGGATCAGTAGCAGATTACCGGGAGCAGTTTGAGCACCTGACCAGTAGGGTGGAGTGATTATCATATATTGTACTTGAGGGGAACTTCATGAAGGGGCTAAAGGCAGATTGTCCTGATGCCGCGGGACGTAGGGGAGGCCATGAAGTTTGCACAGCTGGTTGAAAATCATAAAAATCTAAAGAAGGGAGCTAGGAGTAGCACCTTAGGAGGCTCTTATAGGACGACAAACACTCTTCTAGAAACCAAGGGTCCTACATCATGCAACATTAATGAGACCACCATGGAGAAGCTAGTAGGAGGGAGTGGGAAAATTTTCAAGAGGCTGACAGAGAAGGAGATGACGGAGAAGAGGGTAAAGGGGTTATGTTTCCTGTGTGAGGAGAAGTATTCTCCAGGGCACAGGTGTGGAGATCGAACTCTTCAGGTTCTCACCATCTGTGATGATGAGAAAAATGAGGGAGGTGAGCGAGAGATGGATGACAAGTTGCATCTGGATGTGGTGGAGGTCTCCCTGAATTCAATAGTAGAAATTACTTCGAATCATACGATGAAGGTTAAATGGCAAATATCAGGCATAGAGGTGGTAGTATTGATTAATAGTGGGGCTACCCATATTTTTATTTTCAGTCTGGTCGTAAACCAACTGTGAGTGAAATTTGTGGACACTGATTATTATGGGGTGATGATGGGTACAGGGAAGGTGGAGAAAGGCGCGTGGGACCGAACCAGGCGAGTATTGTTAAATACAGTGGGGACCAAATAATACAATGGGGCTACCCATATCTTTGGGATGGGAGTATTGTTAAACCGATCCATTAGACCGGTCCACGTGGGACCGAACCAGGCGCGAACGAGGCGAAACACCTCCACCTCCTGCTTTAGCCGCATGCACCACAAGATTTAACAGAGCATTTTAGGAAAACATTTTGAGGGATTTGGGAGGGAAATTTGAATGTAGGAAATGTTTAGGAATTTCCTTTTGATTTGTATGCATTAAATACTTTGTTTTCCTATGACTAGGGCATCTTGAATTTGGCTGAAATTTGAGACCTACTAGATTTCGATTTTCTTTGGGCTCTAGCGGCATTTAGAGATTTGGGAGAGATCGATCCTCCTCTCTAATAGAGAATCAATTGTATCTTGATATTTTCCGTTTCTATTTCATCAAATAATACAAATTATCCACTATTTTTTGTGATTTTGTGGGCCTTTTGTGGAGAATTTTCGTTGTTTTCCGAAGATTGATAGTAAATACTTGAGATCTACAAGTGTTTCCTATCAATTTTCACTCAGGTTCACATCTTTTTAGTTTTCTACAATAAAAAAAAATGCCAGAATATTCTACAACCCTCAATTGATCAAAAACAGACATAATAATACAAATATAAGGATCTTATCTAAAAAGTACCAAAGATTATTATTTTATGACATTACCTGCCCTTCATGCGTAAGAACATGACCAATCCAATCTGTCTGAAAAATAGATTAAGAAAAATCAGAAAAGTAAAAGATGAATGAACACATTACATGAAACTATCGAAAAGAATTGACTTTTTAGCCAGATGAACGTGTAGGATACAAAATCAACAAGGCGGTTGCTGTTATCAAGGGCATAACAGTTGGAATGAGGTACCGTCACTAAAGCGGGAAAAGGTGAATACAAACATATGGCTGTCAAGAAGAAAACAGAGATTAAAAAAAAGAATGCTTTGAAAAATTTATATAAAAAATTTCATGAATAAAATAAACAACAAATATTTCTTACATTTAAATATCATATATGCCTTGTAATGAGAATTTGATTTACTTATGCAATTAATTTCCCACCTAGGTGGTCAAAAGTCTACAAGGCTACAAACACCTTACTAAGATAAAGGACCGATACACTTGACATTATTGATGTTTTAACAGGGAAATTTTAGAGCTTGGTCTATTAAACAACTGTAAATTGATTGAGACAACTTAGTTTTGTCTGAAACAAGCCAATTATAAACAATTTAATACTAAGGTGCAACTTGAGAGACTATGTTCAGCAAGTTTACCCTGTCCTAGGATCATGTTCCACCATATATTTAACTAACTAACAACAATAACATTAAGTCTTTATCCCACTACGTGGGGTCAGCTACATTATCTTTTTTGTTCATTATGACTTGTTAATAATCAAATTTTCAATTAAATCTAATAAAGAAAAGCTCATTTCTAATAATTTCTACCCAAGTCTTTTTAGGTCTACCTCTGCCTTTCTTAATATAGGACAAATCTAACACATCTATTCTCGACCAAATAAAAAAAGCCTATATATTATTAAATATTTTATTTATTCCGCTAAATCCAAATATTACAAAAGGAAAATTAATCGAATATATATATGTTTTTTGTTGCTTGAAGAATTAAGAAAAGAAATAGTTGATAATTAAAAGAGTTTCCTCACTTAGATATTTATCTTAAAAGGAATATCCAACGGAAAGAAGAAAAAACAAAACATCTTGATTAATTAATTGATAATTAATTGAGATTATTATTTATAATGATTAGTTTGTAATGATAATCAAAATTTATAATTATAACTAATTCATAAATAATTAAAAAATAATTAAAATTAATTAATTGTATCATAATTAATTTTTAATTATATTATTTTTGAAGTTATAGTTCATTGATTTAAATTAGAATTAATAAGTGCAAAGAAAAAATTTTAGGCTTAATTTGAAATGGTTTCTTAGAGCAACTTTTGTAGTACGAAATTAAATTTTTTTACTAACAACTTTCTCTAATAAATACTATATATGCAGAAGAATCTTAGTACTTGGATCAATTCGTACAAATGACCTGCTTAGTGATCAAGAACAAAATCCAATGAGGAAGAGGTTACTTGGAATAATCAAATGAAAAATATCTCAGAATATATTTACTGAATTTATTATATAATGGCCCCGCTCCCGAATGAGAGCAGCACAAATTAAAAAAAAAAAATTAAGTAAAGGCAAAATGCTATGTTAATTAACATTTTGTGCAGTGCGTAGGTGAGCTTGATATATTGATTGAGATAATTTTCTTCTTATTGCTTGCTATTCGGTATATATGATATGGAAAGAAAGAAATGAGAGGAAGTTTGTCAGCCATCATAAGTCTATTCTCACGTTGTTGTATTTTATTCGGAAGGCTGTTTCTTTGAAAATTACAAAATGGAGAAATTCCGGGGAACTGATGGATTTGTTGTGATCTATATCATTGGTTGTATTTTTGCTACTATTTTCTGGAACAGTCTGCTGCCTGATCTTATCCTGTTTGTTCTGGATTGGTTTTTGAGGGCAATGATGTTCGAATTGTCTTTCTCCCCTTGGATGGCAAGGTTTTCTGTCCATTTCTGTAGCAGCTGCCGATCACAACTTTGCAACCAGGGGATTTTTGGTCATGGGCAATTCATTTCACTGAACCATTTTACTTTCAGTTATAATCCATGTTTAGTTTGTTCCTTTTTATGTCTGTTATTTGGTTTTTACTTGTTATTCCTTTGTGGAGTGGTTTATTTTTGCTGCTCCTTTAGGCTTTAGACTCTCTTTTTTCGTTGCATACATGTATCTATTTTCATGTTTAATGGAAAGGTCTATGCCCAGGTTTTTACCCATAAAAAAAAAAAAAGTTGAATTAGAATAAAATCTCACACACACACACACAAATAAGGAGATCTTGAAATTCTATACTGATCGTACAGGACGATATTGATCGTACTGGACGATCTGTCAGTTATCTCCTATAGAACACTTGGAACGAATAGGAACTTGCTTTGAAAAAAATTTTCTAAGTCCTATTCGTCCAGGACGAAATTTATCATCGTCCCAGGCGATGGGTTCTCTGGATAATTTTCGTCCAGACGAATTTTGACCATCGTACGAGGCGATGGGTTCACTGGAAAAATTTCGTACAGACGAAAATAAATATCGTACAGGACGATCAGCTCTCTGGAAATTTTTTCGTCCGAACGAAAACAAATCATCGTCCCAGGCGATGGGTTCACTGGAAAAAGTTCGTCCAGACGAAATAAATATTCGTCCAGGACGATCAGCTCTCTGAAAAATTTTCGTCCAGACGATCACATTTTTTTCGTTCAAACGATAAACCGACTTAGAACAGTTTTTCAGCAGTTTCTAGAACCGACCTTGCAATAACCGTTCGTACTGGACGAACCAAGTTCGTACAGGACGATCAGCTGTACGAAGTCAGTTCGTACACATATACAAATTGGGTCGTTTCAGATCGTTTAAGTAAAATCGTCCAGGACGATCCAGAATCGTACCGGACGATCCACTGCGTACAGAATTGAATATTTGCAGTTTTTGGGCGGTTTCACTTGGTCTTTTATATAAATAGTCCAAATTAGACTGCCACCCAATCTTTTTGTCATTTGATCTTCGTGCCTATTGAGAGAATAGCCAAGGAGAGAGTGGAAGAGAGCATTCAAAGGAGGATTCCTACCACTGGAGCGAGAAGGCTTCACTTGGATTGCTAAGGTAAGAGTCTCTACTTGTGAAATTGGATTTCTTCACTCTTTTTCTTTCTTCCTTCTAGATTCTTGTGAGAAGATCATTCAAGAAGATCCGGTTCTCTGCCGACACTTGGAGAGTGTGAACAGCCGAAGGGTTCTCTGCCCACACTAGGAGGAGTGTGAAAAGGACGAAGGGTTCTCTGCCCACACTTGGAGAGTGTGAACAGTCGAAGGTTCTCTGCCCACACTAGGAGAGTGTGAAAGGACGAAGGTTCTCTGCCCACACTAGGAGAGTGTGAAAGGACGAAGGTTCTCTGCCTGCCTACTTGGAGAGTGTGAACAGTCGAAGGGTTCTCTGCCCACACTAGGAGAGTGTGAAAGGACGAAGGTTCTCTGCCTACACTTGGAGGGTGTGAAAGGACGACGGTTCTCTGCCAACACTGGGTTTTGTGTAAAAGGACGGACGGTTCTCTGCCGCACCGGGGGGAGTGGTGTGAAAAAGAGTGTGTTGTAAGGGCTTCTCCGCCTTGCTGTGGGTGCAAAAGGAGAGTCACTATTGGTATTAGTGCAATACTCAGAGGGCGCCTCTGAGGAGTGGATGTAGGTCTGGTTATAGACCGAACCACTATAAAAATCTGGTGTCATTTACTTTACAGCTTTTACGTTTCCGCACTTTAAATTTCAGTTTTAACAACTCTGTGGTTTGAAAAACATTTTTCTACTAACCTTAAAAGAAAATTTTATTTCGGTTCAACTTTAACATTAAGAGGGTTTAAAAATTTTTAAAACTACCAATTCCCCCCCCCCTCTTGGTAGCCTTGGGACATTTACTTAGGCTTAACAACCTAATTACTGGACTCAACAAGTGGTATCAGAGCAGAGTTTCAAAATCATAAGTTTGAACTACTTTTTGATTAACGTAGATGGCTACATTTGGAAACCGAAACACACCTGAGGGTTACTCTATCACTAGACCTCCACTGTTTGACAATATTCCTTTTGATTTTTGGAAAAACACGCATGTCTACTTTCTTACAGTCACTTGATTATCGCATGTGGATGCTAGTCCAGGAAGGTTACACAAAACCAACTAGATTAGTTGATGGAATTAGGGTAGATACACCCTTTGCAGATTGGACTATAGAAGAACGTGACTTAGCACAATTAAATGCGAAATGTTTAAATAGTTTCTTTTGTGCTTTAAAATCTGAAGACTACATGCGAGTTTCCACTTGTAAAAGCGGAAAAGACATATGGGATAGACTTTGTATTACTTATGAAGGGACAAATGAGGTTAAGCAATCAAGACTCAATATCTTGTTACATGACTACGAATTATTTCGCATGAAACCTAATGAATCTATATCTGACATGTACACAAGATTCACTCAAATTGTCACCTCTTTGCATGCACTTGGTAGGGAATTAACTAATGCTGAAATGGTTAATAAAATTCTTCGTTGTTTACCTACTGCATACGATGCTAAAATTACTGCAATTACAGAGTCAAAAGATCTGAACATTTATTCTATTGACAATCTTCTTGGTTCACTCATTGCTTACGAGCAAGGAGTAAGTCAAAGAAAGATTGATGCAGGTGAACCAAGAAAGGAAAAGAATCTTGCATTAAATGTGGAAGAATCAGAAAGTGAACACTCACAACCTGAGGATGAAGACGATATAGCACTGATGACTAGACAATTCAGAAGCTTTTTAAAGAGGAAGCAGAAGAGACGCCAGCAATGGAATAGAGGTAAGTATAACAAAAATGGCAGGGTTTCTAATGAAGTGATTTGTTATGAATGCAGGAAACCAGGTCATATAAAAACTGATTGTCCAAAACTTAAAGCCACTCCTAGCAAGGAGAAGGTAGAGGAGAAACCAATGGTAAAGAAGGGCAAGAAGAAGTTTCAAAAGGCTTTTTTGGGTGGACTCAGCTTCAGACTCATCTGAGACTGAAAACGAAGAAGAAGTCACCAACCTTTGCTTGATGGCAGATAAAGCTGAACAATCAGATCAAGAAGAGGAATACTCTCACACAAGACCTCGTGAGAGTATATGGTACCTGGACAGCGGATGTTCTAAGCACATGACTGGAGATACTGCTCAATTCATAACGCTGGAAACCAGGAGTGGAGGCAAGGTTACACTTGGAGATAATACCACAAAGAAGGTGGTTGGATCAGGTATGATTGGAAATTTGAAAAACTTTTTCATAGATAATGTTTTATTAGTTGAAGGCTTAAAACATAATTTGCTTAGCATAAGTCAGCTATGTGATAAGGGCTATAATGTAAAATTTTTACCTACTAGCTGCATAATTAGCCTAAATGGGAAAATTGTTTTAAATTGAAAAAGGGTGAACAATGTCTACATGCTAGATTTAAATTGTATTCAATCTCCTACTGCTTTTTGTTTGAAAACTGTTTCTGATGAATCATGGCTTTGGCATAGGAGACTTTGTCATTCTAGTATGAAAAATCTTAGAAAAATCACCCAAAGGAATTAATTATAGGTGAACCAAGTGAGGGTGTTAGAACTAGGCGTGGATTAAACAAGGAAGTCAATCATTCAGCCTTTATTTCAACCATTGAACCCACTAACATTGATCAAGCACTTTCAGATGAATTTTGGATATTGGCCATGCAAGAAGAGTTAAATCAATTTGTAAGAAATAAAGTTTGGGAACTAACTACAAGGCCAAAAGATCAAAGTGTTGTAGGAACCAAGTGGGTGTTCAAAAATAAAATGAATGACTCAGGAGTAGTCATTAGAAATAAGGCTAGATTAGTAGCTAAGGGGTATAATCAAATTGAAGGAATTGATTTTGAGGAAACTTTTGCTCCTGTAGCTAGACTTGAAGCAATTAGGGTTTTACTAGCTCTTTGCCTGTTTTAAAGGTTTTAAATTGTTTCAAATGGATGTTTAAAAGTGCCTTTTTAAATGGAGTAATTGAAGAAGATGTTTTTGTAGAACAACCTCCAGGTTTTGAAAATTCTAAATTTCCAAATCATGTTTTCAAATTAAAAAAGGCATTATATGGATTGAAACAGGCACCTAGAGCTTGGTATGAGAGGTTAAGCACCTTCCTACTTGAAAGATCTTTTGAAAAAGGAAGTGTGGATACAACTCTCTTTTTAAGAAAAATTGGAAAGGATATACTTATTGTTCAAATTTATGTGGATGACATCATCTTTGGATCTTCAAATAAACATCTTTGTGATGATTTTTCTAAAACAATGAGTAATGAATTCGAAATGAGTCTAATGGGAGATTTAAATTACTTTCTAGGATTTAGCATTAAGCAACTTGAGGAAGGTACTTTTCTTAGTCAAAACAAATATATTAAGGACATCCTCAAAAAATATGAAATGGACAATGCTAAACCTGTTAGTACACCAATGAGTTCTTCAGTTCAGTTGGATAAAGACCTTAAGGGAAAATCTGTTGATCAAAAGAAATTTAGAGGATAATTGGATCTTTACTTTACTTGACAGCTAGCCGACCAGATATTATGTTTAGTGTTTGCCTATGTGCTAGATTTCAATCAGATCCAAAAAAATCACATTTGACAGCAGTAAAAAGGATTTTAAGATATCTACTAGGAACTCAAAACTTAGGAATTTGGTATCCAAAGTTTAGCTCTTCATTTGAAATTATTGGTTACTCAGATTCTGACTTTGCAGGCTGTAGAGTGGATAGGAAAAGCACTTCTGGAACATGTCAATTCATTGGAAATTCATTAGTTTCATGGTCTAGTAGAAAACAAAATTCAGTGGCACTATCTACTGCAGAAGCAGAATACATTGCATTAGGAAGTTGTGTGGCACAAGTACTTTGGTTAAAACAACAGTTGATTGACTTAGGATTAACTATAGGCACTATTCCAATTTATTGTGACAATACTAGTGCTATTTGTATTTCAAAAAATCCTATTCAACATTCTAGAACCAAACACATTGATATAAGGCATCATTTCATAAGGGATCATGTATCCAAAGGAGAAATTGAACTCATACATGTTTCAACTGAAAATCAATTTGCAGACATTTTTACAAAACCTTTAGCCTTTGATACCTTCAGTACTTTAAGAACAAGGCTTGGTGTTATTGATTTGAATGCTTAACCAAAATGTCTTTGCAACATTGATACTTGTTGTGTTTTGTTTTTGTGATTTTGTGAATTTTGTGTGTTTTTGAATGAATTGTTTTTGGATTTATGATTTTGTCTTATGTTTTCTGTATTTTTTGATTATTTTTTTTTGTTGATTTTTGTTAAATTAAAAATTTAAAAATCAAAAATTTTTTTTGAGGAAATCGTCCAGGACGAAATATTTTCGTACGGGACGATGTGTAAAGGAACAGTTTGCGAAAAATTAAACCGTTTTAGAGCAGTTTTTATTGGATCGTCTGTACGATCTGTGATCGTCCAGGACGAATTTTTTTTCTCTCAAACGTCGGGACGATTGAATGCAGCGGTTGAGTGGATAAAACAGTTTTTTAATACGAACTTCGTCTGTACGAAATTTTTTTGTTCGTCCAGACGAACATGTGTCGATTCATTGTAGGGGACGGTTTTCAAGAGTCATTAAAACGAAATACTTTTCGATCGTCTGTACGAAATTTTTTCGTCTGTACGATCGGTCAAGTCAAAAAGCCTGTACGAAAGGGACGCATCGTAAGTTGTGTTGAATACGAAAAGCCGTTACATTTTGGACGAATTGGATCGTCTGTACGAACCTACTTCGTCCAGACGAACTATTATGTTTCGTCCAGGACGAATATTTTCGTCCAGGACGAAAGTATCGTTTTCCTTTAAATATGAAGGCTTTTCAAACTTGAAAATCACACTTTCAAATCTCTTTCTCAATCCCTTTCAACATCAAATCAACAATGGCCTCCTCTAGCAAGAGACAAAAGGTTTTGGTGAAGAAACCCAATAGGAATGCCCCAGACAACTTTCTTTCTAAAGAAAATGAGGAATCTTTTCCTCGTTTTGCCTCTGCAAAAATCACTCCGTCTCGCATTCTTATCCCAGCAGAGTTGAAATA
This sequence comes from Dendrobium officinale, assembly GCA_019514585.1. Taxonomy (NCBI): domain Eukaryota; kingdom Viridiplantae; phylum Streptophyta; class Magnoliopsida; order Asparagales; family Orchidaceae; genus Dendrobium; species Dendrobium officinale. The sequence goes on along the minus strand of CM033697.1, from coordinate 35,125,996 downwards.
TCGGGTAATGCACCTTTTCGCCTCAACCCAATTTCAGTTCATTCTTTCTCTCGTCCACTTCTACAACAAACAAACCTACCATTACTTCCTTGCCAACATGAGTTTCAATTCTGACCACTCTATCATTAGTTCTTTTGTTTTTAAGAAGAAGGTTGAGATCACCAAGCACGATCTTGGTGCATTTTTAAACTTAAGAACTGAGGGATATAGAGCCCACACCCTAATGTCAGAAAACTCTTTCAAATGGTTTCAAATCAATAACATAATTAGAGGAAATGCAATTGACAATCATGTTGCTAGAGTCTCAGGTATGACTCAAGATGCCCGAATCATCCAGCATATCCTTAGATCCTCAATTATTCCTAAAGCTGGTGATAGGATTAACATCACTCCTCTCCTTTCTTGTCTAACCTTTTTAATCATGTCAAGACATCCTATTGATGAAGCCCAACTCATCATAGATCATATCTATGGGCTTTCAGAAATAGGACATGCTGATCAGAAGAAGAAGAAGAACATTTCATTAGGGCACTTGATTACTTACATTTTGGAGAAGAAATACAATATAGTGCATCCTGATGAGGAATATGAAGAGCCAGTTTACTATAACAATGCATCATTTAGACTGCTCTTCAAGGAAGGAAAAGATAAAGGGAGAGCACATGACAGTGCTTCAGAAGAAGAAGAAGAAGAAGAAGAAGGAGAGCATACCTCTGCACCTCAGTCAGATTATCAGAATCTGATTGAGAGATTTGATCGATTAGAGACTCATATTGATCAAAGATTTGATCAATTTGATGCTCAACTTGTGCAGCAACAACATGACATTGGTGTTATTAGAAATGAAGTACATGATATCAATACCAATGTAATGTTGATGGCCTCCTACTTTAACCTTTTCGGTGGCATTCCTCCTCCTCCTCCTCCAGAACAGTAGAGATGATTTTATGTGTTTTTGTTGTTCTTGTGTTGTATTTTTGTTGTGTTGTTGTGTTTGTTTCTCATCATTTTTTTATGTCTTGTTTTGTTAATGTTTTTGTTAGTTTTGTTTTTTTTGTTTAATGTTGTGTCTTGTACTTTATGTTGTGTTTAATTTTTGTGAAATGTAATCCTTTCATATAAATCAATGCATTTCGCACTTGTTTCAGTATTGATTTGTTATTGAAATGTGGTTAATTTTTATGAATTTCATTAGTATTATTTAATCTTCATCGTGCTTAAATTAGATCGTAATTTGAGATTATCTACATTAGAAAATCTAGTCTTTCTAAGTTTAAAAGTTGTTTATAACTTGTTGTAATTAGAATTTTTAAATTCATGTCTATTCATTTAGACTACATCAAAGTTAAAATTATTATTGCAATTTAGATGTTTACTTATTTTGTATTTCCTTGTTCAAATAATATTTATGTACTTAGAAATATTTGAAATTTTAGATTATTGATTTTGGAAAGAATTGGTCTAAATTACTCTTGAAAATTGTACAAAAAGTACAAAAATCAAAAGAAATGCGCAATGGTTCGCAAATATGAAAAAGAGGCACAAAAAACAACTCAATATCAATAGATGCACAAAAATGTGCTCAAAAGTTTGAAAAAGATGCGCAAAGCGCCACATGTGGTAATTCTCTTCTTTCCAAATTCTTTCAATCTCTTAATTCAAATTGATCTTATGTTCATTTATATTCTTTTGAATTTTGAAATATAGAATTTTTTTTTTTTCTTCATCTCTCTTGTAAATGATTTTCTATATTGAAATGTCTAAATTGAATCATGTCTTTGCTAAATTCTTCTTACTTACAATGTTATATCAGTTTTTTTAAATCTCCTGAATTTCTATGATTGACCTAATGTTTTTAGTTGAAAATTGCATACCTTATATCAATCACCATTTAGATTAAATATTCAAATGAATTTTCATACAATTACTTACATTTCTTGTCTATTTCTTCTTCACTTTTTGTTGCTGTCAAAAAGGGGGAGAAATTATTAGTTTGTGTGTGTTTGTTTGTGTTTGTGGTATGTTTTTTGTTTGCAAGTTTTTGTGTTGCAAGTTTGTGTATGTTTGTGTTTGTGGTATGTTTTGTTTGCAAGTTTTTGTGTTGCAAGTTTGTGTTTAAAATTTTTAAAAAAAAAAAAAAAATTTTGTTCGTTAAATATTGTTCTTTAATGCCTCCTTATTTTAATGTACTCATAAATTCAGGGGGAGTTTAGGAGATAAAAGATGTGTTTTAACTTGAAACCATACTAATAATAATTGTTTTGCCATCATCAAAAAAGGGGGGGAGATTGTTTGAATAGTTGCTATTTGAATGAGTTATATTTATGCAACTTATGTAGTTTTGATGATTCCAAACATTATTGTTCAAATGTATAGTTATCTCCTAACAATTTCAGAAGATTTGCACTTGCTCTTGTGTGTACTAACATTTCAGGAAAATCAGACTCCAGACTACGAAAACTTCAATTCAAATTCAACATGAGATATTTTGTTTTTAATTGATTTTTTTTTTTAATTAATTTTGAAGGGGGAGTGATTGTAATTGAGTGAATAAAATCTCACACACACACACACAAATAAGGAGATCTTGAAATTCTATACTGATCGTACAGGACGATATTGATCGTACTGGACGATCTGTCAGTTATCTCCTATAGAACACTTGGAACGAATAGGAACTTGCTTTGAAAAAAATTTTCTAAGTCCTATTCGTCCAGGACGAAATTTATCATCGTCCCAGGCGATGGGTTCTCTGGAATTTTTTTCGTCCAGACGAATTTTGACCATCGTACGAGGCGATGGGTTCACTGGAAAAAATTTCGTACAGACGAAAATAAATATCGTACAGGACGATCAGCTCTCTGGAAATTTTTTTTCGTCCGAACGAAAAACAAATCATCGTCCCAGGCGATGGGTTCACTGGAAAAAGTTCGTCCAGACGAAATAAATATTCGTCCAGGACGATCAGCTCTCTGGAAAATTTTCGTCCAGACGATCACATTTTCGTTCAAACGATAAACCGACTTAGAACAGTTTTTTCAGCAGTTTCTAGAACCGACCTTGCAATAACCGTTCGTACTGGACGAACCAAGTTCGTACAGGACGATCAGCTGTACGAAGTCAGTTCGTACACATATACAAATTGGGTCGTTTCAGATCGTTTAAGTAAAATCGTCCAGGACGATCCAGAATCGTACCGGACGATCCACTGCGTACAGAATTGAATATTTGCAGTTTTTGGGCGGTTTCACTTGTCTTTTATATAAATAGTCCAAATTAGACTGCCACCCAATCTTTTTGTCATTTGATCTTCGTGCCTATTGAGAGAATAGCCAAGGAGAGAGTGGAAGAGAGCATTCAAAGGAGGATTCCTACCACTGGAGCGAGAAGGCTTCACTTGGATTGCTAAGGTAAGAGTCTCTACTTGTGAAATTGGATTTCTTCACTCTTTTTCTTTCTTCCTTCTAGATTCTTGTGAGAAGATCATTCAAGAAGATCCGGTTCTCTGCCGACACTTGGAGAGTGTGAACAGCCGAAGGGTTCTCTGCCCACACTAGGAGAGTGTGAAAGGACGAAGGTTCTCTGCCTACACTTGGAGAGTGTGAACAGTCGAAGGGTTCTCTGCCCACACTAGGAGAGTGTGAAAGGACGAAGGTTCTCTGCCCACACTAGGAGAGTGTGAAAGGACGAAGGTTCTCTGCCTACACTTGGAGAGTGTGAACAGTCGAAGGGTTCTCTGCCCACACTAGGAGAGTGTGAAAGGACGAAGGTTCTCTGCCTACACTTGGAGGGTGTGAAAGGACGACGGTTCTCTGCCAACACTGGGTTTTGTGTAAAAGGACGGACGGTTCTCTGCCGCACCGGGGAGTGGTGAAAAGAGTGTGTTGTAAGGGCTTCTCCGCCTTGCTGTGGGTGCAAAAGGAGAGTCACTATTGGTATTAGTGCAATACTCAGAGGGCGCCTCTGAGGAGTGGATGTAGGTCTGGTTATAGACCGAACCACTATAAATCTGGTGTCATTTACTTTACAGCTTTTACGTTTCCGCACTTTAAATTTCAGTTTTAACAACTCTGTGGTTGAAAAACATTTTTCTACTAACCTTAAAAGAAAATTCCCAAGACTCATCTCAGCGAGGACCGCACTAGTTGACCATAAGGAGAATCCCCGCCCAATCTCCACTGGTCGTCCTTCTATGGCCTCCTCCGCCAGAAATGGGAAACCAAGACCCGTTTCAGCCGGCCGGGCTACTGTTGCTCCCAAGCATGCTGAGAAGAAGCCTGACGCTCTACATCTTCCCTTTCCAGAGGTAAAGTTGCTGACTTTCATGGCGATGCCATCACTAGAATTTCTAGCTTCGGGGAAAGGAGAAGCTTTTCTGGATATATGACTTTGGATAAGGAACTGGCGGCAAAAGCCCAACTGGGTAATGATGCGTTGGGATCTCTGAAAGATGCTTCTAATAGATATCAGAGCAACCTTCATGAGAAGCTTGCACTATTAGTAGGCGAGGTTCAAAAATTAGCCTTGGACCATACCAAAGACATGTTAGATAAGAACAAGCCAGGTAAATCTGGGCTTGCTCTTTCTGATATCCAGAACAACTACTAGATTTGTATATGTGTGTGTTTTTCTTGTAACAGTTACTATCTTTTTCATGTACTTCAGTTTGACTCATGTGATGTTCCATGAACCTTTTCTTTCAACCTCCTGTAGCCTTCTTTCCCCATGCTCAGCCTTCTATCAACATTAGTGGCAAGCGTTACAATGTTCTTTGCTAATGGAACTTTCGATTTAACCAACTTCATCATCTTTCAAAATATATATTATAACTTCAAGAAACCAAATGAATCATTGTTTAACTATGAGGAGCTAATATTTCTCGTTTGATGAGAGAATTACCAGTACTGGCAAATGAAATGACATAGCTTCTATGGTTATCCTCCCAAAGCATTCTCCTCGACCCTATACAGCAGAAAGGGAGATTAGAAATCTGCATTGAGGACATCTAAAACATTTATAATTCCAGGAACAGCAACAAGTGCATCTATGTTGATGTTCATTATATAAAGTGTCATTTCAAGGAAAGTGTTTACAAACGCTTTAGAAAAAAATAAATAAATAGTGGCAAATAAAGGCAACCTGAAAATTCTTGTTAGTGAAGAATTACACTGGAGGCAACCTGAAAATTCTTGTTAGTGAAGAATTACACTGGAGAGTCCTTTTGGTAAATATGTTTCGGTGTTTCTTAGTGCTTTTCAAAATCAAATAAAATCACAGATGCTCTACTACTGTGTTGCTAATGATCGTGAGACCAGTAAAATGGTGCATGAACAATTTAAAATTTAGTCGCATGTTTCAATACAAATAAAAAATGTGAAGTCATATTTTTGAAAACTGAAATAGCTAAAAGAACCACCAAATGAAGACTCACAAATTAGCTGATGCAGTACAACCATTCATAACAAATAAGCTAGCAAAAGACAAATTGGTTATAGGCTACTTGAAGGTGTTAGACAAGACCGCTAAAGTGCTGAACCGAGCTCACATCCTTTTTTGGGCCTATCTTTATTTTTTATCAAATTTCTCTTATCCATGATTAGAATTTTTGTTAGATTTAATTATTCTCTTTGGATACAAGATTTTGTTAGAAATTATTATTATTATTATTTTTGAAGATTGCAAACTTGCATTAAGAACTAAGAAAAAGCTATTACATATAAAATAATTTTAACTAAGAAAAAGCTATTACAAATTAATCAAGAAAAGCAAGCCTCATATTCCTTCTTCAAAAAACTAGATAATGAAGAAGGAATATGAGAAAGAAAAAAATCAAAACAAAAGTTATTATGAAAAGCTAGAGTTGCACACAAATCTGCAACTTTGTTACAATTTCTAGGGATGTGTTGGAAAATTACCTTACTGAAATCGTGGAGAAAAGAAATCTGCTCGGAGATCTGACCATCGATAGTGGAGTTCGCAACAGAATTATGAAGGAACTTTATGGCATTGTAGTTGTCTCCTTCTATTATTAAGCATTTACAATCAAATTTCCAATCTTGAATGAAGTTCTTCAAAGAGAACAGCTTCCAACTCAAGTTGGTTGATATCCCAATGAAGTTTTTGCTCCCCAAAAGCAAGAAGTAAACTTCCTTTAAAGTCTCGTGCCACACCACCAATGCTGGCCAAATTTGAATCCAGTAAAGATGCGTCAATGTTAATTTTGATCCAATCCAGTGGTGGGGGATGCCATGAGGTTTCAGACTCCCTAAGCAGGTTAGCATCCCAGTTAACTAGCATTGGATACTTGCTTGTGGCAGTGAATAAAATGTTAGCTGCAATCACAAAAACTGGAATTGAAGGGTTACTGTGCTTCACATCATTCCTACGGTTCCAGGAGAAATAAACCACTGTGCAGTAGATCTTGACACAATCTAAGCTTGCATTGGAAAGGCATCTCAACTGCTGAAAACATTCCGTAAGAGAGCTGAACAAAGGAATACTAAATCCCCAAGACCTCAGCTTACATAAGATCTCAATAAGTGATTTGCAATGAACTAAAATATGATCACTATTTTCAGTAACTGGGCAACCATAAGCACAATGATCATTATTGCTAAGCTTTCTGAATTTCAAAAATTTGTTCTTGGGAATGGCAAACCTGCTTAATCTCCACTAGAAGAGTTCAACTCTTGGTTAAACTTCAGCTTTCAAAGCCAATTGACAAAAGAAGAGTCATCAAAAATTTTGTGGCCCTTAATAGATTCAGAGTAAGCCAAATATGTGATAGACTTACCAGAGTGTTGATACAGAAGTTCCATGTAGTCATCATCTCCCTCCTAGATAACACATTAGAGTACGATGAGGTTGACCAACTCAATGTTGAAAAAACGGTTGAGTTCTAATGTATTTCAATTACCATCTTCAAGGAAAAAGCTCTGCAACGTCAGATTTTCCAGACCAATGCAGTCAGCATGCATAGGACATTTGTTGAAATATTTATCAAGGAACCAAATGTCATTCATGACGCTAATGCTAGCACCATTAACAATATTCCACCTAACAATTGGTTTAAGGAAAGAAACTCCATTAGAGATGATGGATCGAGCTGCAGATTGGCCATACTTAGTCATATTACTCCACATGAATGAGCTGGTTTAGCAGTCAAGCATTTATAAAGCAGAGATGATGGGTTTTGGTAGAACCGCCAAGCTCACCGAGCTCTTAAGGGACCAACTTTTTGAACTGTAGAGTGCATTCCCATTCCACCGCTATCTCTAGGAATGCATAACTCATCCCAGGCTATGTAATGAAGTCCCTTGACACCATAGTTCTGATGCCAGATGAAATCTCTGCAGATACGGTCCAGCTCATAGAGTATCTTCTTGGGGATTAAAGAATGCGTTGAAATAAAAGTAGGTTGAGAAAGCAATGAAGATTTGGCAAGAATCAACCTTCCAGCCAATGAAAGGAAACAAGCTCCCCAAGCATTGAGCTTATCCAATGCATGATCAACTACAAATTGAAAATCATTCTTGACCAATCTTCTCAGGGAAATTTTGATCCCCAGATATTGTATCTCTTTGACATCTTTGAATCCTAATATTTTGCCAATCTTACGTTTCACGGAAGGTCTGACAGATTTCCCAAAGATAATTTGGGATTTGGTCTGATTAATACCTTGCCCAGTCCAATCGCAATATTCTGAAATTAAGTTCATCATAACTTTAAACTGAGAGCTGATCCAAACAGTAGAACATCGTCAGCATAGAGTAAGTGTGTAATTCTTGGAGCTCTGGAGGAAGTTTGGATGCCTAATTGATGACCTCTTTGCTTAATTACACTAGAGAGTAGCTGAGAGCACATGATGAATAGATGAGGCGACATTGGACATCCTTCCCTAAAGCCACTCTTGGCTTCAATCCATCTGGCTCCTTTGCCATTCAAGAGAATAGAAAAACGAACATTGGTGACACATTCCAAAATAAGAAATGAGAATTTCACCGGGAAACCAAACCATGAAAGAACATTTTCCAATGTTTTCCAACACATACTATCAAAGGCTTGAGCCATGTCAAGCTTGACAGCCATGAGACCTTTTCTTATTTTTTAAAATTCTGAAGTTGTTGAAGATTTCTGAAGAAATATGACAGTGATTTGACATAGATCTACCCGGAACGTAGGCAACTTGCTCCTCAGAAATTAGCTTGGGAATGCAAATCTTTAATCTGTTTACTAGCATAGTAGTAGCAATTTTATAAATCAAAATATCCTTCCAAACTTCATTCATGCATCCAGTACAGAAAAACTTCTTGATGGCTTTCCAAGTAGTATCTTTGACAATGTCCCAATAGAATTTAAAGAATGATGAAGTAGAGTCGTCCAAGCCCGGGGATTTATTTGATCCTTGCTGGAAGACTGCAGCCAAGAAATCTGTCTCAGTGAATTTAGATTCTAAAAAGGCTCTATCCGTAGTATCAATTAGCTGGTTAGTTCAACATAAGGCAAAGTCAAATTATTGCATTCCCTGAATTTCCGTTTGTCTTCAAAGAACTTTAAGAAAACTGATTCAATTCTATATGTTTCATCAACAACATTATTATTCTCATCCCTGATTTGTCTAATCAATTTGTCATTCTTTCTAGTCGTAGCATAAGCATGATAATATCTTGAATTGGTGTCTCCCTCTTCATTCCAATTCGCTTTAGCACGCTGGATCCACCACATAGATAATCTAAGTAAGGTGACATTAAGTTCCCTTACCATACTACGCAGCATAGTAAGATTTTTTGGGCTGAGACTGCCATCAGCTTCTTCTTGTAACTGTAGTTTGAGAATATCACTCTTTAGTTCTTCTTTCAATTGAATCAGACTTTTACATTTATTCTTGTTCCATAAAAAAAGAGATTTCAAAGTTCTCTTAATTTTTCTATTAATAACTTGAGATTCATCCCCATAACCATGCTTATTCCATGCATTAGCAACAATATTTCTGGAAGCAGGATATGATTTCCAGGTATCCTCAAACCTGAAAGTTTTAGGATGAGAATGTGTAGTTTCGTCAAGCTTGAAAGCTATGGGACAGTGATCAGAGGCTATTCTAGCAAGATGCCTAATAGAAGCAGTTGGGACCATCTGTAGAGCCGTGAAGTTCAGCAAGCAGCGATCTAAGCGCTCCCAGATTCTGGCATTGCCTTGCTTATTGTTACACCAAGTGTATTTAGGACCGATTACTCCTAAATCATGAAGGTCTTGGTTAGCCATGAATAACTTCATGTCCTTAGACCCTTTGGTCAAGCAAAACCGTTTACAACCTCTCTTGTCATCCTTGGAAAGAAGACAATTGAAGTCTCCTCCCACAATTGTAGGAACATCAATCTTCATAAGATTGTCAAGTCGGCTCCAAAGATCTCTTCTGATTTGAAACTCCTTATGGCCTTAAACCATGGCCATATTCCAGATACCTTTACTGGGAGTAATCAAAGCACCAAAAACAACTTGAGGAGAATGATCTAACACAGTAAAGGTAACCTGTTTGTTATTCCATATCATCAGAATTCCGCCAGTAGTGCCAACCTCAGGTTGATGAAAAAAATCTCAGTTGCTGCCAATAAGTCTATTGATATCCTTCTTATTGATCGAAGCGAACTTTGTTTCAGTAAGGCCCACAAAAAAATCAAATTATCCTTCACAACTTCCTTGAGGTAGAGGGAGATCTCCTTCTTTTTGACCCCTCTACAATTCCAGAAAATTAAGGAAGACATTAATTAACTGAAGGGGAGAAGTCCCCGCCTTTCTTTTTTCTTTTTCCCTCTACTTTCCTCTTCCTGGAAGCTGGTTCAATTGGTCCCAAAAATTTTAATTGAGGTTTCGATTTATGCTTAACAGAGTTGGTATTGATGAACTCGGTTGCATCAACCTTTCTAATCTCAGCTAACCCCTCAGAACTGATAAGAGGAAATTCTGATAGATCCAAATTTTTGTCACTAGAGCAATCTTGATTATCACTAGAACAAGCCGTAATTTCAATATGATTGGAATCAATAGTGATTCCAATAGTTTTTTTATTGACCAAAGCACCATCTGAAGGAACAGTATTGGCGGGATCAACAATTCTAGTAGTTTTTTTATTGACCAAAGCACCATCTGAAGGAATAGTATTGGCGGGATCAACAATTCGAATAAGAGGAGTGACACAAAAACCATCAATACAATTCTCAACTATTGCTTCCTCTGCTTTATCAGCATTAACAGTAGTAGAGGAGATAATCGACCCAGAATTCATATTGACTTCCCTAAAATTCTCAACAACAACTTGATCAGAGACTTCATTTAGAATCTCAAAGCTGTTGGTCAGATCTAATTCATCTTCAAGTGAAGCCTGTTGATACTGAGGGTTGTTTAAAGCTCTATCCTCTGATTCCTTAACAGGGATATCTGAAGTATTACAGTTGACTGTAAAAAGAGTTTCAGATTCTTTTACACCCTTCTTCTGAGGTACCAAGTGATTTCTAATTTGCTTAGGTCTCTTTTTGAAATTAACGTGAATCCAGGGACCGTAATTTTCCTGTTGAGCAAGGTGAGCAGCATCATGAATGACATTATCATTCATTACATTATTGATTGCAGTAGTCCTGGCTATCAAAAGATTTTGGCACAGTTATAATAGAAAGAGGATAGTTTTTCATATTCTACTTTCTGAAAAAATCTTCCTCCCAAACCATCTACCCAAGCTCCCGAAGGTAACTTTGATTCAAGATTAATACAAACACAGATACACGTAAATTCCTTTTTGCTCCAACTAAAAGAATTGACATCAAAGAACAATGGAGTACCAATTCTTGAAGCAATCATAGCAATGTTGACCTCATCCCAACAATGCAAAGGTAGATGTGGGAAGCAAATCCAAACCGGTGCAGTCAGTCCTTTCAATGATAACGGAGAGAAGGAAGGAGACCATTTGTCTAAGCCGACAATGTGACATCCAATATACCATGGCCCCCCACTAAGAACTTCCTCCATAGCAGAAACAGTCTTGAATGAGCAAAGGGTCCAATTCAAACCCAAAGAGGTTAGATGAAAATTGCCGAATCTATTCCATTGCTTGCGCAACTCTATACTGCAAATCGAGAATGGAATATTCTTTCCCAAAAACTTCAGCACAACAGAGTTGGAGAGGTTTTGAGAGTTGTTGATTTCCCGATCAGAATTGAATTTAACTGCTACCCCATCGGAAGACATAACGGTGGAATTAGCGTCAAAGTTAATTTTAATACGCTGAGGTTTTGTCCAGGCATTGAGAAAGGAAGCCTTCAGGTTGACTGTTTCATCCGTAGATTTGGCTTCCATTGAAACAGTATTATCAAGATCGATAGTTGTATCATCAGGATTCAGAGGCTTGGTCGAAATGATTCGACTAATGGATCCATCGGATAGGCTGATCTTCTTATTATCTTTATCGTTCAAATTCGAAGAAACAAAAACATCTTGTTCCAAAGAACCAAAGATTAATCCTGGCGAAGCAGAGGCCAAAGGATTTTTCTCCTTACCCTTACCCTTCTCTTCAAAAGAAGATATTGGTTTAACGAATTGAACAGTAGAACTAGAACTTTCTCTAATAATCAAAGGTTTAAAACCTGATCTTGAAATCGATTGATCACTGATACCAGAAGATCTCATTGGAGATAATCACTCAGTAGAGATATGAAGATCAGCGCGATGATGTAGATCAGGAGGATCTGACGGAGGCCGGCCAGAAGCCACCATGAACGGAGGCAAGAAACCCACGAAAACAAGGATTCAAACTTTCTCTCTCTAGAAAACCAAGGCGGGAGCTTCTTTCTCTTACGTAACTCTCTCCCAGTTTAAATTATTTGAAATGGCTTTTCTTTATTAGATTGAAATAAAAATTTAACTTTTAACATAGCACAATGGAGAAAAATAATTCATGTAGCCGACCCCACATAGTGGGATAAAGACTTTATGTTTTTTTTATTGTTGTTGTTGGATACAAGTTTTTGCATTTTTTTATAAAGCTGTAAATAAAGACTGCAAATGAAATTTAAATATCATTTTAACAGTACTGACACTTAATTGTTTTTTCTCAGTTAGGCATTTGAACAAACACTAGAACGACAGCCAACATGAAGCTGAAAACAGATTACTCAAGAATTCATGTAGAAAAAGGCATCATTTGGGAAGCAGCTGTGCAGCTGCAATGACTACCAGGTTCTCTTGATGATAGCTAAGTGGCCTCCATAACAGCATGTTGCGAGGCTCCGGGAAGTGAATAGTGTAGTTAACCTGTCCCCGCTCTACCATATGCAGTCACTCATAGGATAAGACAAAGGAGAAATGTGAGAAAGAGAGCTCGAGCTTGGGTTTGTGTGCGAAAATTGGGATTTTGTGCTGATTTCCGTGAACATAGTGTGGATTAAGGTTGACAGGCTTAAGGGCTTGTATTACAAATCATCTTTTTAAGGTAAAATGTAATTTTGATGTAATTATGAGTTAGAATTGTGATATAAGCCAGGAATTGAGTTTTATTGAGAAAATTATTATTTTATTATGTTGTTACTAAAAGAAAGGGAGTTCGATACAGTAAAAATAAAAAAATTGTTTTGAGAATCCAAAATTTACAGTGAGATACTAACTCCAATAAGGAAAAAAATTATTTATAAGCTAATAATGGTTAATTTTTACAATTATAATAGATTTTCATGTCCATGTGAATAAAAATATCCTTGTACTAAGCAATTTAATGATATTATATGCTATGCTTAAATCATTACCTGCTCAGATCCTTCTCAAATCCCACTTGTATCTGCCACCTGCTACAGTTGCTTCATAACCTGTAGTTCGGCACCGTTTATGCACGCGCGATAGTAGCCCATTATGCGCCTCAATTTTTCTCATATTTGCATCGTTAAAACGAGACAGGAACGAAACCTTTCAGTTCTTCTGCTCCAGCTCCCTCTGTTTCTTCAAACGAAAACATCTGTGAGCCCAAATCGTTCGGTTAACCTCCCGCAGCCAATCGAAATCCTCCACTCTTCCTCCCATCAACAGCCTCGACCCTTACCCGATCTTCACGCCGCAAGCCATATCCCACTTCTCCCTTCCTCTTCAGCCTACTAGTCTAGAGCCCGACCAGCTGACCTCCTCAAGCTGCCACATCAGTTCACAACACCACATGCGAAGCCGTTCGACCCCAAACAACCTCCAGCCAATCTTGCCCTATCGCCATCTACCCGAGCTCCAATACCTGTGTATTTACCAAACCCAAGTATAGGTGATCCCTCTCACTAAAGCAATGAGTAGTTTCACTGTTGCAATATCAGCATCAAAAGCATCACAATCAAATGCTTGCTTGGTCATATTATAAAAAAAGAAACTAATGAAGTTATTAATTTACATACTTCTGAAGTCATCATTATCATTGACCCACATCTATCCCGAAGTATTCAAAGTAAATTTTATGAATCTGCTTTCTCCAATTCTTCTAGTTAATTGTTGCATGAGGAGCTAACTCTATTATATGTAATACCTTTTTTATAACTTTTAACTTTGCCTTGTATTTAATCTTTATTTTCATTTATAATTATTTTCATATCATTTTATCAACTATATTACTGATACATAATCTTGCATTTGTTCCCCATACCCAAGTCAACCATATTTATACTTTACCATCTCATCCTCAAGAGGTGCAACTCTTACCATCCACTAAAATAAATGCTCAAACATTTCTCCTAAGCCCCTTATGTTCTTAAACATTTGTCAGGATTTCATGGATTTTTGAAATATTAAATTTTTACAATGAATAAAATATGTAACAAAGCAAGAAAGTTTCTTTACATTAGCTTATGTAACATATTAAATAATAGATTCCCCTACCTGGCCTCCATGTGTCTTAACTTTCTATGAGCCCATGGTTTTGAATCATTAGTTGAAAATAAGATTATTGATTCACAAAAGTCAACATCATTACCTTGATAAGACATTGAGAGAGAAGATGAGAACTCCCAAAACTCAATAAAGTACAGCATTATATAAGGCATCATGTCTCCTAAAGCTTGTCATACCATCACAAGATAACATGAGCTTTCCAAATGCCTAATAATTGAGCACATTTATAACTTAAGAATAGATTAATTGATTAAAGTTGTGGTTCTAACTAGATCAAACTTACTCAACAGTGAAGTGATACTTCAATTGACATGCATTGTGTCTCCTAAGGCACTTCTTCTTTTTAACAAACCAATTTAATCCTAGATGTTATGTTGTCATCCATATCCCAACTATTTTAGGTAATATATATTCAAAGAACTAAAATATATCACCTAGATATCACTTGCTATTTAGTTATATTAAACATCCATTAAACTTACATGTCATATACTCAAACTTTTTCGTAAGACCTCTATCTTCTTAAAAAATTTTCCAAAGTTTTAATTTTTCACAGGCTTTTGAAATATCACATGTTTATATGACTTATTTGGTCTGGCATCATAATTTTTGTGTGTGTGTGTGTGTGTTAGCTTGCATCACTTAAAAGAGCTTTCCCTTTTCTAAGCTCCCAAAGTTGACTTCATGTCACTGTAAGTTCAACATATCTGAATTGCAATACATCATTAAAAATTGGTGTGGATATTTTCAAACAATTAAGATAAGTTTATAAAATTCACTATAAGTCCTGATACTTCTCTTGGATGAGTTTTGCTGTGACAAACAACACATTAAGGTGGCGGACATTAAAATTTATTCTTCATGTCATAAATTAATAGGTTCCAGGACAATGTAAGCATTATTATTGACCTTGCAAAGCTGTGATACACTGCAAAAAAAAAAATCCAGAAGAAGGAATAGGAGTTTTGAGGACGGATGAAACTATTCATTGAAAAGAAAAAGAATGGACAATAATTATACCTGGGAATTTTGAACAAGCACATCAATTGCAGCCAAGTACGGAGCAATTGTAAGCGTCTTATTGAGAATGTGATCTCTGTCCTGAATTCATTTCCTTGCCACGAAGTTTCTTAGTTCTCCTTCAAACTTCCTCTGGGCATTCATATCACTGCCAACTACTACATCATGAATTATAGGCACTTCAAACTTCTGCTCTCGGATCAATTGAAGACTTTCATAAAATGACTGAAGGAAAAAATCATGCCCCTTTCCACGTGATACACCTGCAATTTTACAAAGGAATGTGAATGCGTTTAATAAAAAAATTAGCATTACATCCTACTAGCCACTATCAAATTACAAGCTTATTTATACCTTCCAAGGATTCTGGGAGGTTAAAGTAAAATATCTGTCTTGTATGGTCAGGTAAATCTAAGGAAATAATGATTATTCTCACATACAAAGTAAGCATACGAGGTTTCTGAAGATACGCTGAGTCGGAACAGGAAGAAAGGGAAGAAGAGAATAAGCAGAGAGAAAATGTGAAATGTTATTTTCTTGTCCGTTTACACTATTACAGGTAGTAGTATATATAACACTAGCCTAAGGAATATTACACGTGGGCTGAGGATATTGGTCAGCAGTTATATAAGCTAATTATGATTTATGCTCTGATAGCCCCCCGCAAACGAACGGATCTGGAGAGATCGTTAGTTTGCTTCGGAGGAGCTTAAATCGGTTAGTAGATAATGGTTTGGTGAGGAGATCGGCAATTTGATCGACTGTTTTGATGTGCATCAGCCGGATGTGGTTGTTGATGATGTTCTCTCGAAGGAACCGGTGATCGATCTCTATATGCTTCGTTCTAGCGTGGAAAACGAGATTATTAGCTAGAGCAATAGCGGAAGTGTTGTCGCAAAAGAGATCGATTGGCTGATCGTGAGGAACTTGAAAGTCGTCCAGCAGTCGTTTGAGCCATATAGTATCGGCCGTGGCAGCTGCTAGGGCCCTATATTCGGACTCGGTAGAGGAGCGGGAAACGGTGGTTTGTTTCTTCACCGCCCAAGAGATCAGAGTGTTGCCGAGGAATGTGCAATACCCAGAAGTTGATTTGCGGGTGACTGGATCGCTAGCCCAATCAGCATCGGAATATGTACGGAGACGCAAATCTGACTTAGTAATGGGCAAACCGAAATGAACTGTGCCTTTTAGGTAACGGATTAACAGTTTGAGCATGAGAAAATGAATTGGTAGTGGATCGTGCATATGTTGAGAGAGGTTGTTGACAGCATATGCGATGTCCGGACGAGTGATTGTAAGGTATTGAAGAGCTCCTGTGAGTTGTCGGTACAGTGCAGGATCGGACCAATGCGGATCGGGCGATGTATCGGACGTAGTTTTGTGCTGGACGGATTGGCTACAGGATTACATTTTATAAGATTAGATTGTTGTATAATAGAATTGGCATAAGATTGTTGAGAAAGGAAATACGTATATGTGTTATGTTAGATTTTGATTCCCAGAAAATGATTGGCATGCCCAAGATGTTTGAGAGAAAATGCGTTGTGAAGCTTGGTGAGGGTGTCGGAGATAGCGCCCTCATTATTGCCGGTGATCAGAATATCGTCAACGTAGACGAGTAACATTATGTGGACGTTGCCTTTACGGTATGTAAGAAGGGATGGATCGGACTTACTGTGACGAAATCCGATCGTGGCAAGATAAGCTGAGAACGTGTTGTACCATTGCCGAGGGGCTTGTCGGAGCCCGTAAATTGATTTCCGTAGGAGACAAACGTGATGCGGATGAAGCGAGTCCTCGAATCCTTTTGGTTGTCGCATGTAGATTGTGTCATCTAGCGTGCCATGTAGGAACGCATTTTCTATGTCGAGTTGATGAATTTTCCAGCCGTGATGGAGTGCTAGGGTGAATAGGACGCGTATTGTGGGCAGTTTGGCTACCGGCCTAAAGGTCTCGACGTAGTCATATCCATGCTCTTGTTGATTTCCGAGTGCGACCAGACGAGCCTTAAAGCGTGCGACTGATCCGTCCGAGTGAAGTTTGCGGCGATATGTCCATTTGCAACCGAGGACTGTAGAGTTGGTAGGTGGTGGAACCAAAGTCCATGTGCCTTGCTTCTGTAAGGCGAAGAACTCGGCTGCCATGGCTTGTCTCCATTCGAAAGATTTGTTAGCCTCTGTGTAACTGGTGGGTTCCGAATAGGTAGACTCATTATGAAGAAGATTAAGTCTAGCGACTGGCTTGAGATTACCAGTTTGAGATCTAGTGGTCATGTGGTGTCGAGCCGGAATTTGAGGAGGGCTAGAGACAGAGATAGGGGCTGAATCTGTTGGCTGTTGTATTGGCGCTGTGGTGGGAGAGCGCGAGATATTGGATGGTGGTGTATGAGACCCCGTGATCCCATGCGTTTGAACTGGTGCAAGAACCGGTAGAAGCATAGAAGTAGGCAGTGCGGAAGAAGTGGTCTGGAGAGTCTGAGTTTGATTTTTGAATGGGAAGGAGGTTTCGACGAACTTCACATTCCTGGATACTATAATGGATTTGTTGATGTTGTTCAGACACTGATACCCTTTGTAATTATCGGTGTAGCCAAGAAAGGTGCAGGAAGTGGAATTCGGTTGGAGTTTGTTGTGGGAGTGGCTTGGTATGAGCGGAAAACATTCGCAGCCGAATGTCCGAAGGTGCAGATAGTCTGGTTTTGTGTGAAACATAAGTTGAACAAGGGCAACGTGGTTAGTTGTTGGAGTAGGCATACGGTTGATTAAGTAGACCGTTGTGGCCACGGCATCCGGCCAGTAGGTAATAGGCATAGAGGCTGTGTGAAGCATGGTCCGTGCGGTTTCGATTATATGTTTGTGCTTCCGTTCTGCAAGCTCATTCTGCTCGGGGGTGTAAGGACACGATAACTGGTGCTGAATGCCATTGTGCTTGAGAAAATCGTCAAATTCTTGATTAACATATTCCCGGCCACCGTCGGACCGGATGGCTTGGATTTTCCTGTTTGTTTGTCGTTCAATGAATGTAATAAAATTAATAAAAATTTTGGAAACATCAGACTTAAATGTAAATGGAAACAGCCAACTAAACCGAGAAAAGTCGTCTACTAAAAGCAGGTAATAACGAAGTCCCTGATTAGAGGGAGCCGGGGAAGGTCCCCAAACATCAGAGTGAAGTAAAGCTAGAGGAGTACAAGTTTTGTGAACAGAAGTAGGAAAACAAGCTTATGACTTTTACAAGCATTACAAGAACTACAGGTTATTTTATTAGAATTAATGTGTAAAGTCGGATTGTTCTGAGAAATTTTGGCAAGAATTCGGTGATGGGGGTGTCCCAATCGAGCGTGCCAGTTAGTTGAAGAAATTTGGACGACGGAGAGAGCCTGTTGATCTTGTCCATGCCGCTTGATAGAAATCGGGTAGAGACCATCCTTACACGGTCCTTGAAGAAGAGTTTTGTGTGTCTGCAAGTCCTTCCAAGCAAAGCCGTTAGGATCGAATGTAATAGAAAGATTATTGTCTCGGACAAGTTTGGAAATAGAGATTAAATTGTAAGATATAGATGGAATGTGTAAAAGATTGGATAGAGATAACATACGATCCGGGGTTGGAAGAATCCCGGTGCCGGAATGAGCAATCGGAACAGTCCTTTCATCCCCTACAGTGATTTGGTCCAAGCCATGGTAGGATGAGGCATGACTGAGGTTGTCCGATCCGTAAGTCATGTGTGATGACGCGCCGGAATCAAGATACCAGTCAGTGGTAGGCATGTCAGAGGCAGCAAGAGAGCCTGTCCGGAGTTGGATTGTGCTGTAGGCGTAATGTAGTTGACATTGTGTCTGTGCCAGCAGACGTCCGCCGAATGACCTCGCTTAGTGCAGATTTGGCAGGTCAGAGATGATTTAGACGTGTTTCTTGGTTGAGGATTGGTGACCGATTGCGTTCGGCCACGCCCACGGCGTCCTTTGCCTCGGTTGGTATAAAGAGCGGTATTGTGGTCGGGTTATGTGGACAGGCGTTGAGTATCAACACGCAGATGGAGTTCTTCCGTGATGAGCATTGCGTAGAAGTTGTCGAGAGTGAGAGGAGACTGCAAATGGCGGATAGAGGTTTTGAACGACTGGTAAGAGGGAGGCAGACCGTTCAAGACGTAGATGATGATGTCTTCGGTATCCAGTGTAGAGCCGGCGGAGGTGATCTGATCTATGATTTTCTTGATTTCTGTCAAGTATTCCTACATAGACAGATTCCTCATTGAGATGTTATGAAGCTCACTCTTGAGCTGAATTACCTTGGACCTGTTGGAAGATTGGAACAGGGTTTGCAAAGCTGCCCAGATTTCGTGAGTGAATTCGAGGTGCATAACGAAGGAATGACTTGGGCGGAAATGGTTGAGCAGAGAACGGCGGCAAGATTTTGGTCTGTAATGAGCCATTTGGGGTTCTGTGGGTCAAGATCGGAGAAATCTTGATCGGTGGAAGAGGTTTCAGAGGCGGATGGTGGATCAAGAAATTGTGAAAAACCGTTTGCCTTGAATAGTTTGAGGATTTGGTTTCGCCAAACCGGATAGTTGTCCGGAGAAAGAGGGTGGGGAACCAAAGATTTGAGATTAGATAGAATACATTTGAGAGCAGGGTAAAGAAAGTTCTTATCAGCAGGATCTCCGGTTGTGGCGGAAGGACGGGAAGAGTCCGCCGGCGAGGTATCAGTTGCCATGGATGGTCCGAGAGATCGACCGTGCTCTGATACCATGAAGAAACGCTGAGTCGGAACAGGAAGAAAGGGAAGAAGAGAATAAGCAGAGAGAAAATGTGAAATGTTATTTTCTTGTCCGTTTACACTATTACAGGTAGTAGTATATATATAACACTAGCCTAAGGCATATTACACGTGGGCTGAGGATATTGGTCAGCCGTTATATAAGCTAATTATGATTTATGCTCTGATAGTTTCCTCACCTACTTTTGTACAAATATTCTTGTGATTATAAAGTTCTTTGAATCGAAGTAAAGCAAATGTATAGAAATTCCACAAATATATATTTTTCAGATGGATTATAAGCAAATTGGCTAAAATATAAAAGCAAAAAAAAATATAAACCTATAAGTGTCCTATGTTCATTTTCTTATACCAAACTCTTGGGTAAATTCAGGAAATAGTTATCAATAAACAAGAAAATAATGTTTATAATGGCAATGAGGAGATATTCGCTTCGAACTCCAAGTGATTCCCATATGTGCTCTCGAAGAACCCATTGGGCAACATAATCTTTAGCAATTTCCATCAGTTCTTTGCTATTTCCCAGATGAACGACATACGTTTTTGGCATGTGGATACTGCAAGTACAAACAAAACAGATGAAATTAAAGCAACATAATAAAAAAAAAATAAGATTACATATAAAAAAAGGACAGGAAGAAATGAACAAGAGAAATGAAATTGGGATTCAAGGATGCAGAAGTTACCCAACATACACTACAACCATGTTCAGTCATTTGAAACTTTAGCTTTCCTTTAAATTATAGAAAGTTGAAATTTTAAGTTAGAACTTGTGCATTACTTATTATACTACAATGCATAGGTTCCAACCATACGCTGCTACTATATTGTTCATCTGAACTTTAGCATTCTTTTCAGTCATAGAAAGATTGAAATTTTCAGTTTCAAAGGAAAGTTAGCTTTTCAGTTAAAAAACCATGTGTAGATCAAACAACGCAAACTCCAACCATAAATGGAGGATAAAATACAGGCAACGGTGCAATCCTCCCAACCAAAGATGAATAAATATTGCAATAAGATGAACGTTAAGTGTGAAAAACATAAAATGATTAATATAGTAAGGATACAAAATAAATTGTGGCATCTTCATCAATTCCTCTTGGCAGTAAAACAAGCTCTGAAGTTTGGAAATGGTAATACACCCAACATAAGAATCATGATCATCTACCATAAACATCAAAAGATGGTCACTTACATCAATCCAATTAAATTAATAATAATTATGCTAAATAAATTTCCATTTTTCTCCATTAAAAAGTAACTATTCCACCCCATAATTAGTTAATAATCTGCAAATGTTTAATAATCCACTCACTCCTGAAATAACGACGATTTTTCATTTTTTCCAGTAGTAACACACCTTTAAGAGGAACAGAGAAGTCGAATTTACACATACCCTAAATGTTCTTGTGTTCTATTCTTCCATTATTCAGCTGTTATGTAGGAGTCAATCATCGCAGCAGCAACAAAAGGCAAATGCTTGACGTAATCCAATTTGAAGTAATGTCCTCGCATCTCATGAATCCACCATAGAATCTTTGAAATAACTTGAGAGAGATGTTTCTTGAGCACAACATCGAGCCATTTACTGGTAATGGCTATGTTTAAAATAATCATATCATCTTTGAGAGCAGTATCAATTGCTTCTTGGCTCTTAGCGGAAAGGGCCTGCCATTACGGAAGCAAATAAGGAAAAAAGGAGAAAATGATTTGGATACTATCAGAGACAGGAGCTTTCAAATAATTGTGCAATGAGTAGCTTAAAGCGCATTGAAACAAACCACATGAGTAAAATTAAAAAAAAAATGTCACTAGCAACATTTTATACTAGTCTTGTAAAGGAAGTTAAAAGTCAGCATAAAAAGATTCCTACAAAAACAAGGTAGAGTTATGACTTCACATCTTCCTGCACGGCAGCCAATAGCCACTCTAGTCTAACAACATGCACATATGAAATGTGTAAAGCATCTATGATAAAAAGATTCATCATGAAATACCACCAATTTGTCAAATAGAATTTTAATAAGAATATTTGGACCCGAACTTCTAACCTCAATATAGCTGTGTAAAGCATTACATGCACATATAAGATGCATAGAATTTCATGATGATTGAAACATAAAACATGAACTTGTAAAAAATAAAATTGCAATACCTGCAAACCCCTGTTCATCATCTTATGATCCAAAGTATGAATGACTTCATTATCTTCAGCAGGTTTCTGATATGTGATCCATATAACTCGGCCACCAACATTTCTTAAGAGAAATGCTAACTCCATTAGCAGCAACAGTCCGCCTACAAGATGCCTAGAGAATTATTATACCTCAAAATTGATTCGACTAATGTGAAAAATGAGGATTGGGTTATTCGGTTGCATCTCATGAAAACTATCAAGAGTATAATGTTTAGCTGATAAAGGTCCAGTGCAATGATTTTGTACACCAACTGAAAAGAGAGCATTAAGCACCCACCTCTCTCCTAATGTTTTTAATGTGTTGAATAAGCAACCACCTCTCTCCTAATGTTTTTAATGTGTTGAATAAGCAACCACCTCTCTCCTAATGTTTTTAATGTGTTGAATGTTTAAATTGAAAAAATAAAGGTTAAAGTTAGCATCTACAATAAATCTGTTCAAGACGATGATGCAAAAAAAAATAGGAGACAATTTTTTTAATTTTGTATCCTACTTAGTGTTATTTGCATTTAGTTCATCCATGAATAGATCATTGATTCGCCTTCTAATAGATGTTCTCATAAACTCTTTTTCAATTTAGAACTACTAGCCTAGAATGAGAGGAAAATGTGAATAAAGAAGATATTAGGATTTATATGTCTAAAAAATCCTATTTGTCAAAATTTAACCCAAATCATCGCAAAATTTTGCAACCAAACAGCCCCTTTAAGAAACCAAATGAGATAAACTCAAAGACTACATATTGAAAAATGAGACAACATTTCCACATCCAATTACCTGAAAAGGATAACTCATGGGAGAAGAGAAGCACAAGCTTGGACCTCATGAAATCGAGCGGAATCTTCTCTAGATTACCATCTGGAGGCAGGTTGCGATCCATATCCATAGCCACCACCATTGAAGCTGCAATGTTGTCCCGACGGAAATCGCAGGTATCGAGGGTGCCACGGAAACAGAAAAAGACAGCAACGGAGAAACAAATAGGGAGGAAGATTAGGAGGAGGCGTTTCCTTTTCTGGAGTATAAACAACCCGGTGCAGGCTTCGCCATCACGATCAGGTACTTAATTCCACTCCGGCGAAGTAATTGTTATTTTTCTTAGGGGCTGTTTGGTATCGAATCTATCGTGGGATTTAAGTCGGATTTACACTAAATCCAGCCTAACGGTTTTCTTAGGGGCTAAATCCCGAACTTAGGGATTTACGGCTTAAATCCCTTAGTTCGGTGAATTTAACGGGATTAAGCTAAAGTTACCTTCACAGCCAGCGAGCTCCCGGTCTTGCTACTGACAAAAATGTCATAACTTCCGATCCGACAGCAAGGGTAATTCATCAAAGGAGCAAAGTCGAACAGCCACGAAGGAGCCGAAGAAGCGACGCGTGCAATCTCTACACCTCTGCAAAGCAACGAAGCCGACGGCAACGAAAAGAGAAGATGAAAGTCAAAACCCTTAGACGACTCACATGTACTATTGATTAAGTTAATTAATATAATTTAAATTATTAATAATTAAGTAAATTAAGTAAATAATTAATTGTAGAATTAGTGTATAAATTAATTATCTAATTTAACTTAATTAAATAATTAGTAATTAAATATTAATATAATTATCTTAATTAATTTACTTAAAATATATATTATTAAATATATAATTAATAGTGTAAATAATAATTGACGAGTAATTTATACTTAACATGTTATTAAATTCATAACACATTAATTTTTATTTTAATTAGAAATTTATTTTTAATATATAATTATATTTTTAACATTTAAAATCTTAACTGTCATAAATCCTGAAATATGTTACCAAATAGTTTATCAGGATTTAACATAATTTAACATTTGGCATATCAAACAGTTTTCAGGATTTATCACATTTCGTATTTATTAAATTAGAATTTATAGGATTTACTAAATCCCACTAAAATTAAATCCCCCTTGTTGTCAAACAGCCCCTTACTGTTTGGTATCAGATTTGCCAAACAATTTTCGAGCGCACATAAATCTGAATCCCTAGTAAATTCTGGATTTACGGATTTAGGGCTTAAATCCGGTCCCGTCCTTCAGCGGATTTACAATTTTATGTACTAAGAAGCACACAAAAGGAAAGAAATATCATAACCATCGCGGTGAACTCCTGTCGCAACTATCAATCCGACAGGAACAACATCTCCAAAGGAGGCGAAGAAGCTTCGATAATGCAACTTCACGCAAAGTAGAACAACAACGAAGAAATGTAAAAGAGGAAAGAAAATCATACATAGGCAATGGAAATTTTTTGTGTTGAAAATCTTCTTTAAGAAGCAGTAAGAAAGGCTCCCAAACGAAGCTGAAGCGCAAAGCAAAAGCATGAAGAAATCGTTCTTAATATTTTTTTTATTAAAAAATAATGTAATTAAATTAATTAATATGATTTAAGATAAAAAAATTTAATTTGATCATTAGTAGTATTAATATCAATTAAATGCTTACTTAGTATTATAATAATATATTAATTAATTAATTAGATATCCTTAAATTTAATTAGTAATTAAAAATGTATTAAAACTTTTATAATTAATAAAATAATTTGTAGTGTAATAATTAAATGATTAATTATTTCAAATAATAATTAAATAATTATCTTACTTAATTTATAGCCAACTTCAACTTAAGCAAATTGAACTGCGATTTGGGTTTTACGAAAAAATTGAAGTTTTATTCTTTTGATTAACTTAATCTTATGCCAACCATGTTAAATAGCCTATGGATTCATCTTTCATGTGGGTCCTCTTGTTATTGGTTTATTATTCTTCTTTTCTTATTTGAATATAGTTCTTTCTTATACATCTCCTTTATAAAACAGCTGAATATGTGGATTTGAGTCGGGATGGACAAAGAAGCTCTCTCCCAGTAGTTGTGTTGAGCTCCCTGTTAGTATGTAATGAAACTCCAAGCCAGTTAACTTGTGTTATGGTTTTTACCAATCAACAATCAAGGCTTGATACATATTCCTTGCGAATTGTAATATTGATGTTTTCCCTACTGAGCCAATGAAGTTTCTTTTGGAGATGTAGTGATGAGTATTACAATAATATTTTTGCTCTTCTGAGTCCCTTTTTTTTCTAATAATGATGAAATATCTGAAACAGAGAAGCAAGTGAACACAACGAAGACGCCATAGGAGAAAAAAGAAAGAATAAAGAAATAGTAAAATAGATATCATTCATTCAATACAATGCATTACATATTGGACAATATATATAGCCGGAGGGATAAAGGCAAAGCAAGTAAGAACAATACACGTGTCCAAGATAACAATAAATTATTAGGATTACTCAGCACATTATTTGTACCAGGTCCCCTCAAACTGTTGTGTCGGAAGAGGTGACGAGTTTGTGCGATAGGTGCTAAAATAATGGAGTTGGAAGAGGCTTTGTTAGAAGATCCGCGAGCTGATCTTTAGTAGAAATGTGATGGATCTAAATAATCTTATCTTTGATGTAGTTTCTGATGTAATTACAATCTACCTCGATATGTTTGTATGGGCGTGGAACTCTGGATTATTGGCTAAAGCGATCGCTGAGGTGTTGTCACATAGAAGCGGTGTAGTTGTTGGTTGAGGAATATTTAATTCTTGGAGGAGGCGTCTTAACCAAATTACTTCAATTGCGGTAGAGGTGAGAGCTCGGTATTCTGCTTCAGTTGAAGAGCGAGCAATGGCATTCTGCTTCTTGACGCTCCATGAGAAAAGGGATGACCCTAAGAAGGTATAATAGCCTATGGTAGATTTGCGATCAGAAGAGTATCCAGCCTAGTCGGAGTCCACATAGGAGTCCAGATTGTGTTTTTAATTGCAAAAAAGTGGTATACCAAAATGTAAGGTGTCTTGAATATATCACAAAAGACGTTTAAGTGCATCAAAATAAATAATGAGAGAATTTTTCATGTGTTAACAAACCTTATTTATGGCAAATGAGATGTCATATCTAGTTAAGAAAAGATATTGAAGGGAACCCGCAAGTTGGTGAAATAAGATGGGATTAGAAAAAGCGTCGGAGTGAGCTTGTTTGGATGGGGATTTTAATTGGGACGATATTGAGACAATGTGAGCAAAATGACTTTGATTTAGATGCAAGCCGTAGGAGGTATGGACTACTTGGATACCTAAGAACTAAGAAAGAGAGATCCGAGATCACGCATGCTGAATTTTGATTTAAGATTTTGAAGAAGACTTTGAATAGATTTGTTGCAGTTCCCGGTTAAGAGAATGACGTCAACTTAAACTATAACATACATGGAAAATCTGTTTTTTTTTTGTAGATAAGAAAGGAGGGATCCGAAGAGCAAAAATTAAATCCTAATGTTTGTAGATAGCCTGAGACAGTATAATACCATTCGTGTGGAGATTTCTTATACCTGTAGAGGGCCTTTTTCAAGCAGAAAACGTACGTGGGATGTATGGTGTCTTTAAATCCTATGGGTTGATTCACGTAGATGGTGTTATTTAGATTTTCATGAAGAAAAGCAGTGGATACGTCGAGCTGATGGATGGGCCAGTGGTCGTGAAGGGCGACGACAAGGACCCGGATAGTTGGAGTTTTGGCAACGGGACTGAATGTTTTCGTGTAGTCTAACCCATATTCTTAATTGAATCTTTGAATGATAAGTCTAGCTTTGTACCGAGCAACCATGTCGTGGATGAGGTATTTGGTACGAAATGTCCATTTAGAACCCAAAACATTTTGATCTGGTTGAGGAGGGACGAGGTCACATGTACCTTTGAGATTGAAGTGTTTGAAATTCTTGTGACATGTCATTGCGCCAATGTTCATCTTTAGCAGCTTCAACGTAGGTGGTGGGATCAGAGTGTAAATTATGATGAAATAAATTGAGGATAGTTTTGGGCTTTAAATGGCCTATTTTAAATCGGGTATGCATGGGGTGAGTTGGAAGACGAGCCTGATTTGAATTGAAGGTAAAGCTAAGTGAAGTTAGAGCCTCTTGATTGATGTTGGGACTTGATGAGGTAGGAGTAATTTGTGGATCAGATGTGAGTTGAAGAACATATGTAAAGGCTTTTGTAGTCTAACCGGATGAAAAGCTTGAGATGGTCGGTTTGTAAAGTGTATTTCGTGCGTTGTGAATGGTTGAAGTGGGAACAAGTGTAAGTGGTGGAATGAAGGGTTGAGCCGAGTTAGATTGGGTGGAATCAGACTCGAGGTGGTTTGGAAAAATAGATTCGTTAAATATAACTTGTCGAGAAGTGTATGTTTGATCGATTTTGGGTTAAAGGATCGATAACCTTTTTGTGAAGGAGCATAGCCTATAAAGATGCATGGTGTTGAAATGGGAGAAAGTTTATTAGCTGAGTAGGGTTTTAGCCATGGGTAGCATAAACAACAAAAAAAATTTAGATGATTGTAGGTGGGTTATTTTCGATGGAGCATGACGTCAGGGCTGTTGTTATGAGTAGAAAAATGTTGGTAAGTGATTGATGAGATAGACATAAGTGTAAAGTGCATCATCCCAGAAAGATTGAGGAAGATTGAATTCAATAGGTAGGCTATGAACTGTTTCTATAATGTGCCTATGCTTGTGCTCAGTGACTATCTTGAGAGGGAGTATACGGACAAATGTATTGATGAATGATGCCCTATTGTTTGCAAAATAGGTTGAACTGACGATTTATAAATTCACCTCTGCCATTGGAGCGGAGAGTTTTAATATGAGTATTGAATTGACATGTTATCATATTTGTAAACTCAATAAATTTATAGATTACCTCAGATTTTTGAATAATAGGATAAACCCAACAATATTTTGAAAAATCATTGATAACAGAAACATAGTATTTAAAATCGTTCATAAAAAAAGTAGGGAACAAACCCCATACTTCGAAGTGAACAAGTTCAAAGCAAGATTGACTAGAATTAGTAGATTTATTAAAGGGCAACTGATGGCTTTTGGCTAATCGGCAAGAATTATAATGTGAGGTATGAGCAGTAGTACATAAAGAAGAGATATATTTGGAAAGCTATTTTAGTGTGTTAGCAGCTGGGTGACCGAGACATTTATGCCAGAGATGGGGCACGTCTTGAGTCGAGATAAGAGCCAGATGTTGATTGGTGGAGGGTGATCGAATAGGGTAGAGACCATTAAGGCAAGGTCCCTTGAGTAGAAGACGACCCATTTTCGAATCCTATATTTGAAATTCATGAGGAAAGAATTTGATAATGTAATTGTTGTCATATGTGAGTCGGTGAATGGAAATGAGATTGAACGATAAGTTCATAACATAATAAAGATTGTAAATATTAAGATTATCTTGCAGGGTGGGTAAAATTACTTTACATGAATGTTGTATATGATCTTGGTATCCATTTTTTAGAGTGACTTGATGTGATCCAGCATAAGGTTTCATGGCTTGAACTTGAGATGGGTCTAAGGTAAGATGCGTTGAGGCGCCGCTATTAAGATACCAATCGTCCGAGCTATTAGATTTCGATGGAGAGAATAGAGCGGTTTTCTGTGCTTGGGATTCTTCTGCGCAGGATGTCTCGTGACAGTACCAACACTTTAGAGAAGAATGGCCGATTTTTGAGCAAATCAGACAAATTAATAGATTTTGCCCAGATTTGTCTGAACAGCGAGGATAGGCATGGGAGGAACGATTGGGAAAAAGGGTGTCATCCGCCGTTAGGATTGTTTCGACCGTGACCACATCCGCGAGGTGCAACGAGGGCAGTAGAAGGTTCAACTATTTGAAGATTTTGAAGGTCAGTCGTCGATTCTTGTTCAAGATTTTGTTTCTCACTACAAAGAAGGGTATATAACATGTCGATGTTAATGGGTTGAAGGTTAGTTCAGATAGTGGTCATGAAGGCTTGATATTAAGCTGGGAGACCATTTTAAAGTGTAAAAAAATGACTTCTTCCAGATTAAGTAGGGATCCGGTGGCCGCAATAGTGTCGACCTTGGATTTCACAGCGAGGAGGTATTGAGACATGATTTGAGATTTCATTGATAGATGATTGAGTTAGTTGCAAATTTGAAAGGTTCGAGAATAAGTGGATGATTGAAGGCCGTGAGATAACATTTCCTAAATGTCGAAACAATGATCTAAAGAAAGGACGTATGGAGGAATGCCTGGAGAAATGACCGAGTATAATGTGACTGCCAAATTTTGATCAAGCAGAGTCCATGATTGATAAGAAAGAGAGGAGGAAGAAGATGATTCTTGGGAAGAAGGGCAACGACAGCTACCATCGAGGAGCCCTTCAAAACCATTTGCCCGAAAAATTTAAAAAACCTGAGATCGCCACATAGGGTAGTTTTTGGCGGTAAGGGGAAGAGAGATTATGGATTTGATATTACGCATTAATAATTTGAGTTGAGGTGAAATGGGTGGGTAATTAGAGGAGGTAGACGAATGTTGTTGTTCTTCCGGTGTGGCAGTGGTGAGAGATGCAACGAATGCCTCCATGATTAACCGGCGGAGAACTTAGACGGCAGAGGAAGGACCGATGAAGAAACTAGAGCTATGGTGAAAAACCTTCTGCTCTGATACTGTGAAACAGAGAAACCAGTGAACACAACGAAGACGCAAGAGGAGAAAGAAGAAATAATGAAGAAATAGTAAAGTAGATATCATTCATTACATATAATGTATTACATATTGGACAATACAATTAGCTGGAGAGATAAAGGCAAAGCCAATAAGGACAATACACTTGTCCAAGATAACAAGACATTATTAGGATGACTCAGCACGTTATTTGTAACAATATCAAGGATAACCTGAAGTTTTTTTAGCAACCTATCTTATAATATTATTTCTTTTTAAGTTTTAGCTTAGGCTTCATATGAAATAGCTTTCTTACTATTTTGATTTTTAGAATGCAATCATTGTTTCTATTTTGTCATAGATTTTCACTTCTTTCATTTTTTTTTTTATGATAGAAAGGCAACATTCAAAAAAGATATTTTCACCCTAAAAATTGTATAATCATCTTTATAAAAAAAAAACTGCAATAGTCAGAAACTGACTTTTAGATCTTAGTCAAAAAGCTGCTTCTATTGTTTGGTTGTGGTGGATTTTGATAGTAATGTTTTAATTACAAAAATCTACCTGTCAATTTCTGGTGACCAGTGGATTGAAAGAAAATTTTGCGATAAATTCTGTAAAGTTTTGTAGACCATAGTTTCTATTTTGCCATAGATTTTGTAAAGGGTCTCAATAATGTTAAATTTTTAAATTGGTCACAACCTAAAAATGAAATTCATATCTATGTAGACCACACCAACTTGAAAAGCTAAATTAGTGAATATAATTATTTATATAATAATTTAATAAAAAATTTTAATATTTAAAAATGATAATATAATTAAAATATTTATAATATGATTTTTTTAATTAACATTTTTACTAGTTCTTCATAAGTAACTCATAGTTAATTTAATTTCTAAATGTCATCTTAAATCCTGAATTATGTTAACAAACAATTTTTCAAAATTTAATATGTTTTAAACCAAATAGCTTATAAGATTTTAACACACTCAAAATTTACTAAATCTAAATTTATAAAATTTTCTAAATCCAACCAAAGTTAAATTTCACTACAGGAGTTAGTCGAAACGAGGGCCAAAGTGATGAAAGATCATTACGTTTGTGGTGGCGAGCTCTCGTCATGACTTCCGATCCAACACAAGTAACATCGTTGAAGGATGCAAAGAAGCTTCCTTTAGAAACTTTAGCAACATCATCGTCGAAGGAGGCAAACAACAGATGGAGTTTTTTTGTTGTACTCAAAACTATTGAGGATGGATTGGGAGAGGCTTTCAAGCAACCCGTATAGACATGTTCAGGAATTTTTAAGGGCATTTGGATTTGCAGATTTTGTTTTATTTTGTTTTAATTGTTTTAATATTTAATTTAAAGTAATAAAATATAAAAAATCGTGGAATTTTATATACTCCAAAACTTCTATTTTTTCATGTATTTATAAATTTTTCAAATAGAGGATTTAAAATCTTAAGCTATAATTACTTGTGATTGTCATCCTCTACCACTTCTAACATTGTCTTTAGCTATTCTTGTATATATTTAAATACTTTTAAAATGTGTTTTGGTTCAAATGGCTCTAATATTATCATCCTATGCTCTCCTATCTAACTCAATCTAAAGGTTGAAATCTATTTGTATTATTAAATAAAAATTAGGGGCTGATTTGGTTAAAATGAAGTTGAAGTGACCAGATTTTATTAGATGAAGATTTGGGATTGTAATTATTCGAGTGGATTTGAGTTAATTGAAACCATTGATATTAAATTGAATTCGAATTGAGTGGGTTTAACTAAATATTGAGTTGATTTGATTTTAAGGGGGTTGAGACGAGATTAATTTTTGATTTAATAAAAGTCGTCATTTGCTAAAGAAAATATGAGTCAAGTCAATTTTATTTGAATTAATGGTGATTTAGATCGAGTTAGGAGGTTTAGTCAATGCTACGTCAGTGGGCATCCACTTGTTTGACTATTCAAACTTGCCAAGGTGGTTGAGGTGGAATGAAGGGTGGTGTGGTGAGCTAGTTAAGTGTGTTTGAAGGTGGTTTGATGATAGAAGGTTTAATGTTTGAATGTATTACATGTGAATGAGATGGAATTTGACCAAATATTCAAGGTTAACTTAGTCAACTTATCTTGATTTTGATTGATTAAAGACTGGGACATACTTAGGCTATGGTTATGAATTGATTTAAAGCTTGAAATTGGTTGGATAATTTGTATGGGTTGAAATGACCTATTTGAAATCTGAAGGGGAACTCTGGTCAACCAGGTTGACTTGGTCAACCAGGTTGACTAAGTAGCTAAGTTATTTTCCAACAAGTTTAATTTGTTATTTAAAACATATTGGAGGTGGTCTCATGTAGTTTGGAGATCTTTTGGTTCAAAATGGATGTTTACACTCCTAAGGGGTATTTTGGTCAAAAGATGTTGACTGATCAACTATGCTTGATTAGGGTCTGGGCTTGAGTCCATTGCAATCCTAATGGTGATTAGGATTCATTAGAGGAGTTTTTGGGCTTTGATTTGAAAAGACTATGTTACTGTGTAGAGGAAATTCCAAAATTGTCATTTATGGGCATTTTGGTTATTTTGACCCCTAGTAAACTGAGGGCCAAAGTGGGTCCACCAAAATACAATTTAATGCTTAACAAGTCATCATGAAGGGGCTGGATGTGATTAGAGGCTTTGGAGAGAACTCCAAGTTCTAGATCCATTGGGTGGCAGGTCTAGTGGCATAGATAGTAAATATTTAATGATTTTACTATTGCAAATCTATTTTCATGACTTATGTTTTGATGATTGACAAACACTATTGATTATCTTGGACTGCCTATTACTTCTAACTTTTCAGGAATCGAAGATCGGACGAACAAACGAAGCCAGTTCAAGATTGTATAGGTTAGGGTTGAGTCAGTCTGTACTTTATTTTTTCTCTTCTTGAGTCTCTTTGTAATGTTTAAAGAGACTGATGCTAAGTAACCCTACACACACACTTAAGAGACTTAGAATTTTTGTTTTTACTCACATCGGCCAGGACGATATTTGTATCGTCCTGGACGATCGAGTTTAAAATAGAGATTTTATTCAGGATTCTTAATTAAGGCAGTCGTCATTAACAGATTGTCCTGGACGATACTTATATCGGCAAGGACAATGAGCTCAAAATAGAAAGAAATTGTCGCCATAAACAATTAAGGTATTCTGTATTTTTGGTAATCGGCCAGGATGATCTTGGATCGGCCTGGACGATATTCATAATACGCCTTAATTGATTAGATAATCAAGGAATTAATTAAGGATGATTGATACGATCATATCATCCTGGATGATCTCAGGATCGGTCAGGACGATCTATTCAGAAAACCTTAGTTACTTCTGGACGATAAATATCGGCCAGCACAAATTCAGGGAGATGTGCTGGACGATCGGGATCGAACAGCTTGAATTCAAGGCGATGCTCTGGATGATTTTCTTATGATTTGAACTGATCGTCCTGGACGATCGTGAGATCAGCCTAGACGATCAAGCCAATTTTCAATCGTCCAGTTTGCATTCATGGCGATGCTCTGGCGATCTCATGGGATTTGTACTGATCGACCAGGATGATGTTTATATCATCCTGGACGATATTGTCGGCAACTTGCAATTAATGAGCTCCTTTGAAGCACTTCTATTTAAGAGCTCTTGTTCAACATTTTTGACAATCTTTTGTTGCTGTCTTGACCTGAGAAGACCTTGAGGAGAGAGAGAGAGAGAGAGAGAGAGAGAGAGAGAGAGAGAGAGAGAGAGAGAGAGAGAGAGAGAGAGAGGATCTTGTGAGGGGGAGCTTGTGAGGGGATTCACAAGGGTTTCTTCAAGGATCTCTCTGCTTCTTCTTCGTCTAGAGTTTCTCGTCCGTGGAAGGGTCGGTAGAGGTAAGGATTCAGCAACTGATAGTGGTTCTCTGCCAGCTTCAAGAGGAAGCAAAAGGAGATAGGTTCTCTGCCTTTCCGGGGTGGCAAAAAGAGGTTCTGTGTAAAGGCTTCTCCGCCTAGCTGTGAGGGCTAAAGGAGAGTCACGATTATAGTGCAATACTTGGAGGGGAGTGGACGTAGGTCAAGTTGACCGAACATCTATAAATTTCTGTGTTCTTGTTTCTTGCTTCCGCACTTTAATTTATGTACTTAATTTTTTTGTGGTGTG
Source organism: Dendrobium officinale (assembly GCA_019514585.1). Taxonomy (NCBI): domain Eukaryota; kingdom Viridiplantae; phylum Streptophyta; class Magnoliopsida; order Asparagales; family Orchidaceae; genus Dendrobium; species Dendrobium officinale. The sequence goes on along the minus strand of CM033697.1, from coordinate 35,092,366 downwards.
ACTTTGATTTATGTGATTTTACTTCTTTGTGAAAAGAATTATTTAAAATATCAATTCACCCCCCCCCCCCTCTTGGTTAGCTTGGACAAGTTCTATAGGGCTTAACATCCCTAACGAACTTTCATTTACAACCTTTAGATTTCTATCCAATTTCTAGGGTTAGTGGTCTCAGATGAAAGTTTGTTAGGGATGTTAAGCCCTTATGAACTAGTCCCAAGGCTAACCAAAAGGGGTGAATTGGTATTTTAAAAAACATTCACAATTAAAACACAATCATAACCAAAACCAAGATTCAACACAGAAATCAAAGTGTCAAAATTAAATACATAAATAATAAAGGAAAGAACACACCAGATTTATAGTGGTTTGGTCAAACCTTGACCTACATCCACTCCTTAGAGGCACCCTCCAAGTATTACACTAAACTCAGTGTCTCTCCTTTAGTCCCCACAGCTAGGTGAAGAAGCCCTTACAAAATCACTTCCACCTTCCCTGGTGCGGTGGAGTAGCCGGGTCTTTTGACACCAAAGAGATCTTCTTCTTCCCAAAACTTTCCTCAAGACAAGCCTTTAATCCGTTGGTACTAAGGTGCAAGCTCGCTGGAGCAAACGTTTGGAAGCCCCCTCCACACTCCCTTGAAACCCCCTCCAAGGATCTTCTCCCTCTCTCAAACTCCATCCTTTCCTCTCTTCCTTTCATGCTCTCTCTTCAAGTTCCCTCCAAAAGAATGAAGCTAAAATGGCTGTCAAAAGACACTTACCAAGTGCCTTGCTAAAGTTTAAATAGAAGAGCTCAAAATGAGCTCATTAATTATGAATTGCCAACTTTATTGTCCAGGCTTATATGAATATCAACCTCGCCGATCAGTGCAAATTAAGATCAATCAGCCAGGATGATCTGGGATGATCATAAGAAATTTGTTCATATCATCCAGGATGATATCATCCTGGCCGATCAGTACAAATTGTGGAATATCATCCAGAACATCGCCTTGAATAAGAACTGTCCGATGTTTCAATCGTCTAGTGGATCGTCCCGGCCAATCCTGCGATCGTCTAGGACGCTGTGATCATATAATGATAACTTAATTTCTTTCCTAAAATACCAGATGAATTTAGGAAAAATTATGCTAGATCGGCCAGGCCGATGCCCGGGATGAGCTCTAAAAATAGGTAATTCCTAAAAAGATCTGGTGGCTGATTCTTTCTGATTTGAGCCGATCGTCCTGGCCGATACAAAATTATCAATAACAATATTGATGTTTAAATGACGGCTGCCTTAATAAGGATGCTTTAATTAGGGTTTCTACTTTTGAACTGGCCATCTAGGCTAATATAAATATCGTCCCAGACGATGTTACCAAAAATAGTAAAATCTAGGAAACAGTTAAAAATTCTCCCAAGGTGTGTGTGTGCAAGGTTACTTAGCATCAGGAACTATATTGTTTACAATAGACTCAAGAGAGGGAAAAATACAAATTGACTCAGATTTAATCTACCCAATCTTGAGCTCCAATCGAGCTTGTGGACCTGAAAAGTTAGTAGGTAAGGTAGTCGTAGAAAATTATGAATTGCTATCATCAAAATTCTAGTCCATTAAAATAGATTCGCAACAATCTCCCCCTTTTTGATGATGAAAAACATTGCTAGTTGAATTTGCAAAAATGAAAATATTTTTCCTAATCTCTCCCTTATTAAAATAAAACTTTTGAAAATAGGGGAAATAATTTTTTTTTTAATTAATTTTAAAATTTTTGAAAGAAAAAAAGATACAAATACAATAGTACGTTCTCACCCTTTGGCATTATAAAAAAGAGAAGGGGCACGGAAAAGTCATATCTCATAGAAGATAAATGTAAAAATTAGTGAATTAATAATCATGATTTTCAAGATCAAGTATCAAAAATATCAAGAGTTTTCTTAAGCTTTGTGTAAAACAGAAAAAGTAAGCATACTCTTTGTGGGCTCATTTTATGCCTCTTGTCAGGTTTTTGGCGCACTTTGCATATCTTTTTCTTTTGATACACCTTGTGTATCTTTCTCAATTTGGTGTCATTGCGCATCTTTTGATTTGACGTCATTAGTCACTTTATTGATTTGGCATCATTGGCCTTTTTGTTTTTAATATGCTACCTTTCTGAATTTTTAAAAATAAAAGTAAACTCATTCTATTGACATAACGAACTACTTGATTAAGAAAATTATGAGGTATATTCAATAACTTACAAAAGATTTCTATGTGATAGATAAAATATAGGGAGATGAAAAAAGTTCGATTTCAATATCCAATTTAAAATATGAAAAAGATTTTAAATTAAAAGTAGAATAACCTCTTTTAGGAAATAAAGATTGAGAGTAAAAATTATGAGTTTCCTTCATTTGACTGTTTTTAGATAAGTCAACCACAACTTACACAAGAATTAAAAAAAAAGGAGCTAGATTTTTTATTTTTAAAATTTCAATCCCCTCTTTTTTTTAAAAAAAAGAAAACACTACATAAAAAGAAAAAGTAAAAACAAAATTAAAAATTTAACGAAAAAGAAAAAGAAAATAAAGAAAAAAGAATGAAAAAAGAATAAATCCAAAAAAAAATGCAAAAAAATCATAAAAAAATAAACAAAACATGCAAACATAGAAAAATAAAGTACGCAAATAATGATTTAAACAGCATCTTGCTCCTGGTCTGACGATTCAGAAGCTAGGTCTGTCTAGGAGATTTTTTTCTTTTCATTATTTATCATTTTTATGATTTGCTTAGCTTTACCCTTTTCTTTTGTAGGAACAGTTCTCAAATTAGGGCACTAATTTTTTATATGTCTAAATTTCCTACATCCAAAGCAAATAATGTCAGAAGTAATCTTAATATTCTTATCATTTTTATCTTTATTCCACTTTTGTTGAGGCTTATGCTTTGGTGAGCTTTTTAATTTTCTTGACAAGTTATTACTTTCACACCAACTAAGCCACTTTTCACCATGTTTTCAGCGTTTAGCACTATCATCTCATCTACATCTAAAAGTCTTTGACCCAAACTTTGCTTGTAGGCAATGAGTGAGCCAATCAAATTATCAATAGAATATTCATTGATTCACAGATAACAATAACTTTAGCATCAAACTTATCAAGTAGACAACGTAAAATTTTATTAACTTTTTTAAGGTTTGAAAACACTTTACCTAAAGTATGCAATGATGTTATAATTTGAATAAATCTAATACACATATCTAAGATCATCTCATAAGGTTTCATGCAAAATACTTCATAATCATGCATTAAAATATTCAATCTAGATTGCTTGATTTCACTAGTGCCTTGGTATAAAGTGTGTAATTTATCCCAAATTTTTTTATCAGTAGTGCATGTGGAAACAAACATAAAATCTTCAGAATTTAAAGCACACACAAAAAAAATAATTTAGTGATTTGCATTCAATTGAGCATTGATTTATTCTTCTCTATTACATTGATTAAAATGAATATCAATTTTAATTCGATCTATAATACGTGACGATATAGAATAACCAGTTAAAATCATTTGCCACATTCGAAAATCAATTGATTTCAAAAAAGTAGACATATAAATTTTCCAAAAACTAAATGTAATATTTTCAAACAAAGGTGGTCAGGTGATTGAATAACCTTCTGCAATATTACGATTTGCCATGGATCAAAATTCAAAAGTTTTCAAAAACTTAATTTTATGAATCCCTCTCTAATACCACTTGAAAGTTCGTTAGGGATGTTAAGCCCTTATGAACTAGCCCCAAGACTAACCAAAAGGGGTGAATTGATATTTTAAAAAACTTTTATAATTAAAACACAATTACAACCAAAACCAAGATTCAACACAGAAATCAAAGTGCGGAAATTAAATACTAAAATAATAAAGGAAAGAACACACCAGATTTATAGTGGTTCGGTCAAACCTTGACCTATGTCCACTCCTCGGAGGCACCCTCCCAGTATTGTACTAAACTCAGTGTCTCTCATTTAGCCCCCACAGCTAGGCAGAGAAGCCTTTACAAAATCACTTCCTCCTTCCCGGATCCAGCAGAGTAGCCGGGTCCTTTGACACCAAAGAGATCTTCTTCTTCCCATAACTTCCCTTAAGACAAGCCTTGAATCCGATAATACTAAGGTGCAAGCTCGTCGGAGCAACCGTATGGAATCTCCCTTCACACTCCCTTGAAATCCCCTCCAAGGATCTTCTCCCTCTCTTAAACTTTACCCTTTCCTCTCTCCCTTTCAATCTCTCTCTTCAAGTTCCTTCCAAAAGAACAAGGCTACAATGGTTGCCAAAAGATATTTACCAAGTGCCTTATCAAAATTTAAATAGAAGAGCTCAAAATGATCTTATTAATTACAACTTGTTGACTTTATTATCCAGGCCAATATGAATATCGTCCTGGCCGATCAGTGCAAATTAAGCTCAATCAACCATGATGATCTGGGAAGATCAGAAGAAATTTGTTCATATCATGCAGGATGATAATATAATCCTAGTCGATCAGTATAAATTGTGGAATATCATCCTGAACATCGCCCTAAATAAGAGCTATCCGATGTTCAATCATCCAGTGGATTATCCTGGTTGATCCTGCGATCGTCTAGGATGATGTGATCGTGTAACATTAAACTCTCAGAAACAGTTACAAAATCTCTCAAGGAGTGTGTATGCAAGGTTACTTAGTACCATGAACCATATTATTTACAAAAGACTCAAGAGAGGGAAAAAATACAAACTGACTCAGACTTAATCTACCCAATCTTAAGCTGCAGTCGATCTATTGGACCTAAAAAGTTAGTAGGCAAGGCAATCATAGAAAATCATGAATATTTGCTATCATCAAAATTCTAATCCATTAAAATAGATTCGCAACATCAGATTGAACTCAAATTTAGAGGGTTGACTCTTTAGGCATGCCCTATCAATATGTAATTGACAGACTCTGAATCTGAGGCCGTTTGATTGGTTTGAAGTGTTTGAAAAATCACTAGAAAAGACTTTCAAGACTTGGGCCTTTAGACTTTAGAATTGGGCCTAAAATCTAGATTTGCTCTTTATTTTGGATTCGAATGATTAGAATTAATTTATCAAAAACATTTATGATCATTTGGGTGACCATAAATAATTGGACATGGTTGAAGCTAGATCATAGGCAAGATCAAGGTTTTGTGATCATGATAGGTTTGAAGTCTAGATAGGTTTGAAGTTTGGACTTAATTGAAATTTAAATAGAATTGAGATTTGGATTGACTTGAGTATAAGATTTATTTGGAGTATTTACTTCGAAATAGAGATGAGACCGAATCAAAATTCATGAAATATAAGGCTCAAGTAAAAAATAAACTAGAAAGAAAAATCAAGAGACTTATAACAGATATAGGAGATGAATATGACATAATAATTCTTAGTTCCTTTTATGAAGCTAATGGTATTATTCATGAGGTTACTCCAGCTTATTCACAGGAATCTAATGATATAGTTGAATGTAAAAATAAAACCTAAAAAAAATGATGAATGGTATGCTTATTTGTTCAAGTGCTCTTAATTATATAAGGAATGAAGCTATCTTATCAGCATATCATTAACAAAATAGAATTTTTTTTAAAACTCTAGAAAGACACTCTTTGAATTTTGGGAGAATAAAACACCCAATTTAAAATATTTAAAATTCTGGGGTGTCTTTATAAGGTTCTTCTAGCATATCCTAAGAAAAGAAAATTGGGTTCAAGAATATATGATTGTCTTTTTATAGGATATACATAAAATAGTACATTATATATATATATATATATATATATATATATATATATATATATATATATATATATATATATTGTTCTTAAGAGTGATGTTATATAATCTAATATTATTATAGAATCTAAAAATACTAAGTTTTTTAGGATACATTTTCTTTGAAATTATATATAGACAAACCTATTTTAGCTAATCTAAATAATAGTGACACTTTTTTTAGAATATAGAAATAAAAGAACGAGAAAGGAAAAAAACTTTGGAGATGACTTTTACACATTCATACTAGATAATAATTCCTTAACTTATTCTGAAGCAATGTCTTTATTAGATGCTAATTTTTGGAAGGAGGTCATTCAAGTTGGAATAGATTCTGTTATGTCAACTCATACTTGGCAAATAGTGGGTTTACCTTCAAGAACTAAAACTATTGGATGTAAATGGATCTTTAGGAAAAAAAAAAAAAAACTCAAGCGGGATGGATCAATTAAAAAATATAAAGCTAGGTTAGTGGCTAAGGAATATACTCAAAAGAAATATTTGGATTATTTTTATACTTACTCTCTCGATAGGGTATCTTCTATTAGTGCTCTTATTTCTTCAACTTCTATATTCAAATTACAAATTCATGAAATGGATGTGAAAACAGCTTTCTTAATTGAAAATTTGGAATAGAAAATATATATGGATCAACAAAAAACTTCCATAGTACTTGGAAATGAAAAGAAAGTTTGTAAGATAGTTAATTCTTTATATGGACTAAATAAACTCCTAAATTATTGCATGAAAAGCTTAATACAACATTAATATGTAATGACTTTAAGATTAATGAAGTTAATAATTGTATTTATTATAAATTAGATAGCCCAAAATTAGGATTAATTAATTATATTTATGTAGATAATATACTTATTTTAGGATATGATCTTACTAAAATTATAAAAACTAAATCTTTTTATCTTCTAAATTTGATATGAAGGATTTAGGAGAAGAAAAAGTGATATTAGGAATAAACATAAGAAAATGTGTCGATGAAATTATAATTTCTCAAGAATTTTTGTAGAAAATATGTTGAGGGGATTTAAAAATTTTGATTCTATCACAGTTAATAAACCATATAAAGCTAGTTTCTATTCAAAAAAAAAAAAGGCAAAAGTGTATCTTAATCTGAGTATGCTTAGATTAAATGTAGTCTTATGTATCTTATGAACTATACTTGGCCTGATAATGCTTATGGTGTAAATAGACTTAGTTGATATAGCCATTATCCTAATAAAAATCATTGGGCTTCTTTATATAGAATACTTAAATATTTAAAAGGAATTTCTAATTTAGGACTCTTTTATTAAGGTTATCCTTCTATTCTTGAAGTATATAGTGATGCTAACTGGATCTATGATTCTAATGAAACAACATCTACTAGTGGATGTATTTTCACTTTTGGTGGTGGAGCTATATCTTGGAAGTCTTATAAACAAACTTGTATAACATAATCCATTATGGAATCAGAATTCATTGCTTTAAAAGTAGCATGAGGAGAAACAAAATGGTTTAGAAATCTCTTAGCTAACATTTCAATTTTTGGGGGACCTATCTCATCAGTGTCTTTATTTTGAGATTGCCAAGAAGCACTAGTTAAAGCTAAAAATAAAATATATAATGGTAAAAGAAGACATATTCGCCTAATATATATTGTAAATAATTATTTAATGATGGGATAATACCCTAAATTTTGTGAGGTCAGAGATGAACTTATCGTATCCTTGATAAAACCACTTGGAAGGGAGCAAGTGATGGACACATCGAGGGGAATGAGACTTTTGCCAAAAAATAAAAGTTGATTTTGATGGTAACCCAACCTATTTTTTATGGAGATTTCATAAAATAGGTTCATATGGGAAGTACAAGTCATTAGTCAACTTGGTAGATTATTCAAAATAAATATTATGGTCAATTCCTATATTATTGAATAATATGATATACAATGATATATATGTTGAAGTTTACTCCTAATGAATTCATATTGTGCTTACTGTGAGACACAACTAATGAATTTACCTATATTAGCGTAAAGGTTGGCCCCCCTTTTATGAAAATATAAGCAATTCTCTATAGCACTCATGAAACTCGGTTTCAAACGCATGGCTGTAAAGCGTCAAATTGCGATGAATAACTATCATTTAACTGATGTAATGTGGATGGATAATCATGCTTATGCTCAAGAATCAAGTCCATAGAAATAATAATTTTCCCTTAGTTCTTATATGGAAGTATTTTCTTATCCTAAAACATTGGTTCATAGTCCAAAAGACACCAATGTTTCTGCACTATATCTTTTTCTCTTACTCTACATTTTACTTTTCTTTTGAAATGTCAGGAATTGTTATATTTAATATTTTTAAAAGAAAATTTGTAACATAAATAATTATCATTGTTGTAACTAAAATAATTATTATTGTTGTATCAAAAATAATTATTGTTGTTGTAATGAAAATAATTATTGTTGAAATGGAAATATTTATTTCTATTGTAATGGAAATAACTATTATTATAACAGAAATACTTGTTAATATTTTATGATCTGATTTGTAAGTGTTTAAATGAATTATCATAACATTTGTAATTAAAACGGCCATCTATTTCTGGTTTATATAATGCCTTCTTGGGTATAATTGATTGTACAATTTTTTTTCATCAGTCACTCAGACATCTATTCAAAGCAAATATATACATCGTTGTTCCTACTTCCCATTGTTATTAGTGGAGATCAACGTGAAGAGTTCATTGAATTCAAGAAGATAGATCGTTGTGTTCCTTTGCACCTGAGAGGAGCATAAATCTACTTTAAGAACAATGCTTTGCATGCCTCAGTGTACATATTCAATAAATTCCCTAATTACAATTATCTTACAGCTCTTCTATTTCTTACAACAATAAAGACAGTTGACACTTCGCATGCCTTAATCTTGTATATATTGAAAGAAATAACAAAAGAATATTGAAAGAAAGTTGAAATTTTCTTTGGCTTATCAACATTTTTCTTAAAATAAAACTTGTGCTTCTAAAATTAAGAAAATTTCGTATTTCTTCTCTATTCTTCTTATTTAAATTTACCATTTTTTTAGATGGCATGCAAAAAATAGAAAAATATTAATCCAATCAAAAAATTTTATGAATAATAATTAAAGATAAATAACTTATAAGGAAGTATTGGAATTTCTGAAACTTCACATTAAATTATGGGCAATATTTTAGCCATCAAAATATTAAGTATTGAATCAATGTGTAAGAATATATATATATATATATATATATTCGTAAAATGTGATATGAATTTTTAGAGACTAATGTAAAATTATTAAATAAATAGTTTTATTCTATTAGATAATCATTTTTTTAATTTATATTAACTTTTATTATTGAAGAACAATTAAAATACAATCACAAATAATCGATATACATAATTAGCCGTTTGGTGGTCGTGCCCTAATTCGGTTCAATTAACACATATGTACTTCCTAATTTTAGAAAAAATATTAAATAATGAGATATACAAGAATAGGAAAAAAAAGGCATATTCACCCAAAATAGCAAGTTGATTTTATTTTAGGAAAGCAACTCTTCTAAACCAATAAACTTTTGTTATTTTGTCATTTTGAAAATGAATAAGCATTAAAAATGGACAACCAAACGAGGTTACTAATAACCGTGTTTTGCGCAACAAACCAAGCCTATAAAGCCTCATATGCTTGGCTTATTTCTTCAAGTTCTCCAAAGGGAAAATTCAAAGCTCTATTCTCATGGCGACTTCTTCTTCTCTACTCCCATGTTATACTCATCTCAATCTATTCTACTTTTTTTCTTCTAATACAAAAGATTTCTCTAGTATCAATACGTGGGCTTACCTGAGAATATGATATCATCGACGTTGAGTCACTACTACCGAGCAGCTCCTTCTCCGTGCCTCATAATGGTATGCTAGGAATTTCTTAATACAATGTTTGAAATTTTTTTTTGTAAATTAAATAAATTAGTAGAAACTAAGCTCATTTGATAAATATCAAAAACTTACACCTAATGCAAAGCAAAAGATTCTTTCTCACCCACAAATTTCTAATTCCAATCAGTATGTACATTAACAAGCTTTACCAATTTTGACAGGCATGAGCCCTTCCAAGCTCAAACTGGTCCATCGATATGGCCCGTGCTCACCCTTGGGGCACAAAAATAATCTATCCCTTGTGGAATAGTATGATATGATCTTCTAACAGGACCAATCCCGCGCGATTACATAAATCGCCTAACCGCCACCAACACCTCCAGCTTCAACCGACTTGATGCAAGAGTTCCAACAAATGAAGGAAGCTCTCTTAGTAACAGCACCTTTATCTTCACCATAAGCCTAGGCACCCCTCCCGAGTTCATCTTAGTTGAGATTGACATTGGTAGCGATCTCACATGGATCCAATGTAGGCCCTGCGATCTATGTCATACCAAAAAAGACCCATTTTATAACCCACATGAGTCCACTTTTAGAAGCATCTCCTGCTTCTCCAACTAATATTCCCAACTCAAAATACATAGTTGCATCTGGTGGTGGTTCTTTGATTGTCTCTATGTGTTACAGTATGCCGACGGTTCTGTAACTCAAGGATCCCTCGTTAAAGACACCTTAAGACTCTCCTCTGATGTTATACATAACTTTCGCTTTGGATGCGACCATGTCAACATAGGCAATTTCGGGATGGTAGATGGGTTGTTCGGCCTCGGTCGGGGGTTAGTTTCGATTATCTCCGAAGCACCTCAATTGTATGGCAAGGTATTCTCATATTGTCGACCATCAAATCCCATCATAGATGGGTATCTCACACTAGGTAGCTCTGCTATTGGTGTGCAGTTTACAATGATGCTAAGAAGCATACGATATCCATCCTTCTACTTCACAAATCTCATTTCTATTTATGTTGGGCATGAAAAGCTCGCCCTTTCATCTAGTGTGTTAGGCGTCCCTAGAACCATGTGGGACTCCAGCTCAGTGATTACAGATTTCCGCCCACTGCATGCTCTGCCCCTCCGCAGCACTTTTAGAAAACACATGACAAAATACCCTATGGCACCATCATGGAAAGGACTTGACACATGCTATGACCATACTAACTACTGGACTCTGAATGTGCCGACAATTGAGTTGATCTTTGAATGCATAGTACAAAAAATCTCAAATGTGCTTACACTTCACTGCAAATAATTATGATAATGGCCCGTGATCATTGGTAATCTATAGCAACATACGTTTAATGTAGGGCATGATATGGAGAAAAACTACATTGGCTTTGGGGCTACTGGTTGTAGTTATAATTAATATGAATTTTTAATAATGTATTGCCATATGAAATCTAATATTTTGTGACCAACATTATATATATATATATATATATATATATATATATATATATATATATATATATATATATATATATATATATATATATATATATATATATATATATATATATATATATATATATAGAATAGTAAGAGAAATATCTCAAGTTTTCAATTTGATTTCTTACCTTTCTAATTATACCTGAACCAAAATTTAAGATTGATAAATCTTCAAAAAAATCATTATGATCAAGCACAAATCTCAATGGAATTATGAGGTTGAGGATACAAAAATTTAAATGGGGCCCATCCACATTATTATTTCAATAAACTTATTGTCAACTTGACGATATCAGAGAGACAAGCCCAACTACACTCAATTCTTACATATATAGGCCATCTAAATAAAAAGTAAATACTTCATAATGAAGGGCATCAATATGAGTCATTTGATGGAACACTCTAAATATACCTTTGATTCTCTTCATATTTACAAGCCATGCCATTCAATAAAAAATTTAAATAGTCCCCCATTCTTCACATGAGGTGAATGGAAAAAGGAAGAAGAGAGGATGAGATGAAGGAACAAACTTAGAGAGCACTCTTGTTTCCAACTACCACCGAGTGTTCTCAGACTTCCGCCCAATCATCGAACACCGTTGAATCTCTTATCAACCATCTTTTTCCCATTCGTTGATCGCCACCAAATCTTTCCTGAGCACCGATAGTTGTCAAACTTCTGCCCGTTCATCGATAGGCTCCAAATCTCTTTTGGATTGTCATCAGACTTCTGACAATTCATCGATCACTGCCAAATCTCTACCTGATCATCATCAACTTTTACTCATTCATTGGCCACAGCAGGATCTATTCTCAACTGTCGCTAGACTTATGCATGTTCTTTGACCATCATCCGATCTTTTCACAAGCACCAACCATTTCCTGATTACCACTCATTTTTTAACTGCCTCCAAATCTCTTCCTGGCTGTTATCAAATTTACACCTGTTCGTCAACTTCCATCAGATCTCTTCTTGATTTTGCTAAACTTTCGCTCGTTCATCGATATCCACCAAATCTCTTCTCGACCATCATTGGATTTTTGCCAATTCATCGATTGTTGCCGGGTCTCCTCTCGATCATTGCTGGACTTCTATCAATTTTTCTACCGCCGTAAGATCTCTTCCTATCTTTTATTGAACTTCTACTGATTCGTCGACTAGCGCCAAATTTCTTCACAACTGTCGCCATACTTCCACCAGTTTCTTGACCGCCGACAGATCTTCCTAACCATTGTCGGATCTTTGCTCATTCGTTGACCACTGACAGATCTTTTCTCAAGCACCAATCATTTCTCGACTTCCGCCAGTTCATTTCTTCCACCGAATATCTTTCGGACAAATTCCAAACTTTTAACTATTTGACGACCGCTATTAAATCTTTTCTTAATTGTTGACAGACTTCATCCTTTTCATCAGAATTCTTATATGTCTCCCAAAAAAGTTTATTGAGGGAATCAATGACTTCCATATGGACATTCTCAAATTTAGGAATGACTAGTTATCATTAAGAAAAATTAATCATTGTCAAATGAATTATTGGTACAAAAGTCGATACGACTTGTCTAATTTATATTAAATTTAAATTCCAGATATCTTCGTGGTATCTAGCTTACCTTAGTCCATTGACCCGAAGAAAAACCTTTAGAGATAAGAGTTTTGACACCAACAATAAAGTAGATAAAAGGTAATTCCATTAATTCGTTGAAATCTGTCTCCTCAAGGGTTACATCATCTTCATTCTTTGAGGAGTAAGAAAGAACTTCTGGACTTTCCTTACTTCATCATCTTGTTTAGGGGCAACCTTTATTACTAACCCTGAGATGTTATTGGTAGACATTGGGGTTAAGGTTAGAGATTCAACTAGCCTTTAAAGCTTTTCATATAAACTCAATTAAGTCTCATCACTTTGAATTTTTAACTTGTTACCCTCATGGTCACTATCTGATTCTATGGTGAGATCAAACTTAGGAGAAGGATTTATTTTTTGATAGTTGAATGCAATTCTAGCACCCCTCTTTTTTGAATCTTCATTAGAACTTGTTTAAAGCTAGATGTATATTGTGGGATTTTTTTTTTTTGAACTGAAGTGTGACCTCGACCACGTGCTTTTTAGGTCATCCTCCCACCTCTTTGAGGTAAATTGTTTGGAGGCCTAAAAACAACGCCCTCGACATCATCTTCACTTCTTAACTTTTATCTTTCTTACTTTTTGACTTTTTTTTTTATTTTTGAATTGCTTTCAAAACCTTAATTTTTGTCTTTTGTCTCCCTCTTAATATTTACCTTAGAAGAGGCAGTGGACCCTTTGGGTGCATAGTAAGCAGCATCCTCGTAGACCCCGATCTCGTGAATAGAGAATTTTTCACATCACCCTTAATTTTAAACTCAATTCCATCTCATTGGTACTTGATGCATTGATGGAGGGTGGAAGGAACCGTCCTATACTCATGGATTCAGAGTCTCCCTAGGAACGCGTTGAAGGACATTGCAAAATCGATTATAAAAAATTTTGCTTCTATTTTCAATTCTCCTATCTCTAGAAGAAGGGTGATTGAACCTAAAGCCTTCTTGCCCTTTTAATTGAACCCGTGAAGCATCAACATGTTGGTTGAGATATTGTTAGTATCAACTTGAAGGTATGTTGAGTCTTTATGTTCATTACAATGATCGATGCACTCAGATCAACCAAAACTCTTGATAACTTAAATTTGCCCACATTCAAGGTGATGTAAAGTGGGCAATTGTGATCGACAGCTCCTAAAAGTAGATCTTCATAGGAGAAGTTGACTCTTGGGATTTCATTGAAGTATAAAGCTTCTTCTTTAAATTAAAAGCTAAGTGAGCTAAGCAAAACTCTAGGTCAAGAAGTTCTTTAATTAAGGTTTCTCTCGTCTCTTTTGAAAGGACAAGGGCATTGTAGATGCTTAACTTAGCAGGAAACTTCCTAAGATGAGCAAATACATTATAAACAACACTTGGAACATTGACATCAGGACACGGTGGATTTAAAATAGAATTCGATTATTGAGTATAGAATTGAATTGGATTAGTAGAAAAAACTTATTTTCCTTTTTTCGAGGGAGGAATCCTAGGGGGTAAGACCTTGGCACCACGTAGTTGTACTTGCATAATCTCATCAAAAGGATGAACTACAGAGGGGGATCTATGCTCTCCTTAGGTGATTGATTATCATTTTCTTAAGGGGAGTCCGAGTCCGAAGAGTCTACAATGATGGGACTCCCTTAAAAGTTAATTTAGGAGTATCACCATTTGATAAGAAATCAAATTTATTTCTCCATTGAAGGGTCAAATCTAGAGAGCAGAATGTTTGAACTTCATGATTAATCTTAATTAATTCTTGATTATTTTCAATAGAATAGTCATTTAAAATTGCATTCTCAACATTAATCATCAAAATTTGTGTAGAAGGATAATTCATTTTATTTGATTTTTTACCCTTTGCCTTTGATGGGGCAAAATAAAAGTCAGATGACATCAGTGGGGATAGTGGTTTTGAGCCACCATACACCAATTGTACATATCTCTCATCATAAGATTTCCTCTCCATAAAAATGTTACTTTTTTCATTTTTATTGATTACAAAAGTTTCAACAACTACTAGAGAGGAAACTATCCCAACGTCCTCCCACGAAGCCTGAAGTTCAACCTCCTAGATCGGGCCGTGGTCTCTCATCGATAACTATTGAAAAAGATGAAAGAATTTGTTAATCGACTTTTTAAATGCATGAGATAGTGTTATATCCCAACCATCTTCAATGGACAAAGAAAGAGTAGAATTTTTTACATTAGATTGATTTGACAGACCCCTGATCTGGATCAAAAAGAAACACCTTTTGAATTATAATATTACCTTGATGAAAATTTTTCTCGAGCCAGTCTTTGAAGACTATGCAGTCTTCGATTGTGTGGCCCAATATGTAATGGTAGGGGAAAACATTAGGACCATCCTTTTTATTTACCTTTTATGGCTTCTTGGCTTCCAATAAAAAAAATCTAGTTTCTTTTAAAAACTCTTGAATATTTTCCTTAACGACTCCATCTTAAATGGATATAGAAGAGCCAATCACTCTTTAAAAGAAATCGGGTAAGGATCCAAGGTAGGTTGAGATGTTACCTGAAAAGGTTTAGATTTTTGAGTTTATTGGACTGGCGGATTACTTGATTGAGTATTAACTAGTTTCTTCCCTTTATCAATAGCTGAAACTATTTTTATTCTCTTTTTAAAAGACTTCAACAATTTGCTACCTTCCTTTTCTGTAGTAGAATCCTTCAGGAATGGCATTCTAGAAGCATTTTCCTGTAGATTGCTAGCTTTATTGAGAAGTTTTTCAAATTTTTTATTTGTAAACCCCATTAGAAAAAAAAGCTTATAGACCTGTGGATATCTTTAGAAGAATCTCCACTACCCATTACTCCTATAGTTGGGGTTCACACTTCCCACCTCAAGATGTACTTAACTGAAAACTAGCCCGATTTTTTTTTTTTTTTTTTGATGACATGATCACCAATGGTTACACGTAGCTGAGCTCCTTAGAATCTCTTTAAGAATAGACAATCAAGCTCTATGATAGTTTTTACTAATCCATTCAATAAATTTGTATACCACTCAAAAGTAATACCGAATAAATTACTCATAAATTGATGAAAGAGTAGAGAATCTGACCCTCCTATAGTACAACAGCTCACTCAAAAATAGGCTAGATGTTGTTTTGGGTTTTCTAAACCACTGAGCACTTTGAAAGAAGGTGGCAAAAACCCTTTGGATAAGGGAATAGATCATATTCCTCAAGGTAGGGTATACCATTTGGAATAGATACAATCTCTTGAGAGTTGGTTAGGGCCTCCCTTACTTAGTTATTAATTATCTAGCAAATATCTCTGTATGCTGGAGACACTAGAGAAATAACCTCTGAAATCTTGGAGTTTGAATATGCTTTCCTACTGTGCTCACCCACTATATGAACTATAGGTTGCAATTGCTCGCATTGAGATTGTTGAGCTTTAATAAGTTGATTCTATATTTGTTGTTCATTTAACATCATCTACTCAATTTTATTTTCCAGTCTCTTGACATACTCATTCTTATCATTTAACCTAACTGAGCCATTTGAGTCTGAATCTAGTGTTGTTGAATCCTCTTCTTAACCAAATTGACATTTAGAAGGTTCAATATCTCTAGTATTGACCATACAAATGTTAAAAGCGATATCTTCCATCAACAAATCATCAAAATTTGGGTTGAAGGCTTCGATATCTTTCTACTTAAGGATCTCTTAGATCTTGAACCACTTTATCGATCTGTTTTCCCTCAATTTCTTTTGCATCGATTGGTAGGTAATCCTTGAATTCAAACACTTGATCAAACTCATCTCCTTTGAATTTAAATAGGATCTTCTCAACCTTAATATCTTCCTTAGTAAAATTTTTTTATACTAGATTGTCTAGCAACTCTTCATTAATGTCTGGAACTATCCCCTCCCCTCTGACTATCCTGAGGCCAAATGTTGTGAGGGTGACATCCTTAGTAGGGTGAGGGATATAAATCTTGTCTAGTGATGAAGGCGCTTGAACAACGAGAACTCTAACATAAAAAAGAATAAAATCCTTAGAACCTTAAATTGTAAGTCGGGGGATATAACCTGGAAATTGGACTTGACTTTTCTGATATGAATTATCAAAAATCTACTTAACTTCTTTGGTACATAAGTCTCATCTAGTATCATGGGCCTCCTTCCCTTAACGTCCAAAAGTCTCAAATCTTCAACTATCGCCTTAGACTCATCTATCATAGGGGATAGCTTTAATAGTCTTAAAAGGGGAAATGGTGGTCTACCACTGTGAGGGTGACCCTTGCTAGATTCTTTTATGACTATTTCCTCCATCTTTGCAGATGGGAGGCAAGGTGCCCAGTGATATCTATCCACAAAAATTAATGTGGCAGGCTGTTTAACAAACTTTTTTTCCCTCCACACTAGCTAAGGAGTAAGAATTCTAGCCTTAAAATTTTCTTTTTTTAGAACTTTTTTTTCAAGCTTATATTAGATCACCCCCTTCAGGTGTCTCATGTATTATTTCTTAGTCTGGCCTGCTTGGGCAACCCAAGTATAGATGATGTTTCTCAATATCCTAGCTTTTAGATTTTGCTTCTTCTTAGGAGTCCTCTTGCAATATAATCCACTGGGCGTGGCAGAGTACTAGATATCCTGGTGACTCTTGAAAGTTTGATAGGGATGGTAGGCCCATTATGAATTGGCCCAAGGCTAATAAAGAGATATGTGAATTGGTATTTAAATATCTTTAAAATAAAACTCAAACCAAAATCACCACAAAAATTAAATGCGGAAGAAATTAATGCAGAAGTAATAATAAGAAAGAATACACCAGATTTATAGTGGTTCGGTTAAACCTTAACCTACGTCCACTCCTCGGAGGCACCCTCCGAGTATTACACTAAACTAAGTGTCTCTCCTTTAGCCCCTAGAGCTAGGCGGAGAAGCCCTTACAAAATCACTTCCACCTTACCTGGTGCGGCGGAGTAGCATGATCCTTTGACACCAAAAAGATCTTCTTCTTTGGTGAACTTCCCTGAAGACAAGCCTTGAATCCGACGGTACTAAGGAGCGAGATCGCCGGAGCAACCGTGTGGAACCCCCCTCTACACTCCCTTGAAATCCCCTCCAAGGATCTTCTCTCTCTCTCAAACTCCACCCTTTCCTCACTCCCTTCCAAGCTCTCTCTTCAAGTTTTCCCCAAAAGAACGAAGCTACAATGGCTGCCAAAGACACTTATTAAGTATCTTGTCAAAGTTTAAATAGAAGATCTTAAAACGAGCTCATTAATGCAACTTGCCAACTTTATCGTCTAGGCCGATAGGATTATCGTCCTGGATAATCAGCAAAAATTAATTTCAAACAGCCCGGGACGATTTGCGAAGATCAGAAGAAAAATGGTTACATCGTCCGGGCTGATGCAATATTATCCTGGCCGATTAGTTTAAAACCAAGTACAATCATGTTGATTATCGCCCTGAAATGAAGCTGGCCGATGTCAATCATCCACGACATCATCCTGTCCTATCTTGCAATTGTCCCAAATAATGTGATCGAATCAATCAGCCTTTAATACTTTCCAAAGATACTAGATTAATTTAGGCATAATTGAGTTAGATCATCCAGGACGATATGGATATCGTCTTGGTCGATGTCCTAAAATAAAGAGTACCTAAACTAATCATGGTGGTTGATTCTTTCTATTTTTAACTTATCGTCCTGGTCTATATAAGTATCATCTAGGCCGATCAACTTAATGACGAATGCCTTAATGAGGATGGCCTAATTAGGGTTTTTGATTTTGAATTGATCATCCAAGCTTATATAAATATCATCCCGAACAATGTTACAAAAAATAGTAAACTCTAGAGAACAGTAAAAAAATCTTCTAAGGTGTGTGTGTGCAAAGTTATATAGCATCAGGAGCTACATCAATTACAATAGACTTAAGAAAGGAAAAAAGGGTACAAATTGACTCAGGCCTATTCTACCCAATTTTGAGCTGGTTCAAAATTGCAGTCTGATCTTGTGGACCTGAAATATTAGTAGATAAGGCAGTCATAGAGAAATAAGAGTGTTTGCTACTATCAAAATCATAAACCATGAAAATAGATCTGCAGTAATCTCCCCCTTTTCGATAATGGCAAACATTACTATTTGAGTTTGCAAAAAGAAAATATTTTCTCCTAATCTCCCCCTCACTAGAATAAAACTTTAAAAATAGGGGAGATAAAAATAAATTTTGTTGTTTTTAATTTTTTGAAAGAAAAGGATATAAATTCAACATCACGTTCTTTCCCTATAACATTACTAAAAAGAGAAGAGGCATAAACAATTAAGAAAAAAAATGATTCATGATCTAGTGAACAAAACAAATATTCTTAAAATGAGAAAGCTACCTCTTTATTTTATTCAAAAGCTTAGTAGAATTGTATTGACAACGCCTAGCCTAGAAAAGGTTAGAAATTCATAATTTGATAATCCAAACTCAAGTTCTTTTAAAAGCTAATTTTTTTTTTAATTAAATATCTAAATCATGGAATAAATTAGAGAAAGAAACAGTCATTTTTCAAAAACTCCTTCCATAAGATATATCTAATAGAAGATTAATACACAAATTATTGAATCAAGAATCATGATTTTCAATCTCAAGTATCGAAAGTATCAAGAGTTTTCTTAAGCTTTAATAAGTACAAGAATGGGAAGCATTAAACTTTGTGAGCTCATTTTATGCCTCTTGACAATTGGTTGGCATACTGCGCATCTTTTGATTTTTTATACACTTTGTGTATATATATATATTTTTCAATTTGGCAAAGCAAACAACATCATAATAAATATTAACATTCTTACTATTTTCACCTTTATTCCACTTTTATTTATGCTTATGCTTTGGTGAGCTTTTTAATTTGCTTGACCAGTTATTTCTTTCATCACCAACTAAGCTATCTCTTTCTGTATCTTCAGCTTTTAGCACTATCGTTTCACCTACATCCAAAAGTCTTTGACCCAAACTTTGCTCGTAGGCAATGAGTGAACCAGTCAAATTATCAATAGAATATTTATTCAAATCTTTTAATTCACAAATAGCAACAACTTTAGCATCAAACTTATCCAGTAGACAATGAAGAATTTTATTTACTTTTTCAAAGTTTGAAAGTTCTTTTCCTAAAGCATGCAATGATGTCACAATTATTTTATAAGGTTTCATGCAAAATAGTTCATAATCATGCATTAAAATATTCAACTTGGATTGCTTAATTTCACTAGTGCCTTCGTATATGGTGTGTAGTTTATCCAAAATTTCCTTACCAGTAGTGCACGTGGATACTAACATAAAATCTTCAGAATTTAAAGCATAGAAAAAGAAATTTAAATATTTTGTATTCAATTGAGCATTGATTTGCTCTTCCCTATTCCATTGATTAAAAGGAATATTAGTTTTAACTCCATCTATAACACGTGACGGTAATGAATAACCAGTTAAAATCATATGCCAAATATAAAAATCAATTGATTGCAAGAAAGTAGACATGCGAATTTTTTAAAAGTCAAAAGTAATATTTTGAAATAAAGGTGGTCAGGTGATTGAATAACTTTTTGCAATATTACGATTACCAAAATTAGCCATGAATCAAAATTCAAAAAGTTTTTAAACTTAGTTTTTATGAATCCCGCTCTAATACCACTTGAAAGTTTGATAGGGATGTCAGACCCCTTATGAACTGGCCCAAGGCTAATAAAGAGAGAGTTAAATTGATATTTTAAATATCTTTAAAACAAATCTCAAACCAAAATCACCATAAAAATTAAAGTGCGATAGAAATTAATGTGGAAGCAATAATAAGAAAGAACACACCAGATTTATAGTGGTTCGATCAAACCTTGACTTACATCCACTCCTCGGTGGCACCCTCTGAGTATTGCACTAAACTAAGTGTTTCTCCTTTTGCCCCAAGAGCTAGGCGAAGAAGCCCTAACAAAATCACTTCCACCTTCCACGATGCGACGGAGTAACCAGGTCCTTTAATACCAAAGAGATCTTCTTCTTTGGTGAACTTCCCTCAAGACAAGCCTTGAATCCAACGGTACTAATGTGCGAGCTAGCGGAGCAACTGTGTGGAAATTTCCTCCACACTCCCTTGAACCTCCTCCAAGGATCTTCTCCTGCTCTCAAACTCCACCCTTTCCTCACTCCCTTTCAAGCTCTCTCTTCAAGTTTCCCCCAAAAGAACGAAGCTGTAATGGCTACCAAAGACACTTATCAAGTGTCTTGTCAAAGCTTAAATAGAAGATCTCAAAATGAGCGCATTAATACAACTTGCCAACTTTATCATCCAGGCCAATAGGAATATCGTCATGGCCGGTCAGTACAAATTAAGCTCAAACAGCCCCAGATAATTTGGGACGATCAGAAGAAAATTGGTTACATCATCTGGGCCGATGCATTATCATCCTAGCCGATTAGTTTAAAACTGAGTACAATCGTCCTAATCATTGCCCTGAAATGAAGCTGGCTGATGTCAATCGTCCATGACATCGTCCCAGCCGATCCTGCGATCGTCCCTGATAATATGATCAAATCAATCAGCCTTTAATGCTTTCCAAAGATACCAGATTAATTTAGGCATAACTGAGTTAGATCATCCAGGATAATGTGGATATTGTTCTGGCCGACGTCCTAAAATAAAGAATACCTAAACTGATCATGGAGACTAATTTTTTTTTATTTTTAGCTTATCATCTTGGCTGTTACAAGTATCATCCAGGCCGATCAGCCTAATGACGGCTGCCTTAATGAGTATGCCCTAATTAGGGTTTTTGCTTTTGAACCGATCATCCCGGATAATGTTACCAAAAACAGTAAACTCTAGGGAACAGTCAAAAAATATTCCAAGGTTTTCGTGTGCAAAGTTACATAGCATCAGGAGCCACATCAATTATAATAGACTCAAGAAAGGGAAAAAAGGTTACAAACTGACTCAAACCTAGTCTAGCCAATCTTGAACTGGTTCCAAATTACAGTCTGATCTTGTGGACCTGAAATGTTAGTAGAGAAGATAGTTATAGAGAAATAAGAGTGTTTACTATCATCAAAATCATAAACCATAAAAATAGATCCGCAATAACTCTCTACTCCCTTATAGTAGCTGCAAAAGGGTAAAAAATGACTCCCTTTCATGAGTGGAGAAGAGGCAAGAATTTGCAGCTCCTTGATAGCCTTAGGTTCAATTAAGTTAAGGCCTTCTGCTTAATCATCTTTCTTAACTTGGTGATCTATATCCTCAATGTCCTCAAGTAGTTCTTTCTTGCATTCTTACTGCCAAAGAGTGCTTCGGTGCTATATGATCCTTTCTTAAAAATTGGTTTCACTTTAGATCCAACTGTAGGTTTTTGTTCCTTGCCCTCCTTAGTATAGGGTATAGTAAGAATAGGGGCAACCCCTGCCTCTAATTCAAGAATGGGATGAATGTCAGTCCCTACCTATACTGCTAAATCGATTACAAGAGCATTCGTTTCTCCTTCAACAGCTAGGATGAATATTGTATTTCCATTTATAGTTAGGTTCAAGGACTTAAACCCTATTCCAAACTGGATTGCACTTGTATGAATGAGCTCTACGATGTAGAGGTTTTGGTCAACAGAGAAAAGCAACTTTCAGGCCATTACAGATGTTTGATTTTTTTCTGAGATTTAAGAAAGAGTATTTGAATTAGAATCCTGAATTTGAAATTGAAAAGAAATTTTTTATATTTTATCATGTATATTACATTATAAGAACTATAATTCGATGTGCAATGTTAAAATATAAAGATTGATTTTGATTTGAAGAAAATTTAAATTTGAAATTTTGAATTTTGATTTCAACAATATACACCCTCTTAACTTCCGTATGTAGTCTTATAGCTCACCAATTTGCACCCTCCTGCCTTTTATAAGCAATCCACTAGCTTAGCAACCTGTACCCTTCTACCTTCCATATACGATACCAACCATTAGGTTTATTGTATATTTGATATATTATATATTTATTGAATAAATGTTGATTTCCTTATAATTGATTAGGTTAATTAACATCCTATTTTTTCCTTCTTTTTGTTTATGTTTCACCTATAAATTGTGCGTCTATTCTACCCATTAAAATAAAATATAAGAAGTCTTATTCTCTCATATTTTAACATTTAAAGAAAATTTGTCATTGCATTATTGATAAAGTAAAACATAAAATGAAACAATAAGAAGTTAAGTTAAAAAGTGATTTAAATTGTTGTTAGTAGAGTCAAATAAATATTATTGGTTCAATTCAATAGGAACGTGGAATATATGATATGAACAACTTAAATTCGTTACAACATTATTAAGCTAAGCCCTCCTTTATTGCACTAACTTGCCTGAATAAAATCTATAGATCCTGAGCCAGCTACAAAATAGTTGGAGATTCCAAAACGGCCAAAATCGATGTACCCCTACATGATAAAGAAGACAAAATGTCAATAGAAATGTCAATTAAAAGAAGAAAAGTTGCCAGAATTATTGTTCACAGCAATAGTTGTTAATCATATTTTGTTCATAAAGAACTAGACTGCACCAGAAAAACCAAATAAAAGAATTTGCAAAGAACTGCATTCATGTGCCCAATAAATCATAAAATTCTATAAAAGTTTCAAACAACAACAATAACATCAAGCCTTTATCCCACCATGTGAAGTCGGCTATATGAAACTTTTTTCTCTATTGTGTCTTATTAAGAGTCCAATTCTCATTTAAATCTAATAAAAAAATATCATTCCTAATATTTTATAACCAAGTATTTTTAGTTCTACATGTACCTTTCTTAACATAAGTCAAATCTTATATATCTAATTTCCTAACCGGGTCATCGAAAGGCTAGTGTTTTAACTTAAGTTACCAAACCATCTAAGGAAACTCTCTAATATTATCTTCCACTGGAGCTATTCCAACTTTTTCACGTATATGCTCATTTCGTATCAAGTCTCTAGGAGTAAAGTCACTCAATACCAAGCCTTAGTGGTAAATAATTTACTCTTATTTTTATATATTCTACATTTATTGTATCATGTCTTTGAGAGTAAAGTCACTCATCCACATTAACATCATCATCTCTGCAACATTTAACTTAATATTATGCTTCTCTTTCTATAGAAGTTTCAATTTGTGGAAAAAAGAAAATACTATTCATTAACCCAAAAAAAGGGGGGGGGGGGGGGGGGGGGAGGTTCTCATCATCTGTCTTGCCAGCTTATGAAACTTAAATGAAACTTATGAAACTTAAATGAAAGAAAGCTTTCTTTCCTGTCCACTTGAAAGTCAAATGGGGGGTCCGGATCAAGAATAATATGAAAGAATTAACAAACAGAGATGTTCACTTTCAGAACACCGTCATGTTAATTTTCCATACATCCACATTTTTTGTTGAAAAATAATTTAGACCAACTGTCATGCCAATATAACATATTGGTGATATACATTATCTTATAAAGTTCAATTTCTTGTTTAATTCAATACCACAAACTTTGTCCTTTACAAATAAAATCTAGTCAAATGGCTATGCTCATGATTATACCAAGCTTTAAATTGGATATGTTGTATACAAATCCACAAACATAACCAACATTCTTCCAAGAGCTTGAATAACAGTATAAATCATTAAGAGATGGAAATAAAGAGCTCCGAATCTTTGGCCCATCATCTTAAAATAATGCAGCAAAAAAAAGCATATCTAGTAAAAAAAATAAAAAACTTCAACTGGTGCTAATTCAATGACCAGAGGCTGTGCATCAAACCATTTGAGATCGGAATTCCACATCCTTACAAAATCGCACAACCAAATCAACATCCTGCATTGTGGCCAGATACACATCGTTAGATCCATATCTCATGCATCAAAATAGAGATGATACGTATAAATATTGCAACCCTTCCAAGAATTTATCTAGAGCAAAACAGAATATATCCAGAAAAATAACAATGAAAGCGTCATAATACGGAAACTTGTAATCTAGTAAACAATTATAAAAATAGGAACTTCACAAAAGGAATGAAGGTGGGAGAAAATGACACATATAACGCACATGTAAAAATAAATCCATGATTGAAGCAGCAAAAAATTGGCAAGAAAAATACTAACAGATTTTGTGGAGTTACTAAGAAACGTCAAAAACTCTAGCCGCCGGGCGCGAACGAGGTTTAACCTAGGGTGAGGTTTTATTTAGTGTTTGCTAAAATTTAGATATCAATAGTGAAAGGATTCGTCTGACATTCTGATTGAACTCCATTCCAGTTGCCTTGCTCGGACCTGAAAATTGTCAACCACATATAATGAGCTTACAAAGCCCAGCAGGTCACCAAAGCCTACAACTGAAATCAAAGCACGGCGATGCTATCAATATGCATGTCAGTCAATCAAATCCATATCAGTCAATGGTCAATAAGTCTATGCAATACGGAAGTCCATAGTCAATAAAACCAGTCAATGCAGCGGCAGGCGAATCGATAAATCAACTCAATAAATCCATGTCAATCTCGAAGAAATCCATACATAATAGGAAATCAATCAATCCATCAAATCAATCGCTATCAAATCAAATCAATGCGGTCTAATCAATACTATCTATTCAATGAAATCAAACGAGGAAAGCAGTACGATAAATCTCAATCTATTCTAACAGTGAATCCATGCAGCAGTCAATACGGTGCAGAAACAGTAACAACTGTGAATCTATATGCAAGATCAATAAATCCATAGGCAGTAGTAACAATGAATCTATAAGCAGAAATCAATGAATCTATAGGCAACAGTGTCAATGATTCTATACTATTCATGTCCATGCTATCAATGCAATATCTATATCCATTCATTTCTATATCAATGCTCAATGTCGATGCACAGCAATCAATCAGTTAAATCAATGAAATCGTACGATCTAGTAAATCCAATCAAAGTCGATAAAGCAGGAATCTATAAAACAATGAATCCATAAATCAATACAGTAAACATGCAATTCCACACAATGGTCTTACTCGACAAGCACAAACACTAGTCATGATCAATAGTGCTGTTATAGAATCCATATTGCTATTGTAGATATCCATACGTTGGTTTCAATCAATAAGAGTCGTCACTCTTTTTGCCCGTCGGCCGCCCGTCGGCATATAAAACTCCTTATGACTCCCAATCGTTATATCAATGATCAATGGTTTAAAGGAAAGCCCGTCGGCCCACCATCCTGTGCAGGTCAATTCTATCTCCAACCAACGTTCAACCAGGTTCCCACTTGTCTTTCAGTATCAATCCATTCAATCAATAGTCAATGCAATAATCGATGCAATAAGCAATATTAAAGAAATCTAGAACAATCATATAAATAGTCATACGCATATCAATTCAATCTATCAATTTCGGGAAAATCAGAAATCATACGAAAATCGGGCAGAGTAACGGCAGTCTGTCAAATTTACACAAAAATCCTGCAAAAAGGCACAAATTCCAAATTTCTCCAAATTACAGTAGAATATTCACGACATCAATACAAGACTATTGTTCTATAGAATCCAAATCAAATCAAGTCATGATATTTTTCTATTCGATTAAAATCGCGTAGAATCAATTCCGACCGGTAAAATCTTCGTAGAAAATAGTCAAATCGTGTACAATAGTCATATCTATAACATACCAAAAGTTGTGCGGTGAAAGTTGTGTCAAATCGAAATCATGTCCAAAATTCGACTACGAAAACACAAAACAATGCACAACTCGGTCAAAACTCAATATCTCTGAAAACAGAAATAGGATTCGGAGTCCTTACCACGAGATCTACACTTTTCCCAACAGCAGCGTCGGACGAAAAGCGCTCTGCAGCCTGCGAAACCCAGCTTTTCCTCTTTTCCCTTTCTCTTTCTCTCTCCTCAAAATATGTGATTTTATAAAAATAATTTTCTCTCTCCTCAAAACGAGCTGATTTTCTTATATCATTAGGCTGATCGGCCCGGCCGATCGCAAAATCGTCCCGGGACGATCAGAACAAAATCATCGGCCTGGACGGTTCCCAGAACTATTCTCAGGACGGTATTTTGAACAGTACAGATCGTCTTGGACGATCTCAATATCGTCCCGGCCGATCCTGGGAGGAAAATCCAAGTCAGAGAGGAACAGTAAGGGAACGAGGTCTCACAGTTTTGGGCTCTAGCCACCGGTTAAAGATTTAGGAGAGTCGAATCCTCCTCTCCAATTGAGGATCTATTGTCTCTTGTTCGTTTTCTTAACTATTTCATCTATTGAAGACCGTTTCTTTCGTTATCTTTCTACAAATTGGAGATTGTATTTTGATTACTGAAATTCAATTTCAGCCAAGGGGAATTAGATTCTAGAACCACTTATGTTGCCCCTAATACTAGTGCCGGGATTGAGCCGACCGTGCAAGGTGGATTTCAAAGGCGAAAGAGCTCGAAATCGCACTAAAACTAACCCAACGCGTGTCGACCGAAAATCTAAAATCACCGAGATGACCTCCATTCGCAAAATGGACAGTGCCGATGCGTCCGGAGAAATGGAAAAAGCTAAGATTGATAGTCATATTAATGGGGTTAGTCAATCGGCAAAAAAATAAATTTTGGGCTCGCAAATCGAGGCGATGATGTGTGCGAGCATCAATGTGGTGACCAACTCGATGCAAGATTAAATTTTTATTTTTATTTTTTGCAATATAATTAAAAAAATATTTTAGAAAAAGAGGGAGAGAAAGAGATCTTTTTAAATAAAAAAGGATTTTTTTAAATCAAAATCCCCAAAAATACCATAAATACCCCTCCTCACTTCCTCACACTCTCATGACCGAACTCCCACTCTTATCTCACGACCAAACTAATGCAAGAAGCCGCCCCCTCTCTTCCTCATGCAATTCCAAGCTCTCCAAGGCCGGCCTCCATCTCCCTCCAAGCTTTCCAAGGTAAAATCTCTCCTTTTTCTCCTTCTTCTTCTTCTTCTTCTTCCTCCATTCTCCTTCTTCTTCTTCTTCCTTCCCTCTTCTTCTTCTTCTCCATTTTCTTACTTCTTTCTTCATCTCTCCATATTTCTTATCATTTTCTTCCATTTTTCTCCTCTCCTTCATCTTCATCTTCTTCCTCCATCACATTTTCTCTAAACCTACAACCAACCCTAACCCTAATTCTTTCTTATCTCCACAATCATCCCATAAACCACCCACCACCATTCACAAAAAATATTTCTCTTTAACACCTTCTACACCCTCCCAATAAAAAAAATCCATCATCCCTCATTTTCTCTCTCTAATCTAGAGAGAGAAATTTTTGGAATATGTACAAGCTTCTCTCCTCTTGAATGGCTCCCTTTCCATCCCAAGCATCTCTCCTCTCCACCATGCCTCCAAATTCCCTTTCTAGATAGAGAAAAAAATTACACACTCTCTCTTTCTCTCTCCAAAATTGGGAAGAGAGGGGTTTTCTCTCGCTAAACCTCTCCACACACTTCCTTATACCTCCTAAACCCCTCTCCATGCAAAGCCCCATCAAATCCTCTCTTTCCCTCTTTCTCTCTCTAGAAAGAGAGCACACACTCTCTCTTTCTCTCTCCAAATTTGAGAAGAGAGGGGTTTTCTCTCTCTAAACTTCTCCCCTCATTGTCCTACACCTCCTATTTCCTTACCACAAAAAACCCTTTCTTTCCCTCTCCTTCCCTCTCTTTCTCTCTCTAGAAAGAGAGCTCTCTCTCTCTTTCTCTCTCTAGCCTTTATTTTTAAATAAAAAAATAATATATGATTAATTTTATTGTACAAATAATAATAATAAATTTTAAATTGGGCATCACAGGTTTCCCACCGTCGTTGTTATTTGCCGTCGTCGCCTCGATAATTGCACACCTAAGGTAAAAAGCCCAATACTAATATTTTATATTTCTATGCATGAAATAAGTACTCGTGACCGCTTTTGTTAGCGAGCGAGAAAACTTAAGTACCCGTGACCGCTCTTATCAGTGAGCTAGGAAATTTGAATGCATGAAATATAAGTGCCCATGACCAATTTTTTTAGCGAGTAGGAAAATTTATTATTTGTAGAAGAATTGTTTAATTAAGTACCCATCATTGCTTTTAGGCGGGGAAAAAATTATGCTTTAAACATGTTACTTGAGACCCCGTGATTGCTTTTGTTAGCGAGCGGGGAACGAGACTGCGGCCGCGGTGTTATTTGATACCTACCATGACTGGCTTTCTTGGTAGGCAGGAAGGCCTTACACACTTTTTGATGCAGCTCTCTACGCGGGGACGACGCCGGAGTGCTGCCAAAATTTTCAACTGAACCTATGACTTAGAAAATTTTAAAGAGATTAAGATCCACCTACAAGCATATACAAGGTGTTTATGGAGATGAATTCAAATGAATAACTAAAATTTGAACTTAAATGAGAACTTAACTTGAGCTCAATCCGGACATTAATTGAACCTGCAAACATTAGACTCAAACTTGGATGAACATGAACTCTAAAGAACTTGAATTGTAATGGAGCATACAAAGCCAAACTTTGGATCGATGAATGAACAATCAAGATCTAAGCGAATCCTAATCATTCCAGTGGACATAAAAGAGCACAAAGCTTGTGATGACCAAGGGACTCCAAATGCAACCATACAAGAAAGGGGTGTATGATGAATAAAGCTTTATCCCATTAAAAATAAGGTAGTAGAAATAATTAGAAGCGATGCATAGTCTAACTACAAACAAATGAACGAATACTGCAAATCATTCAAGGCTGATAATTATGACATTTATACCAATCATGTAAGCAAGTGTGAAAGAACTCGTGGTAAAAGAAGAACCCCTCATATGAATTATTCATAAGAAATGATGCAAAACCTTCAAATTTCTGTCAATAAACAAAATTATTGTGCAAACCACAAGCTTCTCTCAGAATTGATATAAGGCTTGCAACCATCGACATGATTCATTTGCGATCGATAAGATCGAAGAAAATGAACTTCATGCAAGCAAACACAACTCAAAGTGAATGCAAGGATTTATGGTAGAAGGATTTGTTCGATTAAATATATTTGCAAAAATGGATGAACACGAAGGAATGTGATGGCATCCTTATCACCAACAACAACCCAACTCCAAGAAGATACATCAAAGGAAAATGTCAAATGCAAATGAACATGCAAGAATCCCTAGTGGATTAAGAACCCCAAGGACAATCCACTTAAAAGTAAAGATCAAAGTGAAAAATGTGATGGCAAGCTCGCAAGCAATGGTACAAAATCTACAATCATTTGCCCTCTACATATAATGAGATTTGACATGCAATGAATATAACAGTTTGATGAATTCAATGAATTATTTTTCCCTCTACATATAATGAGATTTGACATGCAATGAATATAACGATTTGAGGAATTCAAGAGTGAATGAAGTATATGTATAATCAATAGTGTTCAACTCCAAGAAAGCATTTTAACTTGACTGCAAATAATAATTATACATGAGGAAAGCTTACTAGTACATATGGAAGTCCCTATGAGACACTATAGAAGACTCCTTTTTTATACAACAGTCCACTCAAATTAATGAACTATTTATGAATGATAACAAGAGTCATACAACTAGTGAGGATTCAGAATCCATCATATACACAATACCTTGTAAGCAGGCAGAAGCAAAGGATGTATAGAAAATACAAGTTCCTACGAGCCAAAAGAAGGAGATTAGTTAGTGCACTATAATCTACCTATAAAAATCATGCAAGTAATTCACGACAATCTACTTGTGCAAAGTAGCGAACAACTAAATCTAGAAGTTGTTCTGCCCCGATACCGAATCCGCAATGTGCACCATAGTTTATATACACATAGGTACACAAAGGGATAAATTCAATCATAATATCAGCATGGTCCTCGACGAGTGTGTTATTGGTACACACGAGATGCCTAGGGATGCTGCACAGGTCAATAAGTGAATTCAGGTTCAAACCTGATCCTTCTATATAGATCAATAGGAGCCGACAGGGTTCAAACCTTCAAACAAATACATGGTTATGGTGACATGTGTATTTGTTTTAATACATTTATATTAGGCCTTCAAGGCCTACAATCAAAAGAATTCACAAATAAAGGCGCAAAGCCTACAAAACCCGATCCTCCTAAGCAAGTAAATAGAAGTAGATATGGTTCGAATCATCAGATAAATATACAGTCACAAAATTGACTGAAATATTTATTTTGTACATTCATATTAGTCCTTCAAGGCTTTTGATAAAGAAAATTCACAAACAAAGGCACAAAGCCTACGAGAAAACCGATCCTCGGTCAACAGTTTGGCCGAGTCGACAATGTTCAATCAATAAATGGAAATAACCCCACACCCCGATGATGGCCGTGTTAAATGCAAATCTCAACTGATGGAGTCCATTCCAAACATTTCAAATGCCTTTCAAACTCCACACAAATACCCAAAAAATCCAAAATTCCAGAAATTTCAAAATCCCAAATATTTAAAATTGAAATTATCTATTCATACTTAAAGCAAAATCCATCCACCCTCCGCAACAGTTTGCTAGGGTGGATAAATTCAAATATAACTTTAACTTACTTAGAGCCAAATGCCTAGTCGAAAATATCATAGGATCCATTCTCAAACAATCTCCAACAAATAAGGACTTGGTATGTGTCATCTAACTGGTAGTTTAGCTCCATATAAGGATTCAATTGTGTTCTTCAAGCTTCATCTTTGGTTCCTTGGTAGCTCTAAGGAGACGATCATCAGCATCAGATCCATGTTCTCTGCCTACTCTAGGAGAGAGTAAAATGATTTCAAGTTCTCTGCCTACTCCAGGAGAAAGTAAAAGGATTATAGGTTCTCTGCCTTCACCAGGATGGTGGAAAAATTTTCAAGGTACTCTTCCTCATCGGGTTGGTGGAAAGATTTTTTAAGGACTTCTCCACCTTACTGTGGGGGTAAAAGAGAGACACTTTTTTTAGTGCACTACCTAGAGGGGAGGGTCCTGGGAGTGGACGTAGGCCAGGTTGATCAAACAACTATAAAATTTGGTGTGTTCTTTCTTTTTATTTTTCTTGCATTTAATTTATGCAATTATTTTATGATTTATTCTGCGGTTGAATTCTCTGATTTTGTTATCTACTTATGCACAAGTTTTTTTTTAAAGATTCAAAAAGATTTTTATTTTTATTTAAGAATTTTTAATACTACCAATTCACCCCCCTTCTTTGTTATCCTTGGGCTAGTGCTTTAGGATTTAACACCCCTCATAAACTTTCAAATGGTATTAGAGCATGATTTGTAAGATAAATTTTTAGAAAACTTTTAAATTAAGATCCATGGATAACTTTAGAAAAAGAATTATCGTGGAAGGATATTTACAATCATCACTACAGCGTGCATCATACAAACCTAGGAAGGAGTCGGGTAAAGAGTGTGGAGAGGCGTGAGGGAGTTGGGCATAAGCAGATGGATGTTAAATTGAAAGGAGAGGAGCTAAATTTGAAAGGCAACGGTTTATTATCATCAAAGGGATGTCAAATTTGAAAGGAGGGGGATGAATATGATCGACGGGGTACTGAAATTGAAGGGAGAATATGGGCTTGTAATGAAAGGTTTGGATACGAGTGGAGAATGGATGATTGGAACAATTAGGAGGAACCACCCCTTGGAGATTGAAAATTTTTGAGGAAGTAGGGGTGACAAAGGAGATCTGATGGTGAGGTAGCTGAATATGCCTATTTTTAAGGGAGATGATCCTTATGGGTGGATCTACAAGGTGGAAAGGTACTTTACCGTCAATAGGATCACGGAGGAAGAAAGACTGACGTTAGCCGGGATATGCTTGGAGGGAAAAACTCTAGCATGATACTAGCGGAAGGATACGAGGAGACCCATATGAGCCTGAAGGGAGTTTAAGGACTACTTGTTGGAATTCAAACCAGCAAAGAGGGGACTTCTATGAGCTGTTCTTCGCCCTGACACAAGATAGGATAGTTGTGGAGTATCGTGAGCAATTTGAGCACTTGGACAACAGACTTGACCAGATTTTGGAGATTATACTGGATGGAAACATTATGAAAGGGCTCAAATTAGAGATTCGGGCAATAGTTAGAGTGATAAACCTCTTTATTTAGGAGAGGCTATGAAGCTAGCCCAGCTAGTGGAGGATCAGAGGGACCTGGAGAGAGGGGCTAGAGGCAACAACTCAAGAGTTCTATACAAGATGACCACAACCTTTTTAACATCCAAGGAGCCGACATCATGTACACTTAAGGAGACCCTGAAAGAGAAAACTGTAGGAGAAAGACTAGGGGAAAACTTCAAAAATTTCACAGAGACAAAGCTACATGAAAAGAGGTCGAAGGGGTTTAGTTTCATATGTTAAGAGAGGTATACACCGGTCACAAGTGTAATGACCAAACTGTTCAGGTTTTCATTATTTTTTATGATGAGAAAGTTAAGGAAGGATCCGTCTTTCCGCCTTGCAGACAAGGTGGTCTTTGGGAGGGGGTATTGTTAGACGTCAAACAGGCGCCTATTTGACGGAATAGCATTCCACATATTTAGGCAAAGCATGCATCTATTTAACTAAGGAGGGGCTCAGGAGTCTAGTAGTAATTAAGGCTCGCAATTAAGAGGAACTTAAAAATGGGATTAGAAGAGAAATTCAAATTATGAGTGCTATTTTGGCATTAACTATATTTTGTATGTTTTAAATACATTGATTAACCTAGAATTAAGTTTTATCTTGTGTTTGCTAAAATTTAGAGTGTTCTTAGGGAGTTTTGGGCTCTAGCCACCAGCTAGAGATTTGGGGGTGTCAGATCCTCTCCAATTGAGAATCCATTGTATCTTGTTCGTTTTCTTCCCTATTTCATCAATTGAAGAGTGTTTTCTTCTGTTATCTTTCTACAAATAGCCTTCGAGATTGTATTTGGATTGTTGAAATTCAATTTCATCCAAGGGGAATTGTATTTCTACAACCATTTACTATCATAAACTACATGGAATAATTGATTCTAGCAAAAAAAAAAAAGCTTCAACTAATTAGGTAAGAGAAATTCTTAGCATTTTAAGAACTTAAAGTTTGTCTCAACTGAAAGGAAAAGAGGTCATGAATTTGTCATGCTATTCAGATTTTTGTTAGACCAGTCCATTGGACTGGTCTAGCCGGTCCACATGGGACCGGCATAGGCGCGAACGAGGCGGAACGCCTCCGCCTCCTACTTTATCCGCATACAATGCACGATCAAACAGAGCATTTTAGGAAGGATTTTTAAGGGATTTGGGAGGGAAATTTGAATGTAGAGACTGTTTAGGGATTTCCTTTTGATTTGTATGCATAAAATAATTTGTTTACCCAGGGTTATGGCTTCTTGAATTTGGATGAAATTTGAGATCTCCCAGATTTAGGTTTTCTTTGGGCTCTAGCGGCGTCTAGAGATTTGGGAGAGATCAATCCTCCTCTCGAATATAGGAAAAATTATATCTTGATATTTTCCTTTCTATTTCATCAAATAATACAAATTATCCACTATTTTTTTTGTGATTTTGTGAGGATTTTTGTGGAGAATTCTCCTTGTTTTCTGAAGATTGATAGGAAATACTTGAGATCTACAAGTGTTTCCTATCAAATTGGTATCAGAACAAGTCTTGGGATCGGTGGTGGGCTATTTTTGACAAATTCCACCAACTTTTTTTGGTCCGGAAAAGGGGGAAGTTGTCATTTTTGGAGTCCCAAATTCAAATTTTGTGAATCTACAAACTCTAGATTGTGATGGCGGCAAAGAAGGTGGATGCTTTGGAAGAAAGGCTTGAAAGGGAGATGAATCAAATCAAGCTATGGTGGAGGAAAAGATTTCATCCATGGAAGGACAAGTAGCCAATCTCTGGGACGTGATGGAGAAAATGTTGGAAATCCACAACCAAACGGTAGCTTCCGTGGCTACAGATGTCGAAGGAAAAAGCACGAACTCTGAAATCCGTAAGGAGAAAGATGAGGTGGAAATCATGGAAGGAGAAAGAAGAATACCCCATCTGGGGAACACCATGAGGGATACTATGGCCGTCGAGGTGCTAATTTTGAAGAAAGAATAGGAAAGACCAGAAAACATGGAGAGGGCCGAGCACTTGGGAGAGAGGAATCTATGAAAGAATAAGGGGGAATGGTGGTGATCAGAATGTGATGAAGCTGAAGATGACCATATTTAAAGGGGAGGATTTATAAGGTGGAGAGATACTTAGCCAACAATGGGTTGGCAAAGGAGGAGAAGCTAATAACAGCAGTCGTGTGCTTAGAAGGGAAAGATCTATCATGGTACCAGTGGAGAGACCAGAGGAGGCCTATCAAGAATTGGAGGGAATTTAAGGACTGCATAATAGAATGCTTCCAAACTGACCGGAGAAAATATTTCTATGAGCAGTTATTTTCTCTGACGCAAGAGGGATCAGTAGCATACTACCGGGAGCGATTTGAGCACCTGACAAGTAGGGTGGAGCAATTATCATATACTGTACTTAAGGGGAACTTCATGAAGGGGCTAAAGGCAGATTGTCCGGATGTCGCGGGACTTGGGGGAGGCCATGAAGTTCTCACAGCTGGTTGAAAATCAAAAAAATCTAAAGAAGGGAACTAGATGAAACAACTCAAGAGGCTCATATAGGACGACGAACACTCTTCTAGCACCTAAGCGGCCTACATCAGGCAACATTAGTGAGACCACCATGGAGAAGCTAGTAGGAGGGAGTGGAAAAAATTTCAAGAGGCTGATAGAGAAGGAGATGCAGGAGAGGAGGGTAAAGGGGTTATATTTCCTGTGTGATGAGAAGTATACTCCAGGGCATAGGTGTAGAGATCGAACTCTTTAGGTTCTCACCATCTGTGATGATGAGAAAATTGAGGAGGGAGGTGAGCGAGAGATGGATGATAAGTTGCATCTGGATGTTGTGGAGGTCTTCCTGAATTCAGAAGTAGAAATCACTTCGAATCATACGATGAAGGTTAAGGGGAAAATATCAGGCATATAGGTGGTAGTATTGATTGACATTGGGGCTACCCATAATTTTATTTTCAGTCAGGTCGTCAACCAACTGGGAGTGAAATTAGTGGACACTAGTTATTACGGGGTGATAATGGGTACAGGGAAGGTGGATAAAGGCCATGAGATCTGTAGAGGAGTGGTGTTAACCATCCAGAGGATTCAAGTAAGGGAGAATTTTCTCCCACTAGAGCTAGGAAGTATCGATGTCATCCTGGGGATGAAGTGGTTGCAAACCTTGGGGAAAACCAAGGACAATTGGGGAGCACTCATGATGAAATTAATTGTGGATGGGAGAAAGGTGGTTATAAGGGGAGATGAAGGGCTATCCAAAGCAATAATATCACTTAAGATCATGGTTAGAAGCCTACAAGAGGTGGGAGAAGATTATTTGGTGGGACTACACATGCTAGATGTGATCAAGATTGGGGAGGGAGGGAATATTTCTCTTTCAGTGCAGCCCTTGATTCAACAATTTAGTAAGGATCTTCAGCCACCTCAAGAATGGACACCTCTACGAGAACACGAGCATATCTCCACCTTGAGGACAAGGTGGATCTTTGGGATGGGAGTATTGTTAAACTGGTCCATTAGACCGGTCCACGTGGGACCAAACCAGGCGCGAACGAGGCGAAACTCCTCCGCCTCCTGCTTTAGCCGCATGCACCACAAGATCTAACCGAGCATTTTAGGAATGATTTTTGAGGGATTTGGGAAAGAAATTTGAATAAAGGGAGTGTTTAAGGATTTCCTTTTGATTTGTATGCATTAAATACTTTATTTTCCTATGGCTAGGGCATCTTGAATTTGGCTGAATTTTGAGACCTCCTAGATTTAGATTTTCTTTGGGCTCTAGCGACATTTAGAGATTTGGGAGAGATTGATCCTCCTCTCTAATAGAGGATCAATTGTATCTTGATATTTTCCGTTTCTATTTCATCAAATAATACAAATTATCCACTATTTTTTGTGATTTTGTGTGGCTTTTTGTGGAGAATTCTCGTTGTTTTTCGAAGATTGATAGGAAATACTTGAGATCTACAAGTGTTTCCTATCAATTTTCTCCCAGGTTCACATCTTTTTAGTTTTCTTCAATAAGAAAAAATTGCCAGAATATTCTACAACCCTCAGTTGATCAAAAACGGACAAAATAATACAAATATAAGGATCTTATCTAAAAAGTACCAAAGATTATTATTTAATAACGTTACCTGCCCTTCATGCGTAAGAACATGACCAGTCTAATATGTCTGAAAAATAGATTAAGAAAAACCAGAAAAGTAAAAGATGAATGAACACATTACATGAAACTATCGAATAGCATTGACTTTTTAGCCAGATGAACGTGTAGGTTACAAAATCAATAAGGCGGTTGCTGTTATCAAGGGCATAACAGTTGGAATAAGGTACCATCACTGAAGCAGTAAAAGGTGAATACAAACATATGGCTGTCAAGAAGAAAACAAAGATAAAAAACAAGAATGCTTAGAAAAATTTATATAAAAAATTTCATGAATAAAATAAACAACAAATAGTTCTTACATTTAAATCTCATATATGCCTTGTAATGAGAATTTGATTCACTTATGCAATTAATTTCCCACCTGGGTGGTCAGAAGTTTACAAGGCTACAAACACCTTACTAAGATAAAGGACCGATACACATGACATTTTTGATGTTTTAACAGGGCAAATTCAGAGCTTGGTCTATTAAAAAACTATAAATTGATTGAGACTACATAGTTTTGTCTAAAACAAGCCAATTATAAATAATTAAATACTAAGGTGCAACTTGAGAGACTATGTTCAACAAGTTTATCCTGTCCTAAGATCATGTTCCACCATATATTTAACTAACTAACAACAATAACATTAAGTCTTTATCCCACTATGTGGGGTCAGCTACATTATCTTTTTTCGTCATTATGACTTGTTAATAGTCAAATTATCAATTAAATCTAATAAAAGAAAGCTCATTTCTAATAATTTCTACCCAAGTCTTTTTAGGTCTACCTCTGCCTTTCTTAATATAGGTCAAATCTAACACATCTATTCTCCTAATTGGGTCATTTTATATAACCAAATCATCTAAGGCGACTCTGTCTAATCTTATCTGCCACTTGAGCTAAGCCTACCTTTTCACTTATATACTCGTTTCACATTCTATCTCTAATAGTGAAGCCACTCATGCACCTTAGCATCTTCATCTCATATCTACAATACTTAATTTTATGCATATCTTTTAATGACCAACATTCTATGTTATAAGGCATTGCAATTTTTGGGTCTATTTGTCAGAGTGATGGTGAAATAGATGGAGATATTATTAGTAGAATTCAAGTTGGATGGTTGAGGTGGAGTAATACATCGGGCTTGTAGTGTGATAAAAAGTCCACCTCAAACTTAAGAGAAAATTATATAAGATGGTGGTGAGACCTACAATGCTTTATGTTACAGAATTTTAGCCATTAAAAGAGAAGCATAATATTAAGTTAAGTTTTGCAGAGATGAGGATGCTCAGGTCCATTAGTGGCTTTACTCTTAGAGATAGGATACAAAATGAGCATATACGTGAAAAAGCTAGAGTAGCTCGAGTGAAAGATAAGATTAGAGAGAGTCTCCTTAGATGGTTTGGTCATATAAAACGGAAGCCTTCCGATGACCTGGTTAGAAAAGTAGATGTATTAGATTTGACTTATATTAAGAAATGTATCACATAAAATGGTAGCCTTCCAATGACCCGGTTAGGAAAGTAGATGTATTTGATTTGACTTATGTTAAGAAAGGTATAGGAACACCTAAAAAAGACTTAGTTAGATCTTATTAGAAATGACCTTTTTTATTAGATTTAAATGAGAATTTAACTCTTAACATGATACAATGGAGAAAAATGATTCATGGCTTCATGCAGTCGACCCTACAGTGGGATAAATGCTTGATGTTGTTGTTGTAGTACTTTCATCATTGAAAGCAACACATTCCTTTTTCAATTTCCTCATATAAACCTAACAAATTGCAAATGGTAAACTAGTAATATTAGAACCAAAACAGTTCTCTTAGAAGTATGTGATGGAAGAATTATAAAATTAAGTCCAGCCAACGCTATAACTTCCTCATGTTTCATACCTCACAAGATTTTAGGAATAATATCGTCGACCAAATAAAAAAACCTATATATTATTAAATATTTTATTTATTCTGCTAAATCCAAATATTACAAAAGGATAATTAACCGAATATATCTATGTTTTTGCTGCTTGAAGAATTAAGAAAAGAAATAGTTGATAATTAAAAGAGTTTCCTCACTTAGATATTTATCTTAAAAGGAATAGCCAACGGAAAAGAAGAAAAAACTAAAAATCTGGATTAATTAATCGATAATTAATTGAGATTATTATTTATAATGATTAGTTTGTAATGATAATCAAAATTTATAATTATAAGTTTATAACTAATTCATAAATAATTAAAATATAATTAAAATTAATTAATTGTGTCATAATTAATTTTTAATTATATTATTTTTATAGTTATAGTTCATTGATTTAAATTAGAATTAATAAATAATTTGTGCAAAGAAAAAATTTTAGGCTTAATTTGAGATGGTTTCTTAGAGCAACTTTTGTAGTACGAAATTAAAATTTTTTTACTAACAACTTTCTCTAATAAATACTATATATGCAGAAGAATCTTAGTATTTGGATCAATTCGTACAAATGACCTGCTTAGTGATCAAGAACAAAATCCAATGAGGAAGAGGTTACTTGGAAAAATCAAATGAAAAATATCTCAGAATATCTTTATAGAATTTATTATATAATGGCCCCGCTCCCGGATGAGAGTAGCAGCACAAATTAAAAAAAAAAAAAATTAAGGAAGTAAAGGCAAAATGCTATGTTAATTAACATTTTGTGCAGTGCGTAGGTGAGCTTGATATATTGATTGAGATAATTTTCTTCTTATTGCTTGCTATTCGGTATATATGATATGGAAAGAAAGAAATGAGAGGAAGTTTGGCAGCCATCATAAGTCTATTCTCACGATGTTGTATTCTATTCGGAAGGCTGTTTCTTTGAAAATTGCAAAATGGAGAAATTTCGGGGAACTTATGGATTTGTTGTGATCTATATCACTGGTTGAATCTTATCCTGTTTGTTCTGGATTGGTTTTTGAGGGCAAAGATGTTTGAATTGTCTTTCTCCCCTTGGATGGCAAGGTTTTCTATCCATTTCTGTAGCAGCTGCCGATCACAACTTTGCAACCAGGGGATTTTTGGTCATGGGCAATTCATTTCACTGAACCATTTTACTTTCAGTTATAATCCATGTTTAGTTTGTTCATTTTTATGTCTGTTTTTTTGTTTTTACTTGTTATTCCTTTGTGGAGTGGTTTATTTTTGCTGCTCCTTCAGGCTTTAGACTCTCTTTTTTCGTTCCATACATGTATCTATTTTCATGTTTAATGGAAAGGTCTATGCCCAGGTTTTTACCCATAAAAAAAAAAATAAGTTGAATTAGAAACTTAAATAAAACGGGGAAAAGTGCTCATGAACGGCATTGTTTTACCCTTTCTCTGATTAATTTTTTTATTTTAACGCTTCCATAAGGAATATCAATGTAATCGCAGATCAGCTTGGTTTGAAATTCGCGCTCTCTCTCTCTCTCTCTCTCACTTGCACGACTGATCCCTCTGTCCCAAAACGTAAACCCTAGAAAAATGTCGTCCAGGCTCAAGGAAAGGGGAAGAGAGGGTGGAAAGATCATCGCTTCTAAATTTCAAACCAAGATAAGCCAAGACAGTCTTCCCCGCCCAAGACTCATCTCAGCGAGGACCGCACTAGTTGACCATAAGGAGAATCCACGCCCAATCTCCACTGGTCGTCCTTCTATGGCCTCCTCCGCCAGAAATGGGAAACCAATACCCGTTTCAGCCGGCCGGGCTACTGTTGCTCCCAAGCATGCTGAGAAGAAGCCTGTAAATGCCGTCGTACGCTCTACATCTTCCCTTTCCAGAGGTAAAGTTGCTGACTTTCATGGCGATGCCATCACTAGAATTTCTAGCTTCGGGGAAAGGAGAAGCTTTTCTGGATTTAGGACTTTGGATAAGGAACTGGCGGCAAAAGCCCAACTGGGTAATGATGCGTTGGGATCTCTGAAAGATGCTTCTAATAGATATCAGAGCAAACTTCATGAGAAGCTTGCACTATTAGAAGGCAAGGTTCAAAAATTAGCCTTGGAGATCAACCATACCAAAGACAGGTTAGATAAGAACAAGCCAGGTAAATCTGGGCTTGCTCTTTCTGATATCCAGAACAACTACTAGATTTGTATATGTGTGTGTTTTTCTTGTAACAGTTGCTATCTTTTTCATGTACTTCAGTTTGACTCATGTGATGTTCCATGAACCTTTTCTTTCAACCTCCTGTAGCCTTCTTTCCCCATGCTCAGCCTTCTCTCAACATTAGTGGCAAGCGTTACAATGTTCTTTGCTAATGGAACTTTCGATTTAACCAACTTTCATCATCTTTCAAAATATAATTTATAACTTCAAGAAACCAAATGAATCATTGTTTAACTATGAGGAGCTAATATTTCTCGTTTGATGAGAGAATTACCAGTACTGGCAACTGAAATGACATAGCTTCTATGGTTATCCTCCCAAAGCATTCTCCTCGACCCTATACAGCAGGAAGGGAGATTAGAAATCTGCATTGAGGACATCTAAAACATTTATAATTCCAGGAACAGCAACAAGTGCATCTATGTTGATGTTCATTATATGAAGTGTCATTTCAAGGAAAGTGTTTACAAACGCTTTAGAAAAAAATAAATAAATAGTGGCAAATAAAGGCAACCTGAAAATTCTTGTTAGTGAAGAATTACACTGGAGAGTCCTTTTGGTAAATATGTTTCGGTGTTTCTTAGTGCTTTTCAAAATCAAATAAAATCACAGATGCTCTACTATTGTGTTGCTAATGATCGTGAGACCAGTAAAATGGTGCATGAACAATTTAAAATTGAGTCGCATGTTTCGATACAAATAAAAAATGTGAAGTCATATTTTTGAAAATTGAAATAGCTAAAAGAACCACCAAATGAAGACTCATAAATTAGCTGATGCAGTACAACCATTCATAACAAATAAGCTAGCAAAAGACAAATTGGTTATAGGCTACTTAAAGGTGTTAGACAAGACCACTAAAGTGCTGAACCGAGCTCACATCCTTTTTTGGGCCTATCTTTATTTTTTATCAAATTTCTCTTATCCATGATTAGAATTTTTGTTAGATTTAATTATTCTCTTTGGATACAAGATTTTGTTAGAAATTATTATTATTATTATTATTATTTTTGAAGATTGCAAACTTGCATTAAGAACTAAGAAAAAGCTATTACAAACTAATCAAGAAAAGCAAGCCTCATATTCCTTCTTCAAAAGACTAGATAATGAAGAAGGAATATCAGGAGAAAGAAAAGAATCAAAACAAAAGTTATTATGAAAAGCTAGAGTTGCACACAAATATGCAACTTTGTTACAATTTCTAGGGATGTGTTGGAAAATTACCTTATTGAAATCGTGGAGAAAAGAAATCTGCTCGGAGATCTGACCATCGGTAGTGGAGTTCGCAACAGAATTATGAAGGAACTTGATGGCATTGTAGTTGTCTTCTTCTATTATTAAGCATTTACAATCAAATTTCCAATCTTGAATGAAGTTCTTCAAAGAGAAAACAGCTTCCAACTCAAGTTGGTTGATATCCCAATGAAGTTTTTGCTCCCCAAACGCAAGAAGTAAACTTCCTTTAAATTCTCGTGCCACACCACTAATGCTGGCCAAATTTGAATCCAGTAAAGATGCGTCAATGTTAATTTTGATCCAATCCAGTGGTGGGGGATGCCATGAGGTTTCAGACTCCCTAAGGAAGTTAGCATCCCAGTTAACTAGCATTGGATACTTGCTTGTGGCAGTGAATAAAACGTTAGCTGCAATCACAAAAACTGGAATTGAAGGGTTACTGTGCTTCACATCATTCCTACGGTTCTAGGAGAAGTAAACCGCTGTGCAGTAGATCTTGACACAATCTAAGCTTGCATTGGAAAGGCATCTCAACTGCTGAAAACATTCCGTAAGAGAGCTGAACAAAGGAATACTAAATCCCCAAGACCTCAGCTTAGATAAGATCTCAGTAAGTGATTTGCAATGAACTAAAATATGATCACTATTTTCCGTAACTGGGCAACCATAAGCACAACAATCATTATTGCTAAGCTTTCTGAATTTCAAAAATTCATTCTTGGGAATGGCAAACCTGCTTAATCTCCACCAAAAGAGTTCAACTCTTGGTTAAACTTCAGCTTCCGAAGCCAATTGACAAAAGCAGAGTCATCAAAAATTTTGTGGCCCTTGATAGATTCAGAGTAAGCCAAAGAGGCGATAGACTTACCAGAGTGTTGATACAAAAGTTCCATGTAGTTATCATCTCCCTCTTGGATAACACATTGGAGTACGATGAGGTTGACCAACTCAATGTTGAAAAAACGGTTGAGTTCCAATGTATTTCAATTACCATCTTCAAGGAAAAAGCTCTGCAACGTCAGATTTTCCAGACCAATGCAGTCAGCAAGCATAGAACATTTGTTGAAACATTTATCAAGCAACCAAATGTCATTCATGACGCTAATGCTAGCACCATTAACAATATTCCACCTAATAATTGGTTTAAGGAAAGAAACTCCATCAGAGATGATGGATCGAGCTGCAGATTGGCCATACTTAGTCATATTACTCCACATGAATGAGGCTTGTTTAGTAGTCAAGCATTTATAAAGCAGAGATGATGGGTTTTGGTAGAGCCGCCAAGCTAACCGAGCTCTTAAGGGACCAACTTTTTTAACTGTAGAGTGCATTCCCATACCACCACTATCTCTAGGAATGCATAACTCATCTCAGGCTATGTAATGAAGTCCCTTGACACCATAGTTCTGATGCCAGATGAAATCTCTGCAGATACGGTCCAGCTCGTAGAGTATCTTCTTGGGGATTAAAGAATGCGTTGAAATAAAAGTAGGTAGAGAAAGCAATGAAGATTTGGCAAGAATCAACCTTCCAGCCAGTGAAAGGAAACGAGCTGCCCAAGCATTGAGCTTATCCAATGCGTGATCAACTACAAATTGAAAATCATTCTTGACCAATCTTTTCAGGGCAATTTTGATCCCCAGATATTGTATCTCTTTGACATCTTTGAATCCTGATATTTTGCCAATCTTACATTTCACGGAGGGTATGACAGATTTCCCAAAGATAATTTGGGATTTGGTCTGATTAATACCTTGCCCAGTCCAACCGCAATATTCTGAAATTAAGTTCATCATAACTTTAAACTGAGAGCTGATCCAAACAGTAGCACATCGTCAGCATAGAGTAAGTGTGTAATTCTTGGAGCTCTGGAGGAAGTTTGAATGCCTAATTGATGACCTCTTTGCTTAATTACACTAGAGAGTAGCTGAGAGCACATGATGAATAGATAAGGCGACATTGGACATCCTTGCCTAAAGCCACTCTTGGCTTCAATCCATCTGGCTCCTTTGCCATTCAAGAGAATAGAAAAACGAACATTGGTGATGCATTCCAAAATAAGAAATGAGAATTTCACCGGGAAACCAAACCATGAAAGGACATTTTCCAATGTTTTCCAACACATACTATCAAAGGCTTGAGCCATGTCAAGCTTGACAGCCATGAGACCTTTCTTATTTTTTAAAATTCTGAACTTGTTAAAGATTTCTGAAGCAAGAAGACAGTGATTTGACATAGATCTACCCGGAACGTAGGCAACTTGCTCCTCAGAAATTAGCTTGGGAATGCAGATCTTTAATCTGTTTACTAGCATAGTAGTAGCAATTTTATAAATGGTTTGACAAAGACTAATTGGACGAAAGTTGGAAGGAGATACCAGAGACTT
The DNA here is from genome assembly GCA_019514585.1 of Dendrobium officinale. NCBI lineage: Eukaryota > Viridiplantae > Streptophyta > Magnoliopsida > Asparagales > Orchidaceae > Dendrobium > Dendrobium officinale. Next base: position 35,047,568 of record CM033697.1, on the reverse strand, counting down.
GGTCTTAGGGATGAGAACAATCAAAGTGTCCTTCGAAACTTCATTCATCCATCCAGTAGAGAAAAACTTCTTGATAGCTTTCCAAGTAGTATCTTTGACAATGTCCCAATAGAATTTAAATAATGATGAAGTAGAGTCGTCCAAGCCCGTGGATTTATTTGATCCTTGCTGGAAGACTGTAGCCGAGAAATCTGTCTCAGTGAATTTTGATTCTAAAAAGGCTCTATCTGTAGTATCAATTAGCTGGTTTAGTTCAACATAAAGCCAATTCAAATTATTGCATTCCCTGAATTTCCATTTGTCATCAAAGAACTTTAAGAAAGTTGATTCAATTCTATCCGTTTCATCAACAACATTATTATTCTCATCCTTGATTTGTCTGATCAATTTGCCGTTCTTCCTAGCCGTAGCATAAGCATGATAATATCTTGAATTGGTGTCTCCCTCTTCATTCCAATTCTCTTTATCACGCTGGTTCCACCACATAGATAATCTAAGTAAGGTGACATTAAGTTCCCATACCATACTACGCAACAGAGTAAGATTTTCTGGGCTGAGACTGCCATCAGCTTCTTCTTATAACTGTAGTTTGAGAATATCACTCTTTAGTTCTTCTTTCAATTGAATCAGACTTTTACATTTATTCTTGTTCCAGAAAAAAAGAGATTTCAAAGTTCTCTTAATTTTTCTATTAATAACTTTAGATTCATCCCCATAATCATGCTTATTCCATGCATTAACAACAATATTCCTGGAAGCAGGATATGATTTCCAGGTATCCTCAAACCTGAAAGTTTTAGGATGAGAATGTGTAGTTTCGTCAAGCTTGAAATCTATGAGACAGTGATCAGAGGCTATTCTAGCAAGATGCTTAATAGAAGCAATCGGGACCATCTGTAGAGCCGTGAAGTTCTGCAAGCAGCGATCTAAGCGCTCTCAGATTCTGGCATTGCCTTGCTTATTGTTTCACCAAGTGTATTTAGGACTGATTACTCCTAAATCATGAAGGTCTTGGTTAGCCATGAATAACTTCATGTCCTTAGACCCTTTGGTCAAGCAAAACCGTTTACCACCTCTCTTGTCATCCTTGGAAAGAAGACAATTGAAGTCTCCTCCCACAATTGTAGGAACATCAATCTTCATAAGATTGTCAAGTCGGCTCCAAAGATCTCTTCTGATTTGAAACTCCTTATGGCCGTAAACCGTGGCCACATTCCAGATACCTTTACTGGGAGTAATCAAAGCACCAAAAGCAACTTGAGGAGAATGATCTAACACAGTAAAGGTAGCCTGTTTGTTATTCCATATCATCAGAATTCCGCTAGCAGTGCCAACCGCAGGCTGAGGAAAAAAATCCCAGTTGCTGCCAATAAGTCTATTGATATCCTTCTTATTGATCGAAGCGAACTTTGTTTCAGCAAGGCCTACAAAAAAAAACCGAATTATCCTTCACAACTTCCTTGAGGTAGAGGGAGGTCTCCCCTCTACAATTCCAGAAAATTAAGGAAGACATTAATTAACTGAAGGGGAGAAGTCCCCGCCTTTCTTTTTGCTTTTTCCCTCTACTTTCCTCTTCCTGGAAGCTAGTTCAATTGGTCCCAAAAATTTTAATTGAGGTTTCGATTTATGCTTAACAGAGTTGGTATTGATGAACTCAGTTGCATCAACCTTTGAATCTCAGCTAACCCCTTAGGACTGATAAGAGGAAATTCTGATAGATCCAAATTTTTGTCACCAGAGCAATCTTGATTGTCACTAGAACAAGCCGTAATTTCAATATAATTGGAATCAATAGTGATTCCAGTAGTTTTTTTATTGACCAAAGCACCATCTGAAGGAACAGTATTGGCGGGATCAGCAATTTCAGTAGTTTTTTTATTGACCAAAACACCATCTGAAGGAATAGTATTGGCGGGATCAGCAATTCGAATAAGAGGAGTGACACAAAAACGTTCAATACAATTCTCAACTATTGCTTCCTCTGCTTTATCAGCATTAACAATAGTAGAGTTGATAATCGACCCAGAATTCATATTGACTTCCCCAAAATTCTCATCAACAACTTGATCAAAGACTTCATTTAGAATCTCAAAGATGTTGGTCAGATTTAATTCAGCTTCAAGTGAAGCCTGTTGATACTGAGGGTTGTTTAAAGCTCTATCCTCTGATTCCTTAACAGGGATATCTGAATTATTACAGCTGACTGTAAAAAGAGTTTCAGATTCTTTTACACCCTTCGTCTGAGGTACCAAGTGATTTCTGATTTGCTTAGGTCTCTTTTTGAAATTAACGTGAATCCAGGGACCATAATTTTCCTGTTGAGCAGGGTGAGCAGCATCATGAATGACATTATCATTCATTACATTACTGATTGCAGTAGTCTTGGCTATCAAAAGATCTGGGCAAACCGGTTTCAAGTGCCCAATTTTGGCACAGTTATAATAGAAAGAGGATAGTTTTTCATATTCTACTTTCTGAAAAAATCTTCCTCCCAAACCATCTACCCAAACTCCCGAAGGTAACTTTGATTCAAGATTAATACGAACACAGATACGCGCAAATTCCTTTTTGCTCCAACTAAAAGAATTGACATCAAAGAATAATGGAGTACCAATTATTGAAGCAATCATAGCAATGTTGACCTCATCCCAACAATGCAAAGGTAGATGTGGGAAGCAAATCCAAATCGGTGCAGTCAGTCCTTTCAATGATAATGGAGAGAAGGAAGGAGACCATTTGTCTAAGCCGACAATGTGAACTCCAATATACCATGGTCCCCCACTAAGAACTTCCTCCATAGCAGCAACAGTCTTGAATGAGCAAAGGATCCAATTCAAACCCAAAGAGTTTAGATGAAAATTCCCGAATCTATTCCATTGCTTGCGCAACTCTATACTGCAAATCGAGAATGGAATATTCTTTCCCAAAAACTTCAGCACAACAAAGTTTGAAAGGTTTTGAGAGTTGTTGATTTCCCGATCATAATTGAATTTAACTGCTACCCCATCGGAAGACATAACGGTGGAATTAGCGTCAAAGTTAATTTTAATACGCTGAGGTTTTGTCCAGGCATTGAGAAAGAAAGCCTTCGGATTGACTGTTTCATCAGCAGATTTGGCTTCCATTGAAACAATATTATCAAGATCGACAGTTGTATCATCTGGATTCAGAGGCTTGGTCGAAATGATTCGACTAATGGATCTATCGGATAGGTTGTTCTTCTTATTATCTTTATCGTTCAAATTCGAAGAAACAAAAACATCTTGTTCCAAAGAACCAAAGATTAATCCCGGCGAAGCAGAGGCCAAAGGATTTTTCTCCTTACCCTTACCCTTCTCTTCAAAAGAAGATATTGGTTTAACGAATTGAACAGTAGAACTAGAACTTTCTCTAATAATCAAAGGTTTAAAACCCGATCTTGAAATCGTTTGATCATCGATACCAGAAGATCTCATTGGAGATAATCGCTCAGTAGAGATCTGAAGATCAGCGCGATGATGTAGATCAGGAGGATCTGACGGAGGCCGGCCGGAAGCCTCCATGAACGGAGGCAAGAAACCCATGAAAACAAGGATTCAAACTTTCTCTCTCTAGAAAACCAAGGCGGGAGCTTCTCTCTCTTGCGTAACTCTCTCCCAGTTAGAAATTATTAGAAATGGCTTTTCTTTAATAGATTTAAATAAAATTTTAACTTTTAACATAGCACAATGGAGAAAAATAATTAATGTAGCCGACCCCACATAGTGGGATAAAGACTTTATGTTTTTATTATTGTTGTTGTTGGATACAAGTTTTTGCATTTTTGTATAAAGCTGTTAATAAAGACTGCAAACCTATTATGCCAACATATGCACAACCATCTCCTTAAACAGTATTAACAAATGAAATGCCTCCTTAGATATATCAAAGGCACTCTTCACATTGGTTTACCCATAACTCGTGGCAAACTCACTATCCACTCCTATTCCAATTCAGATTGGGCATCTAATCCTTCAGATAGAAAATCTACTATATATTTTTTCTCCTTTCTTGGTAACACCCTTGTTTCATGGAGTGTTAAGAAGCAAGCAATAGTTGTGCGGTCCTCTATCGAAGTTGAATATTGGCCACGCATCAGCAGCATCCAATATTATTTAGATTTGTCACCTTCTTCAAGACTTCAACATCCACTCTTCAATTCCCATACCACTACATTATGACAACATTTCTGCAATGGCTCTAACCAACAATCATGACTTTTATGCTATGGGCTCCAAAAATTCGGCCCCAGCCTCCGCTCGCTGTGCTGTTTATTCGGCGAGGGAGTTGGCTCGGATGTCGAGGCGGGAGAAGGCATCTTATTCATTAATTATAATAATAATTAGGTAATTATAATTAATAATTAATTACTAATTATTAATTAATTATAATTATTAAGTTAATTATAATTATAATTAGTTAATAATTAACTATAATTAATCAAAATTAATTATAATTATTCAAACAATTATAATTAATAATTAACTACTAATTAATAATTAATCATAATTAACTAATTAATTATAATTATAATTAGATAATAATTAAATATAATTAACCTTAATTAAAGTAAATTAAACCTCCCTTCTTTCTCTGCTCATGGGTTCGATCAAAGAAGCGTGAAAGGGACCAAGTTACCTTTACTCGCGGCGGGCTCCCGTCGTGCTTCCGATCGAGATGTATAACTTCCGGTCCAACAGGTGTGGAAAGTCGTCGAAGGGGTTAGGCCGAGCAGCCACGAAGGAGCCGGGAAAGCAGCGTCAAAGGGAGAAAGTTAACTTCACGCCAGTGAGCTCCTGTTGTTTGTTTAGATCAAAGTGTCGTGACTTCCGAGCCGACGACAAGGGAAAGTCGTCGATGGAGCTAAGTCAGACGGCCAAGGAGGAGTCAGAGAAGCGTCGCAAGGGAGAAAGTTACCCTTAGCAACCAGTGAACTCCCACTCGATGCTTCCGATCGGAAGTGTCGTAACTTTCGAAGTGGTAGGAAGGGAGAGTCATTGAGCGAACGAAGTCAAACAGCGACAAGAGATCGAAGCAGCGCACGAGAGGGAGAAGAGGAAGAGCGAGAGCAGAGAAGCTTTGAAGAGAATGAGCAGAACGTGAAGGAGAGAGGGAACCAGCAACCGGGGGCTTCATTTCCTTCGGCTTTTACCGACGCGAGCAGGACTTTTGGTCATGCCGAGATCGTGGGGAGAAGCATTGTCGATGTGCGACGTGAGCGACGACGTGCGTCGTGGGATGCCAGAGTAGGTATGGGATTTGATTTCCCCTTTTTTGTTTATCTTACGGGTCAACAAATGCCCCTCCAACAAATGTGGTAGGCATCTGGAGCGGACCGCATTTGTTGCATGCTGATTGGCCCTGTGGATCTCTAGATATCTATTCTAGATGTCACACTAGGGTTTTCTTTTAGTGGATTTCCAAGAATTATTTGGATGTCACACTGAGATTTTTTTCTTAGTGGATCTCCAAATGTTTATTCTGTATGTCACACTAATCTTCTTTCTCCATAGATCTTTTAGATGTATCCATAGATGGTTGATGTCCTGTCTTTATGGATTGATGCTAATGGATAGCATATATTCAAGATTGCTCAATCATCTGGCTGTATCTTGATAGAATTTTAAATATTTATTTGGGAATCTCGGCATGCAGCGCAATGTCGACCCAAATAAATATTTAAAATGCCCCCAGTCTCTAAGGACATTTGTGGATGTCATCAGGGTGCTCATTCTGCATCTTTTGCTAGAGCCCCGAGATTTTGATTCCTTCTGTCCTGTGCTTTTTGCTGCGGACTTGGTGAAGGGTTATCTGATTTGTCTTTGCTGACTTGTCAGAAGATTTGTATGCCTTTGGCCGTATGCTTCTAGCTTTGTCAGGCTTGTTGAAGGGGTAGATGCCGGTGACCTAAACCCTTTAGGTTTGTACTAGGTCGATAGCAAAAAGTCATCGGTCCAGAGCTTTATGCATAGCGAACTTGTTGATGACAAAATCCTCTTAGTTCAGCCATAATATTTTTATAAACTTTGGGATAATTTTCTTCGGTCTTTAGCTTCGTGCTTTGACGGATTTTTTGAAGATGAATTCCTTCGATCCTCGCTTTGTACTTTATGGATTTGTTGAAGGATTCGCAGGTTTTGGATTCAATTGATAGTACCGAATGTAGGTAGTATCTTGATCCTTAACCACTTGAGAAGACTTTAATCTGAATCACTTGAGTTTATCAGATCGGGAGAGCTGGGATTTGACAGCTCTTCGTCCTCTGGTTGTTGAGATGGGGGGTTCTTCTACTACGGCCTTTCTTATGTCTTGTTGAGTAGACGGAGCTGCCAGCGATCCGGCCATATTTGGGCTTGTTGGATCCGACCTTTTATATCCATTTAGGCTTCAGACTTGAGCTATAGGAATTACGCTTCCCAATGCTAACTTTACTGAAGTTGGCAAATTTTGAGTCATCCTTCGTGGTTTTAGACTTTGGAGCCTACGAATATTCAGTAGTTGCTCGAGACTCATCCTTCCACTGGAACTTTGATTCTCCAGTCATTTTGGAGAACTTTGCAGACTACGATCACTTGAACTGGTCGAGTCAAATTGGCCTTCGTTCTTCTTATAGTCCCTACTGACGGGTTGACGAAGTGGGGGTTCCGCTACTACGACCGTTCTAATGGCTTGTTTAGTTGACGGAGCTGCCAGCGATCCGGCCATATTTGGGCTTGTTGGATCCGACCTTTTACACCCATTCAAACCTTAAGCTTCAGGCTGTCGAAAGACTTCAAGCTTTTCCGGCTCAATTTGTTGGAGTGTGTAGTTATAAAAGCCTCTTTCTTGACTTTTGAGTCTTAGTTTGTTGGAGAAGGTGTTGTCTCGGTCTTTGAGAGATCACCTGCATAGGCTTTAAAAGAGAAACATCTATGTTCTTTAGCACAAAGTAACATTTGAATTGATAATTTTAAATATTTATTCGGGGATCACGACATCCAGCGCGATGTCGACCCGAATAAATATTTAAAATGTCCCTATCTTGCAGGGACATTTTGGAGCAGAATAGAATTAAAATCTTGAGATTTTAAATATTTATTTGGGGATATCGGCACGCAGCGCGATGTCGATCCGAACAAATATTTAAAATGCCCCCAATTTGATGGGAAATTTTGAAATGTGTTCTCATGACATAAGAGAATTTCAAAATATGAAATGTATATGTTAACAACAATGTATGAAAACATAACACATTAAGCACAGCATTTCATGCGTAGTATTTCTTCAAGTATCGGCCATTGATCGGTGGCATGGGCCTCTGACCATTCAGATCAATGAGTTGATAAGCTCCTCCCTAGTACACATTCTTGATGACGAAAGGTCCTTCCCAGTTGAAAACAAATTTGCCGCCAATTTTTTTGTGTGGGATGATTGGCCTTCTCTGCACCAGGACCAATTCCCCTTCTTGAAATGATACAGGGCGCACCATTCGATCAAAAGATTTTATCATTCTTGCCCGGTAGATCTCCAGGTTCTGCTGGGCTTGCAACCTGATTTCATCGAGTGCATCGAGCTCTTCCATTCTAAGGCGAGCATTTTGTTCTTGAGTAAGCGTATTCTGGATAGCGACTCGTAGGGATGGAAGTTCAACTTCTAGTGGCAGTACAGCTTCAACTCCGAACACCAGAGAGTAAAGAGTGGCCTTTGTCGATGTTTTGTAGGTTGTACGATGGCCCCATAGTGCTTCTACCATTTTCGTATGCCATTCCCTTTTGTTCTTTGTGAGAATCTTCTTTAACAGCTTCACCAGTGTCTTGTTAAAGGCCTCTGCCAGGCCATTTGCTCTTGGATAATATATTGATGAATATCGCCAATCGATTTTGTGCCGATCAATGAACTTATAATTTTTTGTACTTTTGAAAGAAGTTCCGTTGTCTGAGATTATGCGGCGTGGCACACCGAATCTGTAAAAAATGTTGTGGGTGAAGAAGTTGATCACGTGCTCAGATGCAACTTCTTTAAATGGAGCCGCTTCTGCCCACTTCGAGAAGTAGTCGGTTGCTGCCAAGATAAAGCGGTGTTCTGCTGATGACGGCGGATCTATCGGCCCGATAACATCAGTACCCCAACATTCAAATGGCCAGGATGCTATTGTAGGATGCAGTGGATTTGGCGGTTGATGTATAACATCACTGTGAATCTGGCACTCATGGCACCTCTTAGCATGATTGATACAATTTCTGACCATGGTCGGCCAATAGTAACCCATTCTTTTAATTTTGGCTGCCATCTTGGGACCTGATTGGTGCGCTCCACAAAGTCCTTCGTGAACTTCTGCCACCACCTTATCAGCTTCTCGAGTCCCTAGGCATCTTATCCACATTTAATCGAAAGCATGTCGATATAATGTGTTGTTGACAAATGCATATCGTAGTGCTCTCTTTCTGATTTGAGCAGCTAATGATTTGCATGTTGGTAGCTTACTTTCTTTGAAATAATCTATGAAAGGTTGCCTCCAGTCATCTTCTTCTTCAACATGTAGACATTGTCACCATAATTCTGAAGCTTGTCTGGCCTTGCACCTTTTCTTAGGAACTTGATGTTCTTCAAGTTGATCTTCGAGATCAACTGGTTGGGGAGGTTGAGGATCAAACGGAGTTACATCCTGCTGGCTTGAACTCGGTATTCCCTCTGCCTGCGGGAATTGTAGTAATGCTGGCTCTAGGATCTGCCGATTGTGCACCATAATTATTATAGGCCATTCGTCGTCCATATTCGCCATTTCTTTAGCCAATTTGGCAAGAGAATCTGCTTTGGCATTTTGACCTCGGGGAACTTGAGTTAGTTTGATAACTGGAATTTGCTTTATAAGCTCAAGGACTTGCCGATGATAACAGGCCAACTCGAACTTGGTGATTTTGTAAACTCCAGTACTTGATTTATAACAAGTTGAGAATCACCGAAGATTTGGAGATTTTGAATTCGAACATCGATTGCAATTTTCAGTCATGCTATTAAATCTTCATATTCAGTTTCATTGTTTGTCCAAGGTTTAGTCAAGCTGAATGAGAATCTCATTCTGCCTCCTCGGGTGCTACGAAAATGATTCCAATTCCGGCTTGAGCTTTTTCCAGATTTGGAGGCCGAGTACGTTTGATTGACGATGCTCCATCAAAGTATATTTCCCATACTCGTAGTATCCCCTCTTTGACATTCATGATCTGCTCGTCAGGTAGTTCGTCATTGAGTAGTGAATCTACAGGGATAGGGTGTTGTAGCGAGAAAATCTGCTAACACCTGCCCTTTTACTGCTTTTTGCTGGACATATGTAATATCAAACTGCAGGAGTATCACTACCCACCTTGTCAAATAACTTGTCAATGCTGGTCTTGTCATCAAGAACTTCAGCGGATCGATCTTTGATATCAAGGTGATTTTGTGAGACAGCATATAATGACGGAGCTTCTAAACAGCGAAAATCAGGGCCAAGCAATGCTTCTCGATTGGAGAGTAGAAGATTTCTGCTCCTATCAACCTTCAACTGATGTAGTAGAGTGCATTTTCTTTGCCTTCATTATTCTGGGCTAATAATGCTCTGAGGGACTCTTCTAGTGCGGCCGTGTATACTATGAGAGGCTTCCCTGGAATCGGCGCTGCTAGGATGGGTGGATTCAACAGATATCTCTTGATGCTGTCAAATACTTCTTGGCACTCTTCATTCCACTTGAATTGGACAGCTTTCTTCATCAGCTTTGAAAATGGTTGGCACCTACCCGACATATTCGATATGAACCTTCGAATGAAAGCCAGTTGTCCTTGCAGCGAGCGAAGCTGCCGAAGGTTCCTTGGAGGTGGCATCTCCATGATCGCCTTGATCTTGTTGGGGTCGACTTCGATGCCTCGATGTCGAACAACATATCCCAAGAATTTGCCGGAGGAGACCCCGAATGCACACTTGAGAGGGTTCATCTTCAGATCATATTTTCTGATCCTTTCGAACACCGTCATCAAGTCATCAAGGTGATCTTTTCTATCCATGCTTTTAATGACCAATTCATCTACATTGCATTCGACCTTCTGATGAATCAAATCATCAAATATACGAGTCATGGACCGTTGATAAGAGGCACCAGCGTTCTTCAGGCCAAATGGCATAACTGTGTAGCAGAATATGCCTATAGGCGTTCTGAATGATGTATGTCTTTCATCTTCATGTGCCATTTTAATCTGATTGTAGCCCGACGATCCGTCCATGAAGGAGAACATATCATAGTTGGAAGTGTTGTCAACTAGAAGTTCTGATACTGGGAGCGGAAAGTCATCTTTCGGACATGCCTTGTTGAGATCCCTGAAATCGATGCAGATACGAATTTGGCCATTCTTCTTCTTTACAGGGACGATATTGGCAATCCAGTCGGCATATTTTTCTTCTCAAATGAAGCCTGCTTTTATGAGCTTCTTTGTTTCTGCAATTACCTTCTCTTCAATCTCCAATCTCATTCTCCTTGGAGCTGTTTTGACAGGTGCTGCATCAGGCTTGATTGCTAATCTGTGAACTACACTTCAGGGGATAAGCCAGGCATCTCAGCATATGTCCAAGCAAAACAGTCCCTGAATTCATAGAGGAGCTCTTTTATTTCTTCTATTTATTCTTCGGGTAGAAGAGAGCTAATGAAGGTTGGGTGAGGATCCTCCTCAGTCCCCAAGTTGACTTCTTTGAGCTCATCCATCGTAGCAGCTTATCCACCATCTTCCAGTTCTTCTAGTGCAGGCTTGGCTTCTACGAGTTGATCATCATAAGTTTTTGCTTCATATACCTCATCTTTATCATTATCAGATTTGATTTCCTCACAAGTGACTGTTCGACAAGTCTCTTTTCGGAGGAATTTTCATTTGATAAACTCGATGCCTTTATATGCATTTATATCCTTTCGTTGTAATGGACGTGAATTTCTCTCATACCAGAGGCCTAAGCTTGTACGGAGCTGTCGTTTGGTAGTAGGAATATTGATTTTCTTTCATAGCATTCTTTGAATATTCTTGGTATTGAACTTGGAGCCTCGTAGGAAATAATTCCTCAGAGTCGAGGAGCATACAACGCCAATCATTATTCTCCTATTTGCGTATTCCCGTGGAATACAATACATTTCCAGGTGCAGTCCCCTTCTTCAGAGGAGACAGATAAAGAGTGGAGAGTTCTTCAATCTTATGCTCCTCGCGTGAAATAATTTCTTTGAAGTGTTGCAAGGGAACACGTGTGACTACGGTATGCTATCTGAAATTGACAGACTGTCTATTCTTCTGGTGAATACCTCCTGCACTCTATTCATATAGATAGAGTCGTAATCATAATCATCGTTTTAAAATTCAACCTCCCTACTCCATTCGTTTATGAACTAGCATACTTTTCGAGATTTCGTAGGGACGATATCATCTTCATCTGTATCACTCCCTAGGTGAGGCACATGTTTCCTTTCTTTGGGTATAGTTGGTGATTTGGGAAGATCCGGCGTTGCTTTCTTTCTTCCTACACGCTTCTTCTCACGTTCTTGTTTAGGTTTTTTTGCAGTCTTAGAATTTGATGCTTTAGCCTCAAGAGAACTCGATGACTTTTGCTTCTTTGACATGAAGTACTTAGCATCTTCATAAATTGTTACTTCATATACTGCAAAGGGCTGAATATCACCAGAGATTCTGAATTCTTCTCCTTTCCTGAGATACTTCATGCACTGGTGTAATGTTGAAGGGACAACGTCGTATTCATGCAGCCAGGGGCAACCCAATAATGCCTTGAACGAAGTGTCCACATCAATTACATGAAATTTGGCTTCTGTGTGAAGTTCTCCAAATACAAGAGGAAGAATAAACGAACCAAGGGTTTTCTGTCCTTTCTCGTTGAAACCATGCACCATCAACTTGTCTTGTCCAAGATGTTCCACATCGAGGCAGAGGGATCTCAGTGCCTTAAGGCTCATGAGATTTATGGAAGATTCAGGATCGATCAAAATTCGACTAATCATCATACCGTCGCTCTCTGCCGTAACATACAGAGGGCAGTTGTGATATGTCGTTCCAAGCATCATATCATCCTCAGCAAAGGTGATGAGGGGCTCATTTCGAGCTTGCAAGATTTCCGTCAAGTTACGTTCAACAAAATACGCTTCATATCTTTCAAGGTCCTTGAGAGCTTGAATCAAAGTTTCTCGAAGGTCTTTAGACATCAAAAGAGCATCATATATGCTGAGTTGCGCTGGGATCTTCCTCAAGTGGGACAAGATATTATAATCTATCCCCTTGAATGAAGTCTCTTTCTTCTTGGAGTCTTTGGAGATAATATTTTCATTGATAATTATCTCCTTTTCCTTATCTTTGTTAGGAGCCCCTTTCTTTAGTGGAGGTGGCAGTACCTTGCCACTTCTTAACTGCACCTGGGCCACCTCATCTGATTCAGACTTGTTTGATGAAGCATTCTCTCCAGAGTCAACCATTGTCACGTCTAGGGACCCATCTGTAGACTCAAAATTGTCTCCCAATTTCACTTGCTTCATTTGCGATGCTACGCTTGGGTCTGAATCTTCATCCTCTGGAAAACATAGATCATCTGAACTGAATTCCATTGACGAAACCATTAGACAGAATTCAGGGGCCTATTCTTCAGCGTATTTCTCCCCTTTTGTTATTTTTGATTTCTTAAAGACGACTCGGCATGTCTCTGTAGGAAGGGATTCATCCTTAGTTTCTTTTGTTTCATCTATTTTGAGCTCTTTCATGAAATCACCGAGCTTAATAGGCCTCCTGGTAGTTTGGTAATATTCACCTAGGCTATCAATAGCCTTTTGAGTTACAGTCTTCTTTACCATAGGCTTCTTCAACTTGGCTTTCTTTTTGGAAGACCTTGATTTTGCTTTAACAAGCTTTGATGAGCTAGCTTGGCTAGGTTGCTGTTTAGGGGTGGATGCTTGTGACATAGGCAACCACTTTAGATTCAGCACTGGTTCAGTAAGAGACTTCCAGTTCACACCAGGAACTCCTTCTAGCTGTTTCAGTATTTTGGTTGTCTTCTTGGAGATCACAGTCTCCAATTGCTCCTTTTGAACAGATTCTTTTATTGTTGTTTCTTTAGGCGGGAGCACGGAAGAGGACGTGACTACTCGGATAGATTCCTTTCTAGGACGAACTAACACATTATTTGATAATGTCAATTCTCCCATTTTATATTTCTTCTCTAGCCAATCTTTGAAGACATAGCAATCCTCAATTGGATGGCTAATTACCCAATGATATGGGCAGTAGTTTGGGTCGCCACTGTGTTTAGACTCTTCAGGTCTTTTGCATTCTGGCAATTCTAGACCGCTCTTGAGTGCTTGTCGGAATAGTTTAGCGACACTCTCCCTTTTAAAAGAATATTCTTTATTCATTTTCTCCTTGAGGGAGGGGAACATTCTATCATCAGTTTTGATTGTTTGCCTCTGGCACTCTCCTCCACCTGGAAAGGCTCGAGGTTTATCATTTCCTCCAAGAACCAGTTTTGGTTGAGGAATTGGATTATAAACCTGTTTTGGTTTTTCCTCATACCGCGTAGTCTGCTTTCCTTTATCCACATTATACACCGCCTGTTTACCTTTACCAGGCCTATGAGGGAATGCGGAGTAGACCTCATTCTTTCTGGCATCAGGAGCTTTAGCCTTTTTGGGTTTATCAGGGAGGCTTTCTAACTTTGACAAGTTCAACCTTTCAAATTTTGCCACCCTGTCCAATAGATCTTGGAAGGTAGTAATAGAAGCCATGCATAAGAAGGGTTGCATTTTATCATCAATGTTCCCCATCAGCAATTGGACTGCATGCTCTTCTTCCAGTTGCTGCTCGCACTTCATGCTGAGATTGCGCCAGCGTGTTATATTTTTCGTCACTGACTCCTCCTTTCTCCTTTTCTCTAGGGCAAGATCAGCAATGGTAGTCTTCTCAGTTGCACTGGCAAATCTTTTCAAGAACAAGGCCTCCAGCTCCGCAAAGGTCTTGAGTGAATCATTCGGTAGTTCGACATACCATTCGAAAGCAGTTCCACTCAAGCTGCTCACGAATTGCCTGAATAACAGAGTGTCATTGCCTCCTGTATTTCCACAGGTTCCTTTGAACTGCGCCAGGTGTTGTCTGGGATTTTTATTGCCATCGAAGATATTGAACTTCGGCACAGAATATCCCTTTGGATATGGCACCTGATCGTACTCTGCTGGGTACGGGCGACCTTTTCCTACCAACTTCTTTGCCTGTTCAGCAGCTATAGTGGCCTTAATCTTTTCACTGATTAAGCCTTCCAACTGCGATGGAGTTACAGGTTCAGAGGCGTCCGCCATATTTTGGGGAATGCGCTGGCGGGTTGGATCATCATTCCTATCGCCACCTTCAGGTACACTTTTCACTCCTGAGGCTTGAGGTACTTGGAGATTTTGAGTATTGGCAGCTTAATCGACAGGTTGAGCCGATGCAGGACCCACAGAAGTGGTCTTCTGCATCATCTCCATCATAGCCATCATCTGAGTCATCATCTCAGTCATTTTATCATTTATCTGAGAGATTTCTCTATCTTTCTTTTGCATATGTTGCCTCATTTGTCGCCGCATATCTGCGAGTGTGATGTTTTCACCGGCGAAAGGATTTTCTTGAACTTCTTCCTCTTCTTCTCATTCTTTTGAGGAGCAAGCACTTCGGCTGGCAATAGATCGAGCCCTATGGAGACAACGATAAGTACGTGTACGGGGCTGTGATTCTTGGTCGTCTTCATCACCATCATCATCTTCCACATCAGTGTGGCTGACCATACGAACCACCTCGATCTCCATAGTGTCTTCATTGCCATATTCTTCTTCATCTTCTTGTACCTGAATTTCTGAACGACGTCGCCACTGAATTTCAAGTTCTTGGCTTGGAATAATTACTTCTTCGATTCGCGGGCTACGATCGAATTGAACTTCTTCCTTGGTTGGAGAAGGTAAATGACGGGATCTCATGGAAGACTCTCCAGGATGTCGACCGTCACTATAATTGTCATTATGGGCCTTCTTTTGGACCCATTTATGACGAGTTCTGTTAGTAGGGGCGAGTCTTCGGAAGACAGCTCCAGATGTCACACCCGAACTAATTCTTTCTTCAATCACCTCTTCTTTTCGAGGCTTTGGCCTCCATATTTGTTTGCCTTTCCACCGGGACCTTTCGACGGCGAATTCTTGGACACATGGTCCAAGTGTCACGCTCCGATGTTCACCGTGTGGAGCTTGTTGTCGGTAATATCTTCTTTCAACTATCATAACAGATGATAGTCTATCTCTTGGAGGAGTTCTTCGGGCCTCAACAATCAGTGGCCTTTGAAACTTCTTTTTTATTAAGCCCTTCTCCTTAACTGACTTCAAAACTCGGTGCACCCAGGCAGACAAACGATCAGACTCTCTTATCTTCTGAGGGGCTGGAACTTCAGGTTGACGCTCCCAGAAAGATTTCTTGAGCTCACCAGAAGAGCTATTTCTTTTTATCCACTTCAGGTTAGAAAACCTGTTCTGAGTGGGAATATTGATTTCTGGTTCTTGTGCTGGCAGATTGGAGGGATTGACTGGTACAGATAACTACTGAGTACGTAGTTCTGCATTTCTCTTCCTCCTCTGCCTCCTTCTGTTGAGTTTTCCTCCAGATGAGGAAGCTTCAGTGTCGTATCTCCCAGGTGCAACAGGCTCTCTGGGCAGGGTAGTGGTATTGGCAGTCACCTCAAAAACCTTCCTTCCATGAACAACCCTCTTTGCAGTAAGGGTTTCAGGCTGGGATAATCTTTTAAATACAGAGGTTCTTCCTTGAGCAGTACCTCTGGAAGCAGTCCTTGTAGAGTGAGACCTTCCAGAAAATTCTTTAGAGTTTACGCCGTACACCGGGACGGCTGCAGCCCTTACAATAGCTGCTGAGAATTTGAGCCCACCAAAGTGGATGGTGGCTCGAGTGTTTCTAGTTTCAATAACAGCATTCGCCAGCTGAATCCTGGCTCCTCGTCCCAGTTGGACTGTCATTGGGGTGTCCTGCATTTTCATTCTGCAAAAATGAAAAGTAGGGGTTAGTGATCAGAATTGATACATCACCCCACACTTTCATAATACAGAAATAACACAGAACAATAGCAGAAGAAGGTAAATTAACATAAAATTAAAACCACACTGATTGAATTTCCATTGATTTTATTTAAAAGATTCATTTTTAGGAAATTTAAAGTTTGATTTGTTGCGAATCTATGGCTTATGATTTTGATGATAACAAACATTCTTTTTCTCTATGACTGCTTTCTACTAACATTTCAGGTTCACACGATCGGACAGCAATTTGGAACCAGCTCAAGATTGGGTAGACTAGGCCTGAGTCAGTTTGTAATCTTTTTCTTTTCTTGAGTCTGTTGTATTTGTTATGGGACCTATTGATTTGTAACTTGGAAGATTTCCTGCTATTCCTTAAAAGATTTTTATTTTTGGTAATATCGGCCGGGACAATATTTATATCGTCCTGGACGATATGTCCAAAATCAAAAACCTGAATTAGGGCATCCTCATTAAGACAGCCGTCATAAACACATCGGCCAGGACGATATTCTCACTTCAGAAAGAATTAGCCGTCATAATCAGTTTAAGTATTCTTTATTTTAGGAAATCGGCCAGGACGGTATTTATATCGTTCAGGACAATCTAACTCAATCATATCTAAATTGATCTGGTATTATTTGGAAATTATTAATGGCTGATTGATACGATCACATCGTCCGGGACGATCTTATGATCGACCAAGACGATGGCCTGGACGATTGACTTCGGCCAGCACCAAATCAGGGCGATGATCAGGACGATTAAAATTGGTTTTAAACTAATCGGCCGGGACGATCGTGAGATCGGCCAGGATGATATAACCAATTTTCTTCTGATCGTCCCAAATCTTCCCAGGCCGTTCAGCTGAATTTAAACTAATCAGCCAGGACGAGATGCCTATCGTCCTGGACGATAATGTCGGCAACTTGCATTAATGAGCTCTTTTTGAGATCTTCTATTTAAGCTATGACATGGCAACTTTTGTAAGTGTCTTTGACAGCCATAATAGCTTCGTTCTTGTGGGAGAAACTTGAAGAGAGAGCTTGAAAGGGAGAGAGGAAAGGGTGGAGTTTGAGAGGGAGAAGATCCTGTGAGGGGGGGAACTCAAGGGAGTGTGGAGGGGATTCCACACGGTTGCTCCGGCGAACTCACACCTTAGTACCATCGGATTCAAGGCTTATCTCGAGGTAAGTTCACCAAAGAAGAAGATCTCCTTGGGTGTCAAAGGACCCGGCGACTCCACCGCACCGGGGAAGGTGGAAGTGATTTTGTAAGGGCTTCTCCGCCTAGCTTTGGGGGCTAAAGGAGAGTCACATTTTAGTGCAATACTTGGAGGGTGCCTCCAAGGAGTGGACGTAGGTCAAGGTTTGACCGAACCACTATAAAACCGGTGTGTTCTTTTCTTATTATCGCTTCCGCATTTATTTTTCTTCCGTACTTTGATTGTGGTGATTTGGTTCGTGTTTTTGGTTTTAAAGTTTTCCAATTCACCTCTCTCTCTTTACTTAGCCTTGGGCCAGTTCTATAGGGCCTAACATCCCTAACGAACTTTCAAGTGGTATTAGAGCAAGTTTTCATAAAATAAGTTTTTAAAAGTTTTTGAATTTCGATCCATGGCTAATCGTACTATTGCAGAAGGTTATTTAATCAACAGACCTCCTTTATTTGAAAATATGTCATTTGATTTTTGGAAAACTCGCATATCTATTTTCTTGCAATCGATTGATTTTCGCATGTGGTATATGATTTTAACTTGTTATTCATCACCATCACGTATTGTTAATGGAGTTAAAACTGATATTCCTTTTAATCAATGGAATAGGGAAGAACAAGTAAATGCTCAATTGAATGCAAAATCTTTAAACAGCTTTTTTTGTGCTTTAAATTCTGATGATTTCATGTTAGTATCCACGTGCACTACCGGTAAGAAAGTTTGGGATAAATTGCACACCATATACAAAGGCACTAGTGAAATCAAGCAATCCAAGTTGAATTTGTTAATGCATGATTTTAAATTATTTTCCATGAAACCTTTTGAAACGATCTTAAACATGTATACCAGATTCATTCAAATTGTAAACTCATTGCATGCTTTAGAAAAAGATTTTTCAAATTTTGAAAAAGTTAACAAAATTCTTCGATGTCTACTGGATAAATTTGATTCTAAAGTTGTTGCTATTTGTGAATCTAAAGATTTGAAAGTATATTCTATTGATAATTTGATTGGCTCATTCATTGCCCACGAGCAAAGTTTGGGTCAAAGACTTTTGGATGCAGGTGAAACGATTGTTCTAAAAGCTGAAGATACGAAAAAAGATTGCTTAGTTGGTGACGAATGCAATGACTTGTCAAGCAAATCACAAAGCTCACAAAAGCATAAGCAAAAGTGGAAAAAAGGTAAAAATGATAAGGATGTTCATATTCCTTCTGACGTTATTTGCTTTCGATGTAGGAAACCTGGACATATGAAAAATAAGTGCCTTAATTTAAAAATTCTTCCTACGAAAGAAAAGGGCAAGGCAAAAAAAACTTTGAATTGGGGAAATAATTAAAGGCAAAAAATCTCATGGGCAGATCTGGTCTCTGAAGCATCGGACCAGGGGAGAGATAATAGTTAAAATCCTTTCGTGTTTTTGTTTTTATGTTTTTCATTTTTGATTTTGTGTTTTAGTTTTGTTTATTCTTTGAAATTTTTGTTTTCGTTGATATTTTTCTTTCATCAACACACACATTCACTTTTCTAAAAATGAAAAATATACTTCCTGATTTTTCTTGAAATCTTTGGTAAGTTGTGTTTGACTTCTCTAAAACAGTCAAAGGAAGGAAACTCATTTATTTTTAACTATCAATCTCTGTTTTCTAAAAAACGAGAGCAGAGAAGAATGAGCAGAGCGTGAGGGAGAGAGGGAAACAGCAGTCGGGGGCTTCGTTTCCTTTGGCTTTTAACGATGCGAGCGGGACTTTAGGTCGTGCCGAGATCGTGGGGAGAAGCATTGTCGACGTGCGAGGGATGTGCGACGTGAGCGACGATGTGCGTCGTGGGATGCCAGAGCAGGTATGGGATTTGATTTCCCCTTTTTTTGTTTAGCTTACGGGTCAACATATGCTTGCATGAAATGTATAGAGATAGAGTATCACTTCATCTGGGATCATATTCATCTTAAAGACATTGAAGTTCATCACATCGACACCAAGGATCAACTCGCTGACATTCTCACCAAAGCTCTACCTCTAACTCAATTTCATTACTTACAACATAAATTGAATCTTCAAAAATGGGATCTTTAATTTGAGGGGAGTTGATAAGGACTCATTTGATAAGCACACTGCTGCATTAGACCTGCTTTCACATTTCCACTTCTCTGCACAATAATAAAAGATTCTTTGCTTCAGTCATCTTGATCGTTACTTGCCAATTGATCGGATCATCTCATCCATTCATATACTAATGATTTATTAATTTATTACCCTTTATATATAAGTAGGTACTGTAATCTCTTCGATACATATACATGAAAAAAATTTAGCTCCTCTATTCTCATATTCATGTATTTACCATTTCTCTTTAAATACTCCATGAGCCCACGCCATTGCCTAATGATCCTCATTTTGATCAACATTTTAAAAAATTAGCATGGCTTTGCCCATGCAAATCTTATGCTGGGATATGCAGCAACTGTTACAATAGCTTTAAGCTTTCTAAATACCATCCTTATACAACTAAAAGGAACCCAAGGAACATTAAAATTGATATTAATTAAGAACTTGAGAATAATAGTGATGTTAGAGTTCATGACCATGAGGAAAAACTAACTTAGAAGAAGTTAAAAGCAATGACAAAAGAATCTAATGTGAAATTTTGCAATCCAAGCAGTGATGCCTTAACAATTGCTTATGCATTGCACCTATTTGAGCTTGTAGAGAACTCATTTAAGTTATGTAGGATCAAATCCCTTCACTTTAAGACCATGGAAGAGATGTCCAAGCTGAGGAAAGAAATACTTTAGTTGATATTTCATCAGCAAATACGATGGCAAGAATTATCCTAGAATTGTTAGAGATTAAATATTTGTAAAAGTAGAAGAGGAGGATATTGTGAATGACAAAGGAAGAGGAACTTATATTATATTTTTCTTTTCTCCCTTACATAAAAATAATAAGGATAAATCCCTATTTATACTTGTACAAATACTATTCTAGAATTATAATCTTGAGAACTTTATGATAAAATTTTAACTAATAACTAACCAGTGAAGTTCTTCCATATTCTAGAGAATTCTTCAGTACAATTTCCAGGATACAAAAAAAATAAGCTTGAGAATTAATTTTGGTTTACATTTTCAAACACTCCTGTTGGGTCTAGTAATTAGGTTGTTAAGCCTAAGTGAGTGTCCCAAGGCTACCAAGAGGGGGGGGGGGGTGAATTGGTATTTTAAAAAATGTAACTTCAACTCTTGGAATTTTAGAAAACCTTTGGAATTATTGATGTAAGTTAAAATTAAAGTTTAAAATAAACTTTTCAACTAGAGTAAACAACTTGCAATGAAATTAAATGCGGAATAAAAAATAAGAAAGAACACACCAAATTTATAGTGGTTCGGTCAAACCTTGACCTACATCCACTCCCCAGAGGCACCCTCTGAGTATTGCACTAATACCACAAAGTGACTCTCCTTTTGCTCCCACAGCAAGGCGGAGAAGCCTGTACAAATTCACTTTCACCTTCCCCGGTGCGGCGGAGTAGCCGGGTTCTTTAACACCAAAGAGATCTTCTTCTTGCCAAAACTTCCCTCAAGACGTCCCTTGAATCCGATGGTAATGAGGTGCAAGTTCGCCGGAGCAACTGTGTGAATATCCCCTTCACACTCCCTTGAAATCCCCTTCAAGGATCTTCTCCCTCTCAAACTCCACCCTTTCCTCTCTCCCTTTCAAGTTCTCTCTTCAAGTTTTCTCCACAAGAATGAAGACACAATGAATGTTAAAGATACACTTTGTCGTCCTTTTACACTTCTCCAAGTGTCGGCAGAGAACCGGACCGATGTTGTTGAACTTCACTTGAGAGCCTTCGCCGGAGCAACCGTGTGAATATCCCCTCCACACTCCCTTGAAATCCCCTCCAAGGATCTTCTCCCTCTCAATGATCCCTCTCAAGAGAAAACAACTTCAAAGGCATTTGTAATAGTTTCTAGGACTCCTTATATAGAAAGGAGAAGAAAAACCGTCCAAAAACTTGCTAAAAATATGTTTTTCTGCGCACTGGATCGTCCCGTACGAAATTTTGTTCATCTGTACGAACTAATTTCGTCCTGGACGAAATTGGTTCTTCCCGGGACGAAAATATTTCGTCTGGACGAACAGTTATATCAAAAGTCGGTTCCGAAAACTGCCAGAAACTGCCATAGTCGGTTCCCATCGTCCTGGACGAACTGGACTTCGTCTGGACGAAATTTTTACAGAAAGAAACTCGTCTTGGGACGAAAATGATTTCGTCTGGACGATTAGGACTTAGAAAATATTTCCAGTTCAGTTCTTGTCCGTTCCATTGCTCTTATAAGAAGATAACTGATCTGATCGTCCCGTACGAACAATGTTCGTCCCGTACGATCAGTATAAAAACTTTTTCAAGATCTCCTTTAAGTTTGTGTAAATTTATTCACTCAATTACAATCACTCCCTCTCAAATTTAATTCAAATAAAAAGTACAAGCTTCAATTTCATAAAGTATCTCATGCTGAATTTGATTTGAAGTCTTCGTAGTCTGGAGTTTGATTTTCCTGAAATATTAGTACATACAAGAGCAAAAACAAATCTTCCAAAAAGTGTTAGGAGATAACTACACATAAAACAATAATATTTGGAATCATCAAAATAATACAAGTTGCAAGAATGTAAAACATGCAAATAACAACTTTCCTAACAATCTCCCCCTTTTTGATGATGGCAAAACAATTATTGTTAGTAAAATTTCAAACCATTTTAAAATCTCCTAAACTCCCCCTGAATTGATGAATACATTAAAATAAGGAGGCATTTAAAAAAAAACAATTTTTGTTTTAAAATTTTACATACACACATACACAAAAATAATACACAAAAAACATTACAAGACACACACTAAATTTTAAAAAAATTCTCCCCCTAAACAATACAAACAATAATCTCTCCCCCTTTTTGACAACAACAAAAAGTGAAGAAAAAATAGACTAGTATTGTAGAAAATCTTATGAAAAATTCATATGTAAATTTAATCTAAAAAAGTGATTGATATAAGAATGCAACTAAGAATTAAGAACATTAGTCAAATCATAGAATTTCATAGAATTTAAAAAATTGATATAACATTGTAATAAGTAAGAATTTATGAAAAACATGATTCAATTTAGACATTTATGATATGAAAAATCATTGTAATAAAGATGAGTAAAAAATTGCATATTCCAAAAATCAATTGAAATATAAATGAACATTAGATCTACTTGAATTAATAGACTAAAAAGAATCTGGAAAGAAAAAAATCACCACAGGTGGCGCTTTGCGCATCTTTTTCATATAGGTGGCACATTTTTGTGCATCTTTTTCATATAGGTAGCACATTTTTGTGCATCTTTCTTTATTGGGCTTATTTTGTGCCTCTTTTTCACATTTGCAACTTTGTTGCACATTCCTTTTGATTTTGTACATTTGTACAATTTTCAAGAGTAATTGAATTCTTTCCAAAGACAATAATCTAGAATCTCAAATTTTTCTAAGTGCATAAATATTAATTGAAAAATGAAATACAAAATAAGATAGACATCTAAGATACAATAATAATAATTAAAGATTTTGTAGTCTAAAATGAAAGACATGAAATGAAAAAAAAAAATTCTAACTAAAACAAGTTATAGGCAAAAATATTAAATTTAGATAAACTAGATTTTCTAATGAAATTAATTTCTAATTACAATTTTAGTTTAGACACAATAGAGATTAAAAGTACTAAATGAATTTCATAAAGATTAAGAACATTAACATCGATCTAAAACATGAAATCAAATGAGAAAACATTTCAAAATCATTCAAAACACTAAAAATAAAAAACACAAAAAAACACACAAAACAAACAAAAATAAAAATACAACAAAAACAAATAAACAAAGGGTTTTAAACATCATTTTTCTCCTAGTCTGATGATTCAGAAGCTAGATCCGCCTAGGAGATTTTTTGCTTTTCATTATTTTCCCATTTTATAATTTTCTTAGCTTTGCCCTTTTCTTTAGCAAGAAGAGTTCTCAAATTAGGGCACTGACTTTTCAGATGTCCAGATTTCCTACATCTAAAGCAAATAATATTTGAAGAAATCAGAACATTCTTACCATTTTTACCTTTATTCCACTTTTGTTGATGCTTATTCTTGTGCTTTAGTGGACTTTTCAATTTGCTTGTTAAGTCATCGCTTTTCTCACCAACTAAGCCACTTTTCTCCATGTCTTCCGCTTTTAGCATTATTGTTTCACCTGCATCCAAAAGTCTTTGACCCAAACATTCCTCGTAGGCAATGAGTGAGCCAATCAAATTATCAATAGAATATTCATTCAAATTTTTCGATTCACAAATAGCAACAACTTTGGCATCAAACTTGTCAAGTAAACAACGTAAAATTTTATTGACTATTTCAAAGTTTGAAAATTCTTTACCTAAAGCATGTAATGATGTTACAATTTGAATAAACCTAGTATACATGTCTAAGATCGACTCATAAGGTTTCATGCTAAAGAGTTCATAGTCATTCATCAAAAAATTCAACTTAGATTGCTTGACTTCACTAGTACCTTCATATGTAATGCATAAACTGTCCCAAATTTCCTTACCTGTAGTACATGTAGAGACTCTCATATAATCTTCAGAATTTGAAACATAGAACAAACAATTCATACATTTAGCATTTAATTGTGCATAAATTTGTTCTACTCTACTCCATTCAGAAAAAGGGATATCAGTTTTGATTCCATCTATAATACGTGACGGTACAGAATAACCACTTTGAATCATATGCCACATGCGATAATCTATTGATTGCAAGAAAGTAGACATTCGAATTTTCCAAAAATCAAAAGAAATACTTTCAAATAAAGGTGGTATAACAATCGAACATCCATCTAACAATTTATGGTTTCTAAAATTAGCCATATTCGTTTTTCAAGAAGTAGTCTAAACTTATGATTTTGAAACAAAGCTCTGATACCACTTGTTGGGTCTAGTAATTAGGTTGTTAAGCCTAAGTGAGTGTCCCAAGGCTACCAAGAGGGGGGGGGGTGAATTGGTATTTTAAAAAATGTAACTTCAACTCTTGGAATTTTAGAAAATCTTTGGAATTATTGATGTAAGTTAAAATTAAAGTTTAAAATAAACTTTTCAACTAGAGTAAACAACTTGCAATGAAATTAAATGCGGAATAAAAAATAAGAAAGAACACACCAGATTTATAGTGGTTCGGTCAAACCTTGACCTACATCCACTCCCCAGAGGCACCCTCTGAGTATTGCACTAATACCACAAAGTGACTCTCCTTTTGCTCCCACAGCAAGGCGGAGAAGCCTGTACAAAATCACTTTCACCTTCCCCGGTGCGGCGGAGTAGCCGGGTTCTTTAACACCAAAGAGATCTTCTTCTTGCCAAAACTTCCCTCAAGACGTCCCTTGAATCCGATGGTAATGAGGTGCAAGTTCGCCGGAGCAACTGTGTGAATATCCCCTTCACACTCCCTTGAAATCCCCTTCAAGGATCTTCTCCCTCTCAAACTCCACCCTTTCCTCTCTCCCTTTCAAGTTCTCTCTTCAAGTTTTCTCCACAAGAATGAAGACACAATGAATGTTAAAGATACACTTTGTCGTCCTTTTACACTTCTCCAAGTGTCGGCAGAGAACCGGACCGATGTTGTTGAACTTCACTTGAGAGCCTTCGCCGGAGCAACCGTGTGAATATCCCCTCCACACTCCCTTGAAATCCCCTCCAAGGATCTTCTCCCTCTCAATGATCCCTCTCAAGAGAAAACAACTTCAAAGGCATTTGTAATAGTTTCTAGGACTCCTTATATAGAAAGGAGAAGAAAAACCGTCCAAAAACTTGCTAAAAATATGTTTTTTCTGCGCACTGGGATCGTCCCGTACGAAATTTTGTTCATCTGTACGAACCAATTTCGTCCTGGACGAAATTGGTTCTTCCCGGGACGAAAATATTTCGTCTGGACGAACAGTTATATCAAAAGTCGGTTCCGAAAACTGCCAGAAACTGCCATAGTCGGTTCCCATCGTCCTGGACGAACTGGACTTCGTCTGGACAAAATTTTTGCAGAAAGAAACTCGTCTTGGGACGAAAATGATTTCGTCTGGACGATTATGACTTAGAAAATATTTCCAGTTCAGTTCTTGTCCGTTCCATTGCTCTTATAAGGAGATAACTGATCTGATCATCCCGTACGAACAATGTTCGTCCCGTACGATCAGTATAAAAACTTTTTCAAGATCTCCTTTAAGTTTGTGTAAATTTATTCACTCAATTACAATCACTCCCTCTCAAATTTAATTCAAATAAAAAGTACAAGCTTCAATTTCATAAAGTATCTCATGCTGAATTTGATTTGAAGTCTTCGTAGTCTGGAGTTTGATTTTCCTGAAATATTAGTACACACAAGAGCAAAAACAAATCTTCCAAAAAGTGTTAGGAGATAACTACACATAAAACAATAATATTTGGAATCATCAAAATAATACAAGTTGCAAGAATGTAAAACATGCAAATAGCAACTTTCCTAACAACTCCGTCTTAAACCAAAATTATTATTAACCACTCCAAGAAGTATCTTTAATTTTATGAATTGTTCTGTAGCTAATGGCTTTGTGAGAATATCTATAATTTGATCTTTAGTTTTCACATACTCCACTTGAACTTCTTTATGCTTGATATGGTCTCTTATATAATGAAAAAGAAAGTTGAAATTCGTCAGAATTAGAATATAAAGTACATGATTTAGTATACCTTTAATATATCAAAGAATTCTCTTGGCTTCCTTCACGTGTGTCTTAGTGGTATTTTTCATGTAGCAGCTAAAAATTCCAGCTGTATATAGAATGTCTGGTCTCATACAAGTTAGATATCTCAAACTTTTGAACATAGTTGGATATAAAATCTTCCCTTCTTCTTTCTTTGATAGTTTGATTCCACATTAAATTGGAGTACTTGTTGTATTTCAATTCTACATGTTGAATTTCTTGAGAATTTCTTTCGCATATGTTTATTATGTGATGAAAATTTCTTCTTTAATTTGCTTTATTTTAATCCTAAGAATAAATGGCATGATACCAAAATATGTCATCTAAAATTTTTTACCATAGATTTCTTGAACTCCTTGAATAAAAATGGACTATTGCAGGTAAAAATAAAATCATCCACATATAAACAAACAAGTATATATATCTCCGTTATTATATTTCTTCACATAGAGAGCATTCTTATAATGGCTTTGAATATGACTATTTTGTTTGAAGTATGATTCAATTCTTGCATTCCATGCTTTTGAAGCTTACTTTAACCCAAAAAAGCCTTTTTTTTAATTTATAGACTTTTGATTCATACTCTTCTTTAATACATCTCCATGGCTGTTTGTCATAAAGTTCTTGTTCAATTACTCCATTTAAAAAATACAAATTTAACATCCATTTGATAAACATACTATTTATTTTGTGCATCAAGAGAAATAATTAAGTGAATAATTATCATATGAATAACATGAGCAAATACCTCATTGCAGTTAATGCCTTCCTTCTACTTGCATCCTTTTGTTACTAGATGTGTCTTATACTTTTCTACTTCACCTTTTTTGCATTCTTCTTTACTTTCTATACTCATTTTACACCAATAGCTTTATGACCGTTTGGTAATATTGTGAGCTCCCATATTGTATTCTTCACTAGAGATTTGATCTCTTCATTCATAGCACATATCTATCTTTCATCTTTTATGGAATCTTCATATTCCAATGGTCCATTGTTTGTAAGTAAGCAAATAAAATGAAGTTCATCAATTACCTCATATATCAAAAGATATATCATATATCAAATTAGATAATACATCCATCACTATACAAAATAAATAAGGAGATAGAAGACAACCTTGCCGAGAAGATGAGCAAAATAACCCTTCTAAGGAACCATTAAGAGCAATAGAAAAAAATTTTCTCAATACAATCTTTAATCCAAGAAATAAAGCAATCAAGAAAATCTTTTAAGCATGTCTATATTGAAAAAAATCTAGTAACGGTGTCAAAAGACTTATGAATTTAAAGTTTAGCTTCTAGGAAATAATTAATCAAAGAATCATGAGCACTTTAAGGAATGAGAACAATAGCATAAACTTTAACAATCCTAGACTTTTTATAAGAAGAGAAATAACATAAAATAGATTTATAAAAAATAGGTTCTAAAATGTCCCAAATTTTTTTTGAAAATTCAAATGTTAAACCATCAGTCCTAGGAACCAAAAAAGGAGCTGAGAAGACAACCTTCTTACTACGGGAAGATATATCATTCTATTATCATGACTTCGAATATAAAATTAATGATCATTCATCCAGACTATAATAGACAAATATTTAGTAGAACATCATTTTGACTCTTCGATGTCAGATGTAGTTCTTCCTTAAATTTGGCTATGATATTATGAATGTAATTTATATTTCTAAATATAAACCCCATTAATAAATCTTATTTCCACTTTTCAAAGTGGTATATCGTTTCTGATTGTACATTCTATTTCAGAATTAAAAGTTAAAAGTTAATTTCAAATTTCTTTAAGATAATTAAACTTTTTCAATCAAATAGGGTTAATGTTTTAAACTTTGACACAAAATATCCTTTTAGGAACGACACTTAGTCATATTTGACAGGATGCGAGTGACCCTAGCCTCCTGTCAACGCTTGCCCATGAATTTCTCACCCTGATCAATGGTTATGATAGACTTGATCTTTTATGTGATTATTCCCTTCAGTTTTTTAACCATTACAAGCTTGGAGATACTGGCAATGTTTTGTAGATTAGGCTGGTGAATGACATTTTGCACCTCTTGACCACCTTCAAGGTTTCCTCGCACTCTTGAGACTTGAGGTGCTTGGAGGTTTGGAAGGTCGGCTGGAGTAGTTGGTGCAGGGCCTGCGACAGCTGTTCTCTACATCATTACTGCCATCTGGGCCATCATCTCACACATCTTTTGGTTTAGCTGAAAGATTTTCCTGTCCTTGGATCTCATTTTTCATCTCATTTATCACTGCATATCGATAAGCGTCACATCTTCAGCATTGAAGGTATTCCCCTCAGCCTTTTCTTCTCCTCCTTCTGAGAAATGACCACCTCTACCGGTGACTGACCTAGTCTCATGGTGGCGTCAATGCACTTAAGTAGGTGGTGGCTACCAATCTCCATCATCTTCACCATCACCATAATCGCCATTATTATCAATGTTGATATTCCTCACCAAGTAAACTACATCGATGTCCTTGGTGTCCTCTTCTTCTTCTTCTTCTTTTTAGATTCAAATTTTTGAGTGGCGGCGCCACTGTATCTCTAGTTCTTAATTTGGCAAGAAGATCTCTTCAACCCGCGGGCTACGTTTGAAATTTACATCTTCCTTTACTGGGGTTGGTAAGCAATGGGATCCCCTAGAAAATTCTCTAAGGGGTTGACAATCAAGGTGAATGTCATCGTGGATTACTTCTTTAGCTTTCTAATGGAGTTATTCCTTTATACCCAATTTATGCCCACAAACCCATTCCGAGTAGGAATGGTTACTTCTGGTTCTTAGGATGGCTGGTTTGATGGGTGGACAGGTAGTTGTTGGTGAACTTGGAGCTCAGCATTCTTCTTTCTTCTATGTCTTCTTGTCAGCTTTCCTCTAGATGAGGAAGCTTCAGCATTATGCCTCCCAAACATGACAAAATTGTTAGGTAAGACAGTGGTGTTGGCAGTCACTGTAGAAATTTTTGCAAAATACAAGCCTCTTGGTAGCTGGGACTTCTAGATGTGATAGCCTTTTAAAAATAGAAAACCTCCTTTGAGGATTCTCAATAGTAGTGGTAGTAACTCACGACGTTTGCAGATGCACGTGACGTGTGGAATTCTTAGCAGAGTGAGACTTCTTTGATGGCCCATCAGAATCTATGCCTTACACATAAGCAGCAAAAAACCTTATAGTAGCTATGAATAAAAAAAATCGAGCTCACGAAACTGGATGGTGGCTCTAAGACTTCCAGTGTTTATCACTGTATTTGCCAGCTAAATGCTGACTCCGCATCCCAGCTGGATAGTAACTAATGTGTTCTGCATATCCATCTACATAAATAAAAGGTTAGGGTTAGTAATCAATATTTGATACATCACCCTACACTTTTAAAATGCAGAGACTATACATAACATAATAACATAGGAAAGCAATTAAGATAAATTTTAAACCCTGCTTAATAAATTTTTTAGTGAATTTATTAAATGATTATTTTAGAATATTTAAAATTTTAATATTTCAAATAATTATTTCAAGAAAATCTAGAATTTGGAGCCCATATTGATTAGTATAGAATGCATTGCTTAGATGACCAGCCAAAGATGAAAATATAAATGAAACCCTAGTGGAGTCGCTATAAATCTGTGGGATCTGAAAATTTGTCCCATGTCCTCCCCTGCTTCAGGGAGTTTTAATGAATTAAGTTACGAAGTAAATTTTTAAAAGGCAAATTTGGTTTAAAATAAGACACTTCCTAAAGATTTCTCCCTCATTTTGCGAGGCCTTTGTGATATGAGTTAAGGTTTCCTCTATGTGCAAGACCCTATAGTTAATTACCCCTCCCGATAGCAAGAGAAAACTTTCAATTAAGACTAATTGTCAATCAGATATGTATAGATACATATGTTCAATATATAGTAGCATCATGTGTTTTGGTGTTGAAATTTTGATATTTGAAATTAAAATTTCACCATCTTGCAGTTAAAGCAGATGGCGGGGGAATGGATAATAGACCCGATCAATATCCCATGGTTTCATCATCCTAGGTCATCAAGGTTTATGGTCTACTTAGTTAGAGGAGGTTGTCAACCCTAGCTCATAAAAAGATCTTTTCGGTAGCCATGGGTTGCTTCGTCAAAGGATATCTTATAGACTTGGGATGAATATTTATCAAGGGGGACAAATTTAAATATACCTTAGCTCATAGAGGGATTTATTCCATATTGATTATATCATATTAATTTATATCTCAAGGATTTAGTTCCATTTGAGAGCTTGTGGGCTCTATCCATGATAGTAATTTAGTGATACCATTTGGCAGCAAACCACCCCGTTCATAGGTCCTCGGCCATAACTGTTTACCTCCGGAGTCATTTAGCGGCAAAACTACTAATGAGAGGGCACATGCCATGTTCGTACTTGCAGGAGATGGTTTGAAAATGGATCCAGTGATTTTCTCGGCCAGACATTAGCTCTTTATGAGCTGAAATAATTTTTAGATTTTTCCACCTCAACAAATTATTGCGAGGGGTGGTTAAACTTTGCTTTATGCATTTTGATGGTGAATTTTAATTTTAAATATTTTTAAATTTTGAGATTTTTAAAATTTTGGGTTTTTGTGAAGCATTATGAGTATTTGAAATTAACCCCTCCGGTTGAGATTTGCATTCAACGCGGCCATTGTTGGGGTACTTATGGGCAATTGCATTTTATTGATTGAACTTTGTCGACTCTGCTAACCTGTTGATAGAGATTCGGGTTCACTGTCGACGTTATATTTTTATTTGTGAACTCTCTTGGTTATCAGCCTTGAAGGCCAAATATGAATATATAAAATAAATATCTCAGTCGACTCCATAACTATATATTTATTTGATAGTTTGGATATGTCGACTCATATCTAGTCGCATAGAAGGATCGGGCTAGAACTTGAATTCATTTATTGACCTGTGTAATATCCTCAGACATCACATGTGTATTGTAACATGCTAGTTGTGGCTCATGCTGGTATTAAGGAAGGCATTTTTGTAATTATTTGTTGAACCTTGTCGACGCTATCTAATTGCCAATAAAGAATTTTGTTAGAAATTAAATTTATCGTTAGACCAGTGCAACATCCCTATATGTCATGTTTGTATGTATATAGTTTAACATGCTTGCATGTGCATTTCTGTGTTTGCATGTATACATCTTGTAGTGCATGTGTGGGGGCATTTTTGGAACATTTAGCAGATCAGCTGTGCGAATGATCATCATTTTGGTGTGCATAGTGCTCTATATGGAAGCCCATACGTCTTCTATCTACTTGTATGAGTATTACAGATTCAGTGATGTGATGCTACATCATAAGTTATTTGTTGCTTCATGTAGATGGGTTGTTATTAAGAAGTGTAAAGGACTTCATTTGAGAGTTTGCACATGCCTTATGTCCGGTTAAATGCATGTTGCGGATCCGGTGACATGGCGTTGTGCTGTGGGTTACTCATCACTTTATACAGGCAGGCAGTCTGTTGACCTCAGTATGAAATAAAAACAAAAAAAAGGAAGAAATGAAAATACATGCTCAAATCCATACCTACGCAAATACTGCAGAAATCCCGCAATGAATCCTGCCGAATCGGCGCCGTTTGCATCACTTCCCGGAAATCATGCGTAAAACCTGTGATGACGGCCTCGATTTCGCTCCTTCTCACGTCATTAAATACTTACTCAAAGGGATCATTCGGCCGCTGCTTCCACTCGACCGAAGCTCCTATTACTTGTCTCTATCCGATCTCTCTCCCATTCGCACCTTCCACGCAAGCCCACGACCTCTCCTCCATCTCCACTGAAGCCGACGACACACCTCCCTCTCCGACTCTACCCCGACCTCGCTTCGACTCCACAGCAAGACCTCCTCCTTGCCCGATTGCCATCCATCCTCAAGCGCACGAGCCTCAGCTTTACCCGACCTCCCGATCCTCCTGATCCCCAGAGAGAGAGAGAGAGAGAGAGAGAGAGAGCCGAATCTCCCTACCTAGCCGAACTCCTCTTTAAGCGGCTCGTGCCCCTTCTCCGACTCCTTTGCCGCTCCTTCTACGACTTTCCCTTCCTGTTTAATTGGAAGTTACGACATTTTAAGTCGGAAGCAAGAGCAAGAGCTCACTTGCTCTTAAGGTAACTTTCTCCCTACCGTGCTCTTCTTCGGCCAAATCCCGTGAAATGCCAAAGGGGGGAGGGATTTTTTTTCTTTTATTTATTATTATTATTATTTTAAATTTAAAATCAATTAAAAAATTATATTAGTTATAATTAACTTAATTTAATTATAACTAATTATCATAATATTAATTATTATTAATTATATTTAAATATAATTAATTAATTATAAATTAATTACTTTAATTATATTTAATTAATAATAATCATTCATAATTAATTTATTTTAATTATGAATGATTATTTTATTTATTAATGACTAATTATTAGTAATTAAATATAGTTAATCAAATTAATATTAATCCCTCTCTTACCTCGATGTTCGTGTCAGACCGGCAAACCACCTAAGCACGCCTTTATTGGTCGTGGTAGGAGGGAACCCGGTGCGACACCTACAACGAGGTAGGCGAGTGACTCCTCGATCCACGTGTCAACCACGACAACCCCGTGGAGGTATGAATCTTTCTAAACTCAAAACCTTGCTTCAATGTCCGCGGCAAACCGGAGAACCGCCCCATGCACGCCTTTATTGCGCGTGGTGGGATGGGACCTCGGTGCGGCACGTACGGCGAAGCGGGGTCGCTTATTAAGTACCCCCGGGCGGGGGGAAATCAAAATTGCTTATCAAATAAAAATTCCTTTTTACAAAACCTCATGCGCGCCTTTATTGCACGTGGTGGGAGAAAACAAAAAATTACAGCCGCCGCGGTGTCTCACCAACACCAACCGTGCACATCTTTATTGACGTGGCGGGTAGGCGGCCTCTTGGTTTTTTCCCTTAACGGGGGAGACGCCGGGAGGCTGCCAAAATTTTGTCCAAAAGGACAAGGACTTGAGCTAAAAATGAACTTGGATTCACACTTGAAGTTGAACTGAAGTAGAGGACTCGGACTTGTATTTGGACTCAAGATGAACTATAAAAATATTTGAAATGAAATTGAATATGAACTTGAACTTGTAAGATGAACTTTGACATTGAACTCAAAACTTGTGGACATCAAACTTGAACAAGACATGGACCGCAGAGGACTTGATTTGGACAACAAGGCTTGGACTCATGCTTGAACAAAGATTTGAACTAAATGAAAAAGAGCTCATATTTAAAATAACTGTAAAAGACTACTTTTGAATCTGAACTCATTGGACTTGAGTTAGAGCTTGATCCTGGACTCAAATGACATTGGACTCGAGCTAAACTTAATAGTCAAGGAAGTACTTAATTTAACAAATATGACATCAAGTCTCCAAATGGAATGGTGAGTGATTGGTGCTTCAATGGTTAAGAAGGATCCAAGCAATTCAGAAGTCATAAGTTTTCAAAGTAAATGAACAATTGCAAGTGATGATTCATGAATGAACTAAGACTCTTACATGATTTGAGCTTTGACTTGGAATTTCTCCTTGAATATTGGCATTCGAACCAGGCCAAATGACAATCATCATTGTACAAATAAGGATCATTGAAAAACTTATGGTTCTATCACAAGCAACAACGCAAAGATCTTCAAGCAAGTAGCCACTTTGATCATTTAAATGCATTCAAATTAATATCACACAAGCAAACAAGGATTCATGCATAGGTTGATTATAAATCTTGGCATGAAACTTTTGGACAACGTTATTTGGCTTGTAAGAGTCATGTCAGTTAGAATGAAGACACTAATGATGATAATATCAAATTCATCATGCTCGTTGCAATTTAGTTTCGAAAATAAAGGGCTTCTAAGTACAACCATTTTGCAAGCAACAAGAGGACCGTAAGGAAGATTATTTGATTACAAAATCACGATCATTGATTTTGAGTCATCCATAAATAATAATTCGTATGAATCTTGGATGATGTGACAACCTTTCTACAAATCTTCATGAAAAATCTTTAACAAATTCTATAGCTAGTTTGTAAAGGCCATGATAATGCATAACTATGATCAACGGCAGTACTAATGCTTTCTGATACACTAAATGTTGTGACTTCTCCCTAGTCAACAATAATCTGGAAAAGATTATGGTTGGGTCACAGATAGATCAAGAAGCATCCCAATAGTAGCTTGATCCATAGAGGTGTATTTAAGCAGTCAGTTATAAAAATTGTTGTTCATTATTAGTGTTGGAGATCAATGTGGAACACATGTGATTATGACTTACAATCCGCATCAAGATACAAAAAAAATGCATCTAACCCTACAAATGATGAAATTGAGGAGCTCCTACGAGTTATTGTAGGAGACCCCTATACATCAAATTTAGCCTCCATAAAAAAATGATCTGCAATACATACACTCTCTCTACGAATACAGATGTATGTATAACATGCCATCAATGGGTAGATGCAGAAAGACTTCAGTAAATGCAGTATCCTGAAGTCAATTTCAGTCTGTGAAGGAAGACATCTACCTACCTACATGCAGCAGTGGCGGACGCACTGAAAAGACCAATGACCAAAATCAAATGCATAGAGAATACAACAAGTACAAGCTCCTACGACCCAAGGCAGGAGATTAGTTAGTGCACTATGATCCGCCTACAAAAATCAATAAGTAGAATACGATAGTCTACCTGTGCAAAGCAGCGAATAAGTCTATTCAGAAGCTGCTACGCCCCGCCACCGGATCTGCAACTCTTGTACAAGCAGACAGAAGGCGTCTATAGTTATTTCAAAGTACCCCTACACGTGCACTATAAATTGTATACACATAGGTACACTAAAAGGGGTGAAAATAATTATCAAACCCGCATGGGCCCCGGCGAGCATGTTATTGGTACACACGTGACGTCTAGGGATGCTGCGCGGGTTGACAAGTGAATTCTAGTTCGAACCCGATCCTCCTATACGAGTCAATAGGAGTCAACAAGGTTCGATTTCTCAAACAAATATACGATTGCTACGACCGGTATATTTGTCTTAATACATTCATATTAGGCCTTTAAGGCCTATAACAAAGAGAATTCACTAATGAGGGCATAAAGCCTACGAAACTCGATCCTCTGTCGACAGCCCGACAGAGTTGATAAGGTTTAATCTATAAAAAGAAATGACCCCCAAACACCCCGATGATGGTCGTCTTGAATGCAGTCCCGCCTCTGCTCTGCAATTCGCAAGTGCGAATTTTTTTTTTCGCAAAATTTTTCGCCCGCGCAGTTTAATCGAGCCGGCTCGACAATCAAACGAGCCGAACATAGCTTTGATCGAACTCGAGCTCGATAATACATCGAGCTCAAAATTTTGCTCGAGCTCGAGCTCGATACTCGATAAGCTCGACTCGCGAGCTCGTTAACGAGTCGAGCCCGAGTCAGCTCGCGAGCCGGCTTGACTCGTTTGCACCCCTATGTTGAATGCATATCTCAACCAGAGGGGTGATTCAAATGCTTTCAAACATCTTTCAAATTCCACCCAAATACCCAAAACTCCACAAAATTCCAAAAATCTCAAAATCCAAAAATCCCAAAATCCCAAAAATATTTAAAATTGAAATCATCCATCCGTACTTAAAGCAAAATCCATCCACCCTCCGCAACAGTCTGCCGGGGTGGACAAATTCAAATAAACTCTAGCTCACAAAGAGTCAAATGCCTAGTCGAAAATATCACTAGGATCCATTCTCAAACAATCTCCTGCTAGTAAGGACGTGGTACGTGTCCTCTAACCGGCGGTCTGCCGCCAAATGGCACCGCAGGATAAACTGTTATGACGACCCGGGGCCCTCTGAACCGAGTGGTTTTGCTGCCAAATGGCGCCACAATATACCGGTTATGGACAGTGCCAATACGCTCCTTATTGGCATCAAATCCTTGAGATATGAATCAATAGAATATGATTGATAGGGCACAAATCTCTCTGCAAGCTAAGGTGGATTCAAATTTGTCCCCTTAGACTAATATTCAACCCTGGTCTACAAGGTCCCCTTGGACGAAGCAACCCATGGCTGCCGACAAGGATCCTTCTGTCAGGTTGGGTCGACTACCTCCTCTGACTAAGTAGACTAGGGACCACGATGGCCCGGGATGACGGAACCATGGGATCTTGATCGGGCCCATCATCCATTCCCCCACCATCCATTTTAAGTGCAAGATGGTGAAATTTCTATTTTAAATATTAAACCTTCCAAAACCATCAAATATCTCAATCTCAATCATTCAAATTCCAATTTCTAAATCCCAAACTTATTGCTGCTACTATATGCCAGATAACATGTATTCTATACGTATTTAATTGACGACTAGCCTTAATCGAAAGTTCTCTCTCGTGATCGGGAGGGGTAATTAACTATAGGGGCTTGCGCCTATAGGAAACCAGAACTGAGATCATGAAGTCCTTGCAAAATGAGGGCGAAATCTCTGGGTAGTGTCTTATCTACAAACCCATCTGCCTTCCAAAATTTACCTCGGAACTTATTCAGTTAAAACTCCCTCGTCAAAAATGAAATAAAAAAGAAATCGTGCGGCGAGGAGGCCGGGGCCGAATTTTCGGAGCCCACAGATTTCTGGCGACTCCGCTGGGGATTGGTTTCTCTTTCTATCTTTGGCTAGTCGTTTAAATGCTATAGTAGCTGTAAAAAAAATAATGATGATGTTGAGCTCTGTACGGTGAACATCAGGATGTGACATTTGGTTCTTATGTCCAAAGATCCATCACTGAAAGGTCCCGATAGAGCTAAAAGATACCATCTTTTATGATGGTGAGCAAAGGAAGAATAAAGATGTGTACGGTGAACATCGGGGTGTGACACTTGGACGCATATCCAAGAATCCACTACCAAAAGGTCCCGACATAAGAGAAAATAAATATAGAGATCAATATCTCTAGGAAAAAAATATATAAAAGAATGATGTGACATCTAGTGTGTTCTCCTAGAGATCCATCATTAAATAAATTCATCAAAAGTAGGTTCCAAAGATGGCCCCTACAATAATGTTCTTGATGGTTGACACCTTGAAGAATCCTTCAAGAAATCCCATCACTTCTTAAATATATCCTCTCAGATTGAAGAAGATCATCGCCCGACCTGCATCAGTGACGTTCTTCTCAAAGAGCAGGCAGAGTCAATGAAAGAGATTCTCTGTGAATTCAGAGACTGCTTTGCTTTGGCTTACCCCCTGATGTGACAGTTCACAAATTAGCCATCAAGCCTGATGCAGCACCTATCAAACAAGCTCCAAAGAGAATGAGATTGGAGATTGAAGAATATGTCATTGTATAGACGAAGAAGCTAATAGATGCAGGCTTTATTCATGAAAAAAAGTATGCTGATTGGATCGCAAACATCGTCCCAGTGAAAAAGAAGAACGGCCAGATTCGTATCTGCATCGACTTCAGAGATCTCAATAAGGCTTGCCCAAAAGATGACTTTTCGCTCCCTTTATCAGAACTTTAGTTGACAACACTTCCAACTATGATATGTTCTCATTTATGGACAGATCATCGGGCTACAATCAAATTAAAATGGCGACTGAAGATAAAAAGCATACATCATTTAGAATACTTATGGGTATATTCTACTACACAGTCATGCCTTTCGGCCTAAAGAATACTAGTGCCACCTACCAATGGGTGCTGACACATATATTTGATGAGTTAATACATCAGAATGTCGAGTGTTATGTTCTTGGTGCTGAGAAGATCAATCATCCCACATCAAAAAATCGGTGGCAAGTTCGTATCAAAATGGGAAGGCCCCTTCGTCGTCGAGAAGGTGTACTAAGGAGGAGCATATCAGTTGATCAATATGAACGGTCAGAGACCTATGCCACCTATCAACGTCTGACATTTAAAGAAGTATCATGCATGAAAATTCTATAACTAATGTACTTTATAACGAGCAAAGTTTTATGTACACAGTTATTAGAGCATACATATATTTATATTTTGAAATTCTCTTGTATAGCAAGAACGTATTTCAAAATCCCCCATCAGACTGTGGGCATTTTAAATATTTATTCGGGTCGACATCGCGCTGCGTGCTGAGATCCCCGAATAAATATTTAAAAACTCAAAGACAAAAAGCCTATCCAAAATGTCCCTGCGAGATAGGGGGCATTTTAAATATTTATTCGGGTCGACACCGTGCTGCGTGCCGAGATTCTTGAATAAATTTTTAAAATTATCAATTCAAATGTTCTTTTGTGCTAAAGAATACACATATTTGTTTTTCAAAGTATATGCAGGTGATCTTTCAAAAGCTAGAGATATCACCTTCCATAATGAACCAAGACTCAAAAGTCAAAAAAGAGACTCTGTGGCTACACACTCCTACAGAATTGAGCCTAAAAAGCTTGAAGTCTTTCGACAGCCTGAAGCTTAAGGTTCGAATGGGTGTAAAAGGTCTGATCCAACACGCCCAAATATGGCCGGATCGCTGGCAGCTCCGTCTACTCAACAAGCCATAAGAAAGGCCGTAGTAGCGGAACCCCCTTTTTGTCAACCCGTCAGTAGGGACTGT
Source organism: Dendrobium officinale (assembly GCA_019514585.1). NCBI lineage: Eukaryota > Viridiplantae > Streptophyta > Magnoliopsida > Asparagales > Orchidaceae > Dendrobium > Dendrobium officinale. The sequence goes on along the minus strand of CM033697.1, from coordinate 35,008,797 downwards.
AGGAAGTACGAAGGCAAATTTGACTCAACAAGTTCAAGTGATCGTAGTCTACAAAATTCTCCTAAATGACTAGAGAATCAAAGTTCTAGTGGAAGGATGAGTCTCAAGCAACTACCAAATGTTCGTAGGCTCCAAAAATCTACAACCACAAATGATGACTCCAAATCTACCAACTTCAGTAAAATCAGCATTGGGGAGCGCAATTCCCATAGCTCAAGTCTGAAGCCTGAATGGGTGTAAAAGGGCGGATCCAACAAGCCCAAATATGGCCGGATCGCTGGCAGCTCCATGATTCCATCTACTCAACAAGCCATAAGAAAGGCTGTAGTAGAGGAACCCCCATCTCAGCAACCAGAGGACAATGAGCTATCAAATTCCAGCTCTCTCGATCTGATGAACTCAAGTGATTCAGATTAAAGTCTTCTCAAGTGGTTAAGGATCAAGATACTACCGACGTTCGGTACTTTCAATTCAATCCAAAACCTGCAAATCCTTCAACAAATTCGTAAAGCACAAATCAAGGATTGAAGGAATTTTTCTTCAAAAAGTCCGCCAAAGCACAAAGTGAAGGACCGAAGAAAATTATCCCAAAGTTCGTGAAAAGCCCAAGGCTGAACTAAGAGGATTTCGTCATCAACAAGTCCGTTATGCACAAAGCTCTGGACCGATGACTTCTCGCCATCGACCTAATACAAACCTAAGGGTTTAGGTCATCGGCATCTACTCCTTCATCAAGCCCGCCAAAGCAAGAAGCATAGGGCAGAAGGTATTAAAAAAAAGCCACCTGACAAGTCAATAAAGACAAATCAGGTAATCCTCCATCAATATCCACAGCACAAAGCACAGGACAAAAGAAATCAATATCTCAACCATCTATTGATATATCCAAGAGATCTATGGAGGAAGAAAATCGTAGTGTGACATCCAAGCAAAATTTTGGAGATCCACTAGAAGAAAATCGTAGTGTGACATCCAAGCAAAATTTTGGAGATCCACTAAAAGAAAATCGTAGTGTGACATCCGAGCAAAATTTTGGAGATTCACTAAAAGAAAATCTTAATGTGACATCCGAGCGAAATTTTGGAGATCCACTAAATGAAAACCGTAGTGTGACATCCAAATAAATTTTTGGAGATCCGCTAAATGAGAGCCCTAGTGTGACATCTAGAATAAATATCTAGATCCACAGGATCAATCAGCATACAACAAACATGGTTCGCTCTAGACGCGTACCACATTTGTTGGGGGGCATTTGTTGACCTCAATATGAAATAAAAACAAAAAAAGGAAGAAATGAAAGTACATGCTCAAATCCATACCTACGCAAATACTGCAGAAATCCCGCAATGAATCCTGCCGAATCGGCACCGTTTGCATCACTTCCCAAAATTCCTGCGCAAAACCTGCGACGACGGCCTCGATTTCGCTCCTTCTCGCATCGTTAAATACCGACCCAAAGGGATCATTCGGCTGCTGCTTCCACTCGACCGAAGCTCCTGTTACTTGTCTCTGTTCGATCTCTCTCCCATTCGCACCTTCCACACAAGCCCACGACCTTTCCTCCATCTCCACTGAAGCCGACGACACACCTCCCTCTCTGACTCTACCCCGACCTCGCTCCGACTCCACAGCAAGACCTCCTCCTTGCCCGATTGCCATCCAGCCTCAAGCCGCACGAGCCTCATCTTTACCCGATCCTCCTGATCCCCATAGAGAGAGAGAGAGAGAGAGAGAGAGAGAGAGAGAGAGAGAGAGAGAGAGAGAGAGAGAGAGAGAGAGAGAGAGAGAGAGAGAGAGAGAGAGAGGGAAAGAGAGCCGAATCTCCCTACCTGGCCGAACTCCTCTTCAAGCCGCTCGTGCCCCTTCTCCGACTCCTTTGTGCCGTCCGACCCCGCTCCTTCTACAACTTTCCCTTCCTGTTTAATCGGAAGTTACGACATTTTAAATCGAAAGCAAGAGCAAGAGCTCACTTGCTCTTAAGGTAACTTTCTCTCTACCGTGCTCTTCTTCGGCCAAATCCCGTGAAATGCCAAAGGGGAGAGGGATTTTTTTTTTATTTTATTTATTATTATTATTATTTTAAATTTAAAATCAATTAAAAATTATATTAGTTATAATTAACTTAATTTAATTATAACTAATTATCATAATATTAATTATTATTAATTATATTTAAATATAATTAATTGATTATATATTAATTATTTTAATTATATTTAATTAATAATAATCATTCATAATTAATTTATTTTAATTATGAATGATTATTTTATTAATTAATTACTAATTATTAGTAATTAAATATAGTTAATCAAATTAATTATGTATTAAATAATTTTAATCATAATTAAATAATAATGATTATAATTAGTTATAATTAAATTTAATTATAATTAATTTCTTTTTTTAATTAAAAAAAGTGCTTCCCTTCCCTCTCTTACCTCGATGTTCGTGTCGGACCGGCAAACCACCTAAACTCGCCTTTATTGGTCGTGGTAGGAGGGAACCCGGTGCGACACCTACGACGAGGTAGGCGAGTGACCCCTCGATCCACTTGTCAACCATGACAACCTCGCGGAGGTATGAATCTTTCTAAACTCAAAACCTTGCTTCAATGTCCGTGGCAAACCGGAGAACTGCCGCATGCACGCCTTTATTTCGCGTGGAGGGATGGGACCCCGGTGCGGCACGTACGACGAAGCGGGGTCGCTTATTAAGTACCCCCGAGCGGGGGGAAATCAAAATTGCTTATCAAATAAAAATGTCTTTTTATAAAACCCCATGCACACCTTTTATTGCGCATGGTGGGAGAAAACAAAAAATTACAACCGCCGCGGTGGCTCACCAACACCAACAGTGCACGTCTTTATTGACGTGGCGTGTAGGCGGCCTCTTGGTTTTTTCCCTTAACGGGGGAGACGCCGGGAGGCTGCCAAAATTTTGTCCAAAAGGACAAGGACTTGAGCTAAAAATGAACTTGGATTCACACTTGAAGTTGAACTAAAGCATTGGACTCGGACTTGTATTTGGACTCAAGATGAACTATAAAAATATTTGAAATGAAATTGAATATGAACTTGAACTTGTAAGATGAACTTTGACATTGAACTCAAAACTTGTGGACATCAAACTTGAACAAGACATGGACCGCAGAGGACTTGATTTGGACAACAAGACTTGAACTCATGCTTGAACAAAGATTTGAACTAAATGCAAAAGAGCTCATATTTAAAATAACTGTAAAAGACTACTTTTGAATCTGAACTCATTGGACTTGAGTTAGAGCTTGATCCTGGACTCAAATGACATTGGACTCGAGCTAAACTTAATAGTCAAGGAAGTACTTAATTTAACAAATATGACATCAAGTCTCCAAATGGAATGGTGAGTGATTGGTGCTTCAATGGTTAAGAAGGATCCAAGCAATTCAAAAGTCATAAGTTTTCAATGTAAATGAACAATTGCAAGTGATGATTCATGAATGAACTAAGACTCTTACATGAATAAATTTTGAGCTTTGACTTGGAATTTCTCCTTGAATATTGGCATTCGAACCAGGCCAAATGACAATCATCATTGTACAAATAAGGATCATTGAAAAACTTATGGTTCTATCACAAGCAACAACGCAAAGATCTCCAAGCAAGTAGCCACTTTGATCATTTAAATGCATTCAAATTAATATCACATAAGCAAACAAGGATTCATGCATAGGTTGATTATAAATCTTGGCATGAAACTTTTGGACAACGTTATTTGGCTTGTAAGAGTCATGTCAGTTAGAATGAAGACACTAATGATGATAATATCAAATTCATCATGCTCGTTGCAATTCACTTTCGAAAATAAAGGGCTTCTAAGTACAACCATTTTGCAAGCAACAAGAGGACCGTAAGGAAGATTGTTTGATTACAAAATCATGATCATTGATTTTGAGTCATCCATAAACAATAATTCGTATGAATCTTGGATGATGTGACAACCTTTCTACAAATCTTCATGAAAAATCTTTAACAAATTCTATAGCTAGTTTGTAAAGGCCATGATAATGCATAACTATGATCAACGGCAGTACTAATGCTTTCTGATACACTAAATGTTGTGACTTCTCCCTAGTCAACAATAATCAGGAAAGGATTATGGTTGGGTCACAGATAGATCAAGAAGCATCCCAATAGTAGCTTGATCCATAGAGGTGTATTTAAGCAGTCAGTTATAAAAATTGTTGTTCATTATTAGTGTTGGAGATCAATGTGGAACACATGTGATTATGACTTACAATCCGCATCAAGATACAAAAAAAATGCATCTAACCCTACAAATGATGAAATTGAGGAGCTCCTACGAGTTATTGTAGGAGACCCCTATACATCAAATTTAGCCTCCATAAAAAAACGATCTGCAATACATACACTCTCTCTACGAATACAGATGTATGTATAACATGCCATCAATGGGTAGATGCAGAAAGACTTCAGTAAATGCAGTATCCTGAAGTCAATTTCAGTCTGTGAAGGAAGACATCTACCTACCTACATGCAGCAGTGGCAGACGCACTGAAATGACCAAGGACCAAAATCAAATGCATAGAGAATACGATAAGTACAAGCTCCTACGACCCAAGGCAGGAGATTAGTTAGTGCATTATGATCCGACTACAAAAATCAATAAGTAGAATACGACAATCTACCTGTGCAAAGCAGCGAATAAGTCTATTCAGAAGCTGCTACGCCCCGCCACCGGATCTGTAACTCTTGTACAAGCAGACAGAAGGCGTCTATAGTTATTTCAAAGTACCCCTACACGTGCACTATAAATTGTATATACATATGTACACTAAAAGGGGTGAAAATAATTATCAAACCCGCATGGGTCCCGGCGAGCGTGTTATTGGTACACAGGTGACGTCTAGGGATGCTGCGCGGGTTGACAAGTGAATTCTAGTTCGAACCCGATCCTACTATACGGGTCAATAGGAGTCGACAAGGTTCGAACTCTCAAACAAATATACAATTGCTACGACCGGTATATTTGTTTTAATACATTCATATTAGGCCTTTAAGGCCTATAACAAAGAGAATTCACTGATGAGGGCATAAAGCCTACGAAACTCGATCCTCTGTCGACAGCCCGACAGAGTTGACAAGGTTCAATCCATAAAAAGAAATGACCCCCAAACACCCCGATGATGGCCGTGTTGAATGCAGATCTCAACCAGAGGGGTGATTCAAATGCTTTCAAACATCTTTCAAATTCCACCCAAATACCCAAACTCCACAAAATTCCAAAAATCTCAAAATCCCAAAATCCCAAAAATATTTAAAATTGAAATCATCCATCCGTACTTAAAGCAAAATCCATCCACCCTCCGCAACAGTCTGCCGGGATGGACAAATTCAAATAAACTCTAACTCACAAAGAGTCAAATGCCTAGTCAAAAATATCACTAGGATCCATTCTCAAACAATCTCCTGTCAGTAAGGACGTGGTACGTGTCCTCTAAACGGCGGTCTGCCGCCAAATGGCACCGTAGGATAAACAGTTATGACGATCCGGGGCCCTCTGAACCGAGTGGTTTTGCCGCCAAATGGCGCCACGATATACCGGTTATGGCCAGAGCCAATACGCTCCTTATTGGCATCAAATCCTTGAGATATGAATCAATAGGATATGATTGATAGGGCACAAAGCTCTCTACAAGCTAAGGTGGATTCAAATTTGTCCCCTTAGACAAACATTCAACCCTGGTCTACAAGGTCCCCTTGGACGAAGCAACCCATGGCTGCCGACAAGGATCCTTCTGTCAGGTTGGGTCGACTACCTCCTCTGACTAAGTAGACCAGGGACCACGATGGCCCAGGATGACGGAACCATGGGATCTTGATCGGGCCCATCATCCATTCCCCCACCATCCACTTTAAGTGCAAGATGGTGAAATTTCTATTTTAAATATTAAACCTTCCAAAACCATCAAATATCCCAATCTCAATCATTCAAATTCCAATTTCTAAATCCCAAACCCATTGCTGCTACTATATGCCAGATAACACGTATTCTATACGTATTTGATTGACGACTAGCCTTAATCGAAAGTTCTCTTTCGTGATCGGGAGGGGTAATTAACTATAGGGGCTTGCGCCTATAGGAAACCAGAACTCAGATCATAAAGTCCTCGCAAAATGAGGGCGAAATCTCTGGGTAGTGTCTTATCTACAAACCCATATGCCTTCCAAAATTTACCTCGGAACTTATTCAGTTAAAACTCCCTCGCCGAAAATGAAATAAAAAGGAAATCGCGTGGCGGGGAGGCCGGGGCCGAATTTTCGAAGCCCACACTGTCATACACAAACGAGTCTCCTATTATAGCTTGTAGATGTTTACGTTTGCTGCAATTCTTCTTCATTTGCTATGGCCCTTTTTGCATTCTTGCTTGTATATTGCATATGGCATAAGCATCTATATGTATAGGAGGTTCATCATATTTGTACGTAGCATATCTTCTATATCATCGCTTGAGAACATGATTGTTGTACACATTACAGGCCTTCTATTGTTATCCATGAGTGAGTTGTATTGAATGCAAATCCTCTAGCACCATACGTAGATTTTTTTGTATTTTTCACATTTCTCCCCCGCTTTGCTTGTGATGTATATGATGAGCTTCCTACATGACAAAATATGCCTCTAGATTTATGCTAGATCAAGGAAATTTTTTGTGAGGTATCAAACCTAAAATGTGAAGTTTGGTTGCATGAAAACTATTCAATTCTATTGTTTGAACAAAATGGTTATATGTCCTCAAAAAACCAAAAAAAAAAAATTAATTAGTTCATAAAAGAACATTTTATAATTTAGTTGTAAGATAAATTACATGGTGGTGATTGTAAATACATTTATGTTTCTATTAATCATCATCATCATAATACTTATGACAACTTTATTTGGATAAGCTTCTAGTGATTACAATTGACACATTTCTAAAATTAGATTATCTTAAAAAGTCTAATATTTTTGGATACAATGGAGAAAAAGAATTCATATAGCTAACCTCACGTAATGGGATAATAGATTAATGTTGTTGTTGTTCTTGTAAAATGTCCTAACATTTTTCTCAAGAGAATTTGACCTCAAATTTGAAGTTGAAGGAAAATGATTAGTTGCTTGGTCAGGATGTTAATTATAGTGAAATGGTTAAAATGAGGACTTTTGGTCCAAAAAGAAGCTCAAACATATAAATTGGCTATAGAAAAGATTATAATTAATGGATGCTTGACAAAAGCAAGAAGTATAAAGTGAATAGGGTGGTTGTAGTATTAATTATCTCATTTGGATATATTCTGGTAGAAATCAAGAAAATGGTTTGATGTGAAAGGATTTCAGTAGAAGGGAGAAGAAAGCATTAGATCATTATGGAAACTTTGTTGTGATAGGTTAGGAGGGAAGAATTTGCCTTTTGGTAGTGGTATAATATAGATTTAATAAAAAAAGTAGTAAGAGTTCACAATCTTGTAATGAGACTCAAGCACAAAGAGTGATGAAAATTTATAAAATTATTGGTGATTAGATTTTTTAATTGAAATGAGAAGGTCCCAAGTTTTGCACATTATATTTTTTTTTTTCATTTTTTCATATGATATTAAACAATGGATGTTCTATCATATGCTAATTACCAAATGTCTAATAGTTATGCATCCCATGATGTTGGTAGGTAATATTCTTGTAACTTTATTTTTGTTTTTTTATTAGTGGTTATATGTATATAAATATATTCTTTCACAATCAGAATGTCGATTAATGAACTGTCAGTTATGCAAAGTGACTTTCTATTAAAGCATTATCTTGTCATCATTTTGGATGAGGCTCATGAAAAGAGCTTGAACATAGATATCCTGATTGGTATGCTGTCTCATATCATAAAAATTATGCCATGTAAGAAGTGAATGTATTAAATATTTTCTGGGCCTAAACTTTATGGAACTTTAAAATGGTTAATAGTCATCATAGGAATTATATGAGGAACATAAAAAAAAGATACTTTCAAGTGCTAAGAGTAGCACTAAAAAATTGGTTGTTAGTCTAAAGCTTGTGCTGATGAGTGCTACCCTACGTGTTGAGGATTATATTTCCAATAAGAGATTATTTCATGAAGCACCACCTATTTTGGAAGTTTCAGTTAGGCTCTTTCAAGTCACTTTCCACTTCTCAAGGAAGACACCAGAGGGCTATCTAGCTGTAATATCCAGAAAATGCAGGTAAAGAAAAAATTATGTTTTTATAAATGAAAATATATAATATTAGTTATGTAAATATTAGAAGTAATATTACTTAATATAAAAAATTTGCTTAGCTTATGTAACTATATATGTCCGAATAGATGCTTGAATGGGAAGAGAAGTTTTGGCATTTAGTTATTGTGGTGGGCCCCATTATCCTCATTTCATCTGATAAGGATTCACGCATGTAGAGATAGATGGAAATTTGTGATGAATCGGTAAGCATGCAGGCGGTATAGTGCTGTTGTGAAGGAATGCTGTCGTGAAGGAAATCAGGCAAGGAAATCTGCCTGTATACAGCGGCTGAGAACAAAGGCTGAATGAATTTTGTGATTGTGAAGTGGTTGTGAAGGAAATAGGCAAGCATACGGTGGCTGAAGGGCTGGCAAGCATACAACCGCTAAAGGATTATGTGAAGACAAAATTAATTCTGTGAATTTTGTGAAGTAATGCAGTGAATTCTGTGAAGGAATAAGAAAAATAAAAGGTTGAGAGAATAAGTAAAAGAAGAAGAGAAATTGAGGAAAGAAGAATAAGAAAGAAAATTCAGAAAGGTGAAAACAGGTATCATTGATTATATGCAGAGGAGTCGAAGAGTGCAAATTAGAAAAATTGGAAAGGGCAGTTCGTCAAAGAAGTAATGTGAATTTAATTTTAACGACAATTTTGTTAACTTATGCTTGAATGTTGGTAATTGACGAATTAGGAAACATACGTATTACAAGTTATTTATTTTGATTAAGGATGTTCTTCTCCAAGTTTTCAAATATGAATGATTGCTTATATGATTTCACCATGTGAATTAAAAATAAAGTTTAGTATGTTAATCTAAATGTTTTTCTATTTGATAATGTTTTGAAATAAAGGTCAAATTCCTTATATATGATATGCATATTCTTTGTATACAAATTTCAACAGAAAGTATTATGAAAGCATGCAATAATGTACTTATGAATTATGAATATGAGAAGTGTGATAAATATCAATTTAAAAGTAAAATTTGACTATAAATAATGTATAACTTACAAGTGTAGGTAGAACAAAAAGGTTCTCATGTATGAAACTATATTGTAAGTGAGGTAAAAGATACCCAAAAAATATGATACTTGTATAGCAGATGGGGCAAAAGGTACCTCTAAGGAGGCAAAAAGGATCTCTATATAATTCAATGACAATAATGTTAGGTTTACCTGGGCTCCATTGAATATTTTCATGAAAGTTTAGCCAAATCTTTTAATGACTAAAATTGATATTCATTATAAAATTCAGAAGAAGTAAATACTAATGTTAATTATAATTTTATGATGTTTTACAAATAATGGTAAGTTTGTTCAACGATGATTTCAATGATGTGATTTTTTAAAATATTGCATTTTAATTGTTAGTTAATTTGCATACTTATTGAGCCTCATAGCTCACCAGTACTTCTTACTGGCTGTTATTACAAGAAAAAAAGAGAAGGTCAATGCAGAATATGTTGAAAGTTCTTATGAAGAGAGAATTCGACTATTATCCATTTTACAAGAATAGTTCTTATCCTCATTCATCTTGTACTAACAAATAGGTAAATAATATTTCTTTTCCGCTTAATTCCTTCAACCAAATCATGGCCAAAGGAGAGGCAATCCCAAAAGGAGATGAGAACAGGAAGAAAAAAACAAGAATAAGAAAGAAAATACGATTGTGGAATCCATGAAATAAAAAAAGTGGAGAAGCTTAACATATTGTATTGCAAATTGTGCAGTACCCATAACCCAAAAGAACTACATTTCAAAAAGGAAAGAAGAATTAGGGACCAATAAACGAACAACAAGAGGGCTCAGATGATTGTGGAAGTCATAAAATAAGAAAAGTGCAAAAGCATTCTACTAATAGATATGCATGCATCCCCTTGGTAAATGCAGCTGTGCGGTTGCCAGTAAAAAGCTCCAGACCATCCAAGCACACCAAATCATTACCATAGAAAACATATAACTATTCATTAGTAGCCTTGCCAAATTGATAACTAAATTCGAAATCATCATCCTCATTGCCCTCACAAATTCTTACTGAAATATTTGCACCTCATCAATATTTGCACCCACCCCAGGATAGCAATTCCCGGTATAAATGAACTATAGCTAAAAATTCGATGTAAAAAATTACAACTAAAACTAAAAGTCTGACATAAATTCACAAACACAAATATCAGATCACTTCGACAAAATTGCAGTTCTCCATTCGTGAGCCACTTTCCCAGACTTTTAAACTGAAGAACATATTATCTTTAAATTCTACCGGACATCAGCAAAGGCATACAAGCACAGTTTCATCTTAGCACACTCTTTTTCTTACCAGATTTATTTTGTTTCTCCTTGCTGAAAATACTGTCAGCTTTAGAGAGAATATTTGAAACAGTGAACCCGGCTTCTTCAAATATTTTTTCTTTTCTGGCAAACAAAGAACTTCGTGAAACAGCATGGATTCAATCATATGTCCATTGTCCACACACCCAGTAATGTTTCCCCCTTGAGATAAGAAGTTGGGGTAACAACCCCACCAACTACAAATACAAATCGACAACAGTCATATAAAGGAACGATTAGAACTTCAAGGACAACAATATTCGCTGCACATTGTATGTCATCCAAAACCCAAGAAGACTATAATCCAGGAAGGAAGATGATGAAGAAGAAAGAAATGAGGAGATCAAAATTTAGGTAGAGCAGATAACAAAAGGATCAATGAAATAACAAAAAGTAGAGAAGTTTGTTTATAACATTATGCATGAATTCACCCTAGTGATAAGGCAGGAATGGGCAACCTAAAAGTTCCAGGCCACCATGAAATGCCACAACATCACCATTGAAAAAAAGAGAGTACATAATAATTGATATTCCATAGTTGTCAGGCTTGGTCAATGTCTCACAACTTAATCACATCATCGCCAGCAAAGATTCTTCGTTCATAAACAAAAAAGCAGCAACATGCTACTGCATGTTATTTCTATGGCACTAGTATCGCTAATTGTCATATAAATAGCCCCTCCCAACTGCATTTCAAGGGGAAGATGGGCAACTGATATAATTTTGCTCACTCATAAAGATTTTGCCCCTTCATGCAATTTCCCTTTACTCTTTGTCTTAGAAAAAGGTTGCAAGCTTTACCTTCATGCATAAAAATTAGAATAAAGTCGGATACCCTCAAACTTATACAGCGATGACTATCAATTATAAAAAATTAGACAATCATCCTCAAACTTTTAAGAAAAAAAGGCAACATTCCCATGGTAATTCATGAAATAAGACAAGTGTAGCAGGTTTCAAGTAAATGACTGTAAATGAATCCCATGGTAATGGTATGTATGGTTGCCTGAGAAGCTCAGACCATCCAAACATGCAGCATCATTTCCATAGAAAATAGAGAAATACCATAGCACCCATATGCAACCGATGGCTAAATTCCAAATCATCATCATCACCACCATCACAAATTCTTACTTTGATGGTTATGTGTATGGTATTAATCTTAATCATACCCTCGTGACTATATTTTATGGTTAAGATAAAGCTGAGTAATAGGATTTCCATCTATATAAAATAAATAATTTCCCTTATAAGGAAATATCATTTTCTCCTTCTTCATAATGATATATTATGATATTACACCTCTTCAAGCATCATCTTTACTCAAGAACAATAACACTAGAACATATGGACAAATATTTTATAGGAAATTCCATATAAGAGGGTTTATGGATCACCTCATCATGTTCATATAAGCCCAATTTCAACTATAATGAAAAAGAGAAATTTCATCCACACACAACCTTTATATTGCAAAGCAACACAACACAAAAAAGCACAAAATTTCTTTGAAAGAACATAGTGCATTAAAAGCCCATAGACTTGCTTTGAGAAATACTACAAGGAATACCTCAAAAGGATTCTTTTGATCATCATCATCATCATTAGCATTTAGCCATCATCATCATGAGCACAAGGAGAATGCGCAAAGAAAATTCTTAGAAATGGCCACAATATTTAGTTAAAAAAATGAGTTAGAGGAATTTTTTATAAGCATGCAACTCTTGGCGATATCACTGTAAACCAGCATCTTAACAATTAGCAGCCCTAAAATTTCGGTCGTTACCATTACCTTCTCCTATCAACATCATCCACCTCAGGCACCAACAAAACCTAAAAAAGTAATAACAAATCCTTTAAGTAGAGAATGATGGATAACCGTATGATAGACCAGTTCAGCCGGTCCTATGGAAGCAGCTCATGCGAAATAGAATAGGCATGGCAACAACTTTCCTTTTCACAGAATTTACACTCTAGTTTTCATTGCAATTAATATTTTAACAAGGAGGTTTTTAACAAGGCATGGCAACAGCTTTCCCTTTTCCTGTCACCTTCCCTCATTATGACATCCATTAATATATTCAATCTAATGTATACAGATAAGTTTGACACTCTGGAGTTGCTTGCAATGCTGATTCTTTGCATGTGCATGCATGTACATGTTTCATTGAAATAGACTACTTTGTTTCCTTGATATTTAGGATGTCTTTATGCAAGGGAGGAATACTATCCTATACATTTCAAAGCAGAATTATCCACACTTATTCTGAGGTAAGTAGGTAACCAATTCTATGCAATGAAGGCTTCGTTTGGGATGAATTTCTTACCGCTTCTTGAAGCAGCTTTTTAGTACAAAAATTTAAGCCATCCCAAACGAAGCTGAAATTTCGAGGATAAAGTGATTAAATATCATAAACTGCATTGTGTCACATAAAACTATAAATTTACATGATGATTTTTCTATGGATATGATACTAAGCCTTGTTGCCAACGATGTCAGCACAAGAATTGTGTTGTGACACGAGCCCATCCTTCATGAGAGAAAACCCACCACTAGTTTTTATTTGGCTGGAGTGTTTTAATTCAGAAAAGATCAGTAATAACTTACTTCCCTGAGAGGAAGCATGGTCCTTAGATAATTTACCTCAATTCATTTCTCCAACATATCATTGTTAATAAAATTGACAGGAAGCTGTGGAAATTTGCCGCACAACCACCAATAACGTAAAAAAAAGGGGGCTATGAATAAAAAAAGACAGAATTTTACATGATATGATCTGTTTCTGCTTAGGTGAATTCTCTAAAATCAAACTTGGAGGAACCATTTTTAAAATGTATTGAATAACATAGTTAAGCAATCAGTCATAGTGTGAGGATTTCTTCTGTGTTGTCAATCTCCTACATTGATGAATTACTTACAAAAAAAAAAAGAGAAAAGAAGAGCATTGTCAAATGAAGCCAAAAAAGTGAAAATTGAGAGCATAGCCTGTAACAAAACATGAGAATAATATAAACGCCAGAAATTGGCTTGGATCAAAATCATCTAAATTTATTAAATGGACATAGGTCAAATTTGGACCGAACCACTATAAAATTTGGTGTTCTTCTATTCACTTTAATTTTTGTATTTTTATTTTTCATACTTAAACAACTACATATTTTCAGAATCACAAATTCAATTTTCTAGAAACGTTTTACAAGAACCCAAGAAAATTTTTAGATAATCAATTCACCCCCTCTTCATTAGCCCCGGGATAGTTCTATAAAGTCTAACAACCTACAGGAACTTTCATCTTCCACTAAGAGGCAAGCACATGGAGCTCTCCTAAAACCTCCATATCTTATTGTTGCAAAGAGTGATAAAATTAAGACTGCAGGTAATAAACATTTAAACGATTTAATATTTTGTGCAGAGTCTGGAGAGCATCCGGAGACCAAAAAAATGCGCTACATCACCCCATTGCTCGGTATCGCCCGCGCTCGATAACCCTCGGTACCGCTGGGTATCCAGCTCTTAACCGAACGGTTCTACCTTCCGGTGTCCGCACAGAATAAAAACACCATTTAAACAAGATAGAATTGGGTTGCCCACCCACCGTTTGAAAAAGAATCAAGTACTTGCCTACGGTAAGCGAGAGCAGCAGTAGGAGTAACAACAACAGGGAATAACAATGGCCAGTATACAATAATATGGAATACAACTAGGTGGCAACATGGAAAAAAGATAATATTAATTCCTCCAACTAAATCACGGCTAAAAGAAAGGAATTCCCAAAAGGAGACACAAAAAGTAGCACCAAGAAGAGAAGAGAATATGAATAAGAAGAATCGGATGATAGTGAAATTCATGAAATAAGACCAGCTAAGATTCTTTGCCTATTATATTGCACATCATGTAGCACCCAGAACCCAAAAGTAATATATTCTAAAAAGTTAAAAAGAATTAGGAACGATTAAGAAGAAGAATACGAAGACGATAGCTCAAATTATAATGGAAATCATGAAATAAGACAACTGCCAAAGCTTCCAACATCATTACCAAGGAAACATAAAGATACTACATAGCAGAAGTGTAGCTGATGGCTACATTCTCTACACTTCTGTCAACATCATCATTGCCCTCACAATTTTTTATCGTATAAGATACAATATCACATTACAAAATGTGATATTACAGCTTCCTAGGATCACTAGAAAACTCTTGATGGTTGCAAATCATCAGGTTATAACGAAGAATAAAATATTACAGGCTGCAAACAATCATGCCTTGGCATAAATGCCCAAAAATCTTGAAATCATACAGCTACAAAGATGGTGACGTAGTTCATCATTGGTGTGTTTTTTTCCTCAATCATAACTATCTTGTAGAAAAGACATACTAAGTTTTCGTTTGAGAAAGCTTTCTTACGATTTTCTAAAGCAACTTTCGAGTACAAAAATTTCAAGTTCAAGAAATAAATCAGACTAAGGATAAGGAAATCTCAACCATGGAAGATCCACTGATAGCTGGCAAACAGTAGCTATATAGACACGGTTATAAGCATAGCCACTGAACACTTATATTTGAAAACAGACACAACAGAAGAACTTGGTGCAACAACCCAAAGAGCCATGCTTCTTCCACAACAAGCCCATCAACTACAAATATACATCTGACACAGCCTTATAATTTCAAAGGCAGTAATACCTACCACACTGCACATTGTATAGCACCCAAAACCCCAAAAGATAATAATCCAAAAGAAAAGAAGGTGATTAAGAAATAAAAGAAGAGACAAATAGCAGGTTTCTCCATTGACAATGGTATCCACGAACAAAGAAAAGTAGAGTAATGTTCTTCAGATCATAGTACATGAATCTCCCTATTGATCACAGTTGTGATTCCTTGAAGTTACAGGCCATTCTTAAATGCAACATAAACATCATAGAAAATATAATAGGTATAACATGGTACTCCTACTCGGACAATAACTGACATAAAAATCATCATAATTGCCCACAACTATTCTTATTCATAAACAAAAAAACAACAACATGCAACCTTTTGTTATGTTTATAGCACTAGTCTTGATATCTGTCATGTAAATAAGCCCAGTTAGCAACATTCAATGAGACAAAAAATATGAAATTTACCTGCAACTCACTCATTTAGGGTTTAGCCTCATAATGCAATTTCCTTATTCCCTTCTCATAACGCAACACTTCCCCTTAAAATGCAAAAAAAAATGGAGCTCAAAATAGCTCCGAAAGAAATTAGGCGGACATATATACTTCCACTGAGCTCGAGAACATTTGCCCTCATGCTTACATACGTGATAGAGTATTATCTATTTTTAGAAGAGCATCAGCTCTAATGAAGAGAGACAATTCGACTATTATCCATTTTACAAGAATAGTAGCTCTTATCCTCACACATCTTATACTAACAAATAGGTAAATAATATTTCTTTTCCGCTTAATCCCTCCAACCAAATCTTGGCCAAAGGAGAGGCAATCCCAAAAGGAGATGAGAACAGGAAAAAGAAAAACAAGAATACGAAAGAAAATACGATTGTTGAATCCATGAAATAAGAAAAGCAGAGAAGCTTTACATATTATATTGCAAATTGTACAGTACCCATATCCCAAAAGGACTACATTACAAAAAAGGAAAGAAGAATTAGGGACCAATACACGAACAACAAGAGGGCTCAGATGATTGTGGAAGTCACAAAATAAGACAGTGCAGAAGCATTCTACTAATAGATATGCATGAATCCCCTTGGTAAATGCAGTTATGCGGTTGCCAGTGAAGCTCCAAACCATCCAAACACACCACATCATTACCATAGAAAACATACAATATTCAATAGTAGCCTCGCGCAATTGATAGCTAAATTCGAAATCATCATCCTCATCACCCTCACAAATTCTTACTCAAACAATACAATATCACACTATTGAATATACTAAATGGTTATCAAAACATATAGCCGAAATAATTTATGAATGATATAAGGATGCGGAAAAAATATCTTAAAAACACATTTTCTTTGGCAGAAAGAATATCATATCCTTTTACATGTGCGTGCACAAGAATATCGGCCATATCCCATTTAATATCGTTCAGTATCATATCCTTTTACATCCTATAAATTTCCAATATTGCCATGAACGCCACCAGCAGATTATGGCCAACTGACAGGTTAAAGAGAAAAAGATGACTTTTCCCTACCAATATCATCCATCCTCTAAATGCCAATCAAATTGCCCCATCATGCAGACAGAAATTCAACTAATAATTTCCTTGTAAAATGGAAGGATGGATCAGAGCATCATCCATGTGTAAACCAATAACATTTCTCACTCAAACCACTTTTATTTCTAATTGCATCCAATCAAATGGAGAAATCAAGCAAAATTTGTCATAATTCAAAACATCTCAGATTTCAAGCAACCAAATGAACCATATAAAGAATCCTTTACAAGAATTATATTATTAATATCTTCAGCTGACATTTAAATACAAATTAAAATCATATTAACAACACATAATTTCATATGAAGTGTATTATAAAGCAGGGATGGGGATTTGCATCATGAAATTAAAATAGCAATTGGAAAAGATCTGCACCCTCCCACAAAAATACAGAGAGGAAAATCACAGCCATTGCAATGACTACATGGGTATGTTCGCTTTCACAATCATTGTCATCACCACCTCTATGAAGCCAAAGAAGAAGAGCTTAGATCTTCTCTAAAGAATAACGATAACTAATACACCATAGAGAAAGTAGAGAGCAAGCTTCAATTCTGATTTTCTGTAAGATTTTGACTGAAATAATACATTGAGTAGAGGCTTTAAGGCTTTTCTTAGATCACATATAAAGTTGTGGGAATAATGGAGAAAATTATTAGAGAAGAAGATGTGAATCCTGAACCATATCAAGCACCACAACAGTCATTACAAGGAAGATTTATGTGAAGTATTCAATAGAGAATTTCTATGCCTGTATCACCGGCATGCTATGTCATCACCATTGGAAACATAGACATATTCCATAAAAGCCATCTCGGCAACATCTTGGTGGTCTCATTTCTAAAGCCTGGAGCTTCTCAGGCATCCACAACAGCCAGGGATTTCAATTGCAATGATGTTGAGTACATAATTTTTCACTCAAAATAATTTTATAATCTTTATAATCTAAATGATCTATTTTTCTTATAAGAAAATAATTAGTCTGAGTTTAACTCTATACATTCTTATAAGTGATGAGAAGCACCTCTCTTTTTTTAAATAAGATGTTAGCAATTACAAAATCATAAGCAAGAACAAAATCTAATATAGTCCTAGCCAACTTCATTAGTTGCTACAAAATCATCACCATAAATGTTTTTAAAATCTTCAACTTCTCCACCAACATGTCAATTTAAATCTACTCTAATAAAAACTCTTTCTTCAAGAGATACCTTTGTATTAATCTTCTAAGAACATTTAAAGAGAAAAAACATTTAAATAATTTGAAATCCAACCTTGCAAACTAATTTGTGTATTCAAACATGTATGTTTATATATATAGAGACATAAATACTTATTTAGCAGAGAAACTATCACAGTACCTTCCACAAACAGACCAGAACATGGAGCTCCTCCCCTAATGATATGATTATGGATAACCTTTACATCATCACCATCGCCTTTAAATATTCTAACGCATCAATAACAAAGAAAAGCAAACAACAAATTGCAGCATATTGCATATGGCACTAGTCTTGACGGCTGTCAATGATAGACTTCTTAATTGAGTTTGATAGTAGACATGGCGAATAAGTAGGATGAAATAAGTAGAAAGGTTAATGAAAAATCAACCATAGAAAATCCATTGATAGTTGAAATACAGTAACTACATAAACAAGATAAGCATGGATCGTAGATATGTAAAAAACCACTACAACAACAGAAGTTGGGGTAACAACCCCACCAAATACAAATATAAATTGACAACAGACATATAAAGGAACGATTAGAACTTCAAGGACAGCAATATTCGCTACACATTGTATAGCATCCAAAACCCAAGAAGACTATATTCCAAGAAGGAATATGATGACGAAGAAATAGATGAGGAGATCAGGATTTAGTGAGCGCAGATAACAAAAGGATCAATGAAATAACAAAAAGTAAAGAAGCTTTTTTATAACATTATGCTTGAATTCCCTCTAGTGATAAGGCAGGAATGGGCAACCTAAAAGTTCCAGGCCACCATGAAATGTCACAACATCACCATTGAAAAAAAGAGAGTACATAATAATTGATATTCCATAGTTGTTAGGCTTGGTCAATTGCTCACAACTTAATCACGTCCTCGCCAGCAAAGATTCTTTGTTCATAAACAAAAAAGCAGCAACATGCATGTTATTTGTATGGCACTAGTCTCGCTAATTGTCACATAAATAACCCCTCCCAATAGCATTTCAAGGTGAAGATGGGCAACTGATATAATTTTGCTCACTCATAAAGATTTTGCCCCTTCATCCAATTTCCCTTTACTCTTTGTCTTAGAGAAAGGTTGCAAGCTTTACCTTCATGCATAAAAATTAGAATAAAATCGGATACCCTCAAACTTATAAAGTGATGGCTATCAATTATAAAAAATTAGACAATCATCCTCAAACTTATAAGAAAAAAGGCAACTTTCCCATGGTAATTCATGAAATAAGACAAGTGTAGCAGCTTTCAAGTAAATGACTGTAAATGAATCCCATGGTAATGGTATGTATGGTTGCCTGAGAAATACCATAGCACCCATATGCAACCGATGGCTAAATTCCAAATCATCATCATCATCACCATCACAAATTCTTACTTTGATGGTTATGTGTATGGCATTAATCTTAATCATACCCTCCTGACTATATTTTATGGTTAAGATAAAGCTGAGTAATAGGATTTCCATCTATAAAAAATAAATAATATCCCTTATAAGGAAATATCATTTTCTCCTTCTTCATAATGATATATTATGATATTACACCTCTTCAAGCATCATCGTTACTCAAAGAACAATAATACTAGAACATATGGACAAAAAATTTATAGGAAATCCCATAGAAGTGGGTTTATGGATCACCTCATCATGTTCATATAAGCCCAATTTCAACTATAATGAAAAAGAGAAATTTCATCCACACACAACCTTTATATTACAAAGCAACATAGCACAAAAAAGCACAAAATTTCTTTGAAAGAACATAGTGCATTAAAAGCACATAGACTTGCTTTGAGAAATACTACAAGGATTACCTCAAAAAGATTATTTTGATCATCATCATCATTAGTATTTAGCCATCATCATCATGAGCACAAGGAGAAAGGCGATAGCCTTACTTGTGTTATACGAAACATGTTATGAAATCCCCTTGGATGGCCCACTAGTAAATCACCAATCCATTTACCCTAGCATTAACACTGTCATTGCCAGGTCCCAAGTCCTGGATGAGAAAAATGGAGGGTTGTGTTAGCTAGTCGACAGCCAGTGTAAAACTTGTCGAACAATAATGACATGAAACCTTTAAGAAATTGTATTAATGCTAGGGCGTCCCCTAGAAGCGACGTGTTGTATGGCCTGAATACAGTGACAAGTGTGCAAGGGCCGCTGCACCGGCGCCCGGGTGCAATATTTAATAGGCAAGGGTTCCCACATCAAGGACGGATGTGGGCAAAGAAGCTAGTCCTTGAAACTAAAATTAGGATAAGAACTTGGAATATTGATTCCCTTACAGAAAAATTAATGGAATTAATAGATATTATGATTCATAGGAAGTTAAATATTTTGTTCATTTAGGAAACTAAATGGGTTGGAGAGAAGGCTAAGGAAATTGATAGTTTAGGATTTAAACTTTGGTATTCGATTAGGAGTCATACTAGAAATAGTGTATGTGTTATTATAGATAAGAGTTTAAAGGATAATGTTATAAAAATTAATAGGATTGGAGATAGAATTATAGCATTAAAGATTACTGTTAATAATAACATTGTTAATATTATAAGTGCTTATGCTCCTCAAGTAGGTTTGGATATGAGTTCTAAATTAAATTTTTGGAATGACTTAGAAGAATTAATACAAAAGATACCTATTGAAAAAAGAGTTTTTATTGGAGAAGATTTAGATGGACATGATGGTAGAGAGGTAGATGATTTTAAAAGCATTCATGGTGGCCATGGATTTGGAACGACGAATGAAGGTGGCAAGACCATATTGGATTTTTATTTAGCTTATGATTTTTCAATTGCTAATACTTTATTTAAGAAAAAGAATGAGCATCTCATCACTTATAAAAATAGATATAGTTCAACCCAGATTGACTATTTTCTTATTAGAAAATTAAATCATTTATATTGTAAAGATTATAAAGTTATTCCAAGTGAAAATTTATGTACCCAACATCGATTATTAGTTTTGGACTTTAAGATAAAGGGGTATAAAATAAAAAATAAAGTAAAACATTTTTCTAGGATTAGATGGGGGCATTTAAAGAATATTAAAAAAAATATTTTTGAGAATAAGATTTTAGATCTTAAGATTTTGTCTGTGCATGAGGATGCTAATATTATGTGGGAAAAACTGGCTAGTGATATTAAGAATATTGCAAAAGATGTCCTTGGAGTATCAAAAGGAAAAGCTCCTAATAGTAAAAATAGTTGGTGGTGGAATTCAAATGTGCAAGAAAAGATTAAAAATAAGAAGTTTTGTTTATAAAAATTAGTTTAATTTTAAAAATAAGTATCGATGTTGAGTCCATGATCGACTCCTGATTTCAGTTCAATCTTAGAAAACCCTGAGGTTCTCACCACAGGACCGGCATGGTCTCTTTCTTCACCACATGCTTCAGTGTGTATGAGTTTGTTCCTCTCATCTTACTTCTAGTATATTATATTTGTATATTTTTCTGTACTTTTACTATAAGTTTTTGTACTGTGCATTTATATTTTAGAATTCATATTTGATTTTTCTCTAAGCACATGCTGCTTGATCTGTCGTATTATTTTATTTTGAAATTGAAGAATAGAATACAATAATGAAGAAGGAAATGATTTATATGGAGATAAGGAAGAGCATATTTTTATTACATTCAAATATGGATGCTTTTGGGTTGACACCAATGACGGCTTTAGAAAGAGATATAATGGTGGCAAACAAATGACTATAAAACTTGAGAAAGGACGTATCAATCTTTTCATGCTCAAAATAGAAATTGCTAGAATATGCCCATGGCTGAAAGGACATTGTGGATCTCTGAAAGAGCACCGCGCGAACGGGTCAATTGGAAGGGACAGATTGGATCGTGCATACGACTAACCATTGAGGATAGAGACTGTCGCCAACACACCCCAATGGGTAGTAATATACACGACCTAATCACGGGTTTCCCTCACCCGATGCAAGAGCTCGAATGGGGTTTAGTAGATGTGGGACCGAATTTCCCACGGGCACAAGCCCCCGTGGTTAATTACATCCCAGGACGGAGCCTGAGAAAACTCTCGATTAAGGATTATACACTATCCTCTCCTAAAGTGGGATTGGCACATGGGTATAGACTAGGAAATCCTATCCAAAAGGAAGAAAGGTCCCAAAAGGCTTAGTCAACATACGTGGCTCATACTAGCACTCGGAGGCTCTAGGGTACTAAAGAGAAACTGGAGAAAGAAAGACAAAAAATCAACCACATGCGTGAGAGAAGAGATGGAGGTGACGTCATCCTGTGACGTAGATAAGTAGGATTTATAGTCCCTAAAAGGAAGGGATCTACCTACTATTTAAGGCATACTACGAGACCGAATGTAGTAGCCTCGAATCCTAAATCTAGATTGGGCTTAGTGTTCTACGAAACACTAATACCCGTGTCCTAACTAATGCAGTGCAAAACCTGGACTTACCCTGGCCTGGATTAGGGAGCCAGCTAACCATCTAGTCGCTTTAAAATCATGATATCAAGTCATTTATGATAGATGGGTGGGTGGTACAGTTATTGGAAATAGGACCGACATCTAGAAAATTTCCTAAGTAGTCCTGGACTTATGTGGGTCAGATGCTCCTAGCTAATGCAATTAAATCTTATTTAGTTGGTTACTAATGCAATGCATGCTAGTTGAATTGTTAGCTCATGAATACTATAAAATTTTAAGAACATGCTTTTAAAAAATAATTTTTTGAAAAGACTGGGTCTCCCTAGATCCGGCACTTCATCCTCATAGGCCAGATTATCCGGACTCTACCCGCAGGCAGGGAGATGTCTTATAACAAGGAAAAAAAGATGCAGTAATATGCATGCGACCCCGGACGGTTCCGACAATTCCCTAGATTCGTTAAGTTTCTATGTTATTTAAACTTAAATTTTTAGAAATTAGTTATGAGTATAAAACATTTTATAGTCCTAAGAAGAGCCTAACGGATTCCAGGCAAAGACAAAATCGATATGCAAGAAAGAAACGTAGAAAAATTAGGTATTTCTACTGCACAACCAGGAAAGCACATCAATATAAATCCCAAAATAAATCATCTAAATGTCCATAGACAAACTGCCCTTATTACAACCAGAATTTGTAGAAAATAAAGTGGCCGGGCACCACTGCCAACAACCCAGATTTTTAAGCCTATGATAGATGCCAACAACTTTGAGTGGGATATTGGGTCTTCAATCTTTAGCTTTCTGGATGTCTTCTCCTTGGGTTCCTTGGATCACACCTCTTTGGGCTCCTTGGATCTCACCTCCTTGGACTCCTTGAATCTTTCCTCCTTGGACTCCTTGGATCCGTCGTGGCTTGAATATCCAAACGAAGAGACAATTCTCCCCAGTAGGGGTGTATTACCTTTTCTCTTCGGATATCTAAAGCTATCCAACTCAGTCTTTCAAATGGAAGAAGAGTCTCCCCTTTAGAGATGCCTTCTTCTTTTGGAATTCGAGTTGGATAAGAATATCCCGAGTCATAGTTATTTTCACAACTCTTAACAATTATTACAAATATTACATTCATTGAAAGTAGAAAATTCTAGACTCCCTGCATGGTTATCCTAATAAAAATCCCAAGCAATTTATATAAAAATGAAAGTGCTAACATCATTGACCCTGTGCCAAGCCATGCTCTTAATTTTGAGGGCTAAGCGCTCCACCTATGCAGTTATAATTAATTTAGCCCTCATTTTATTTAGGGGGAGCTGAGCAAGCACCTGCATAAAATATTGTTAGAAATCATGATATTGCTCCCCCTTTTATTAGTTTGACCATGGCCACCTACGCAGAAGAATAATATATATATATATATATATATGGCGCTCCTAACCTATGGGTAAATCTAGCGCTCACATCCAGAGTGCAGAAAAAGTAAGCAATCACACCAATCATTTTTCAAACAGCATGTAGTGAAAACCATAGAAAGCTCCGGCACACAGCAAAAAAAATAAAACCCAGCGGCCTAACCTAGATCTAGAAGTAGCGCCCTAGAAAATAATTCTATGTGTGTATAAGGCTGGTGTGGTTCGGGTAGGTTCTAAGCAGGGTAGTTAGTTAAAGTTATCTAGAGTTCATGTTTGTTGGGAGTTTGAAGAGGATATTTTAGTTGAAATTCAAATATTAGTGAATTAGGATCCATTTTAATTATTTTAGTTTGTTGATCAGTTTTAAGAGCTTAGAATACTGATATTTAAAGTTCAAGTGATATTAGCCAATTTTAGAAAGTTCTAGGTCCTCCTAGGAACTAAGCTAAGGGTCCAAAAAGTCACTATAGAAAAAAGGCTAAATCTGGGTCTCCTAACATCTTAGGAAAATACTAGACCATAATACGAGTAGTTAACCAGGTAGTACAATGAAATTAGAGTTTTCTAGGCAAAGTTATGAATTTTCTAAGTTTCGGGCCCTAAATGAACTATGGTTGACCAAAAAGTTGACTTTCTAATCTAGGCCATTTTCTGGAAACCTAAGATTTTTAATAAATACTAGACCCTAATTGGAGTCTAATGCAATTGAGTTTACCTAATTTGGAATTTTTTATAACTAGTTATGGATTTCTAAAGATCGGGGTATTTAAGGGAATTTCTAAATTTCCTAATAAAGGGGCTATTTTTATTATTTTGCTCCAAATCACCTCCAAAATGATTGGAATCACTCCCAAAGGTCAGGAATGACCAGAGAAAGTGTCCCCAAGTGTTCAGAGAAGATTTGGGATTTTTAATAATTTTTAATGAATTATTAGGGATAAAATGGTAATTTCCACCTAAAGTCAAATTTAGGGTCAGCCTAAAGTCCAACTAAGGAGCCCTATTTATCTAAGGTCAAGGATCATATTCTAGTCAGTTCAAGCTATTATGGGTAATTTTTTGACCTAATATGTATTTATTGTAATTTTCGGAAGGTCTCGGGGCCTTATTTAACATATTAATTATCGTTGGTTAATTAAGGAATATAAAGACTCCTAAAAATTCCTAGAAAATTCTGGGATGTTTCAGATGTCACTAAGTTTAAGTGTTAAAGTTTTCATGTCATTCCGGGGTCTATCCTAGCCCCTAGAAAATTTTTAAGTTTGCTAGACAAGTCCTTAATTTTTGTCCTTAAGGTGTCGCTACATTATATGGGTTTTAAATCGAGTTTTACACTAACCCTCAAGGTAGTAATGCATGAAAAATATATAAAATCAGTAAACACGCCATGTCCTTAAATCTAGGAGAGCCTAAGCTAAGTGCTCATGGTGCAACCTACACATGCAAGCTACGAATATAAGAAAAAAAAGACACCTAATGAAGGGATTAGTGAATGATTGGGATCCAATCACCCACTAATCCACTCCCCCATGATTGCTCTTCATTCATAGAAACTATGTTTAAAATTTCATGGAAGTGAATCTCTCAAAAATTAGGATTTAAAATAATAGTAGCTTCAAAATAATTTTAAAATACTTTATAAATACATATTTATATAGATTTTTGAAAAATACGATAATTTAAAATAGATCATATTTGTATCTTCATAAGTATAGGAGAGATTCACTGGCCACTCGATCAAGCTTTCAAAAAGATTTGAAAATAATTTATAATTTCAAAATAATTATAATAATAAATATTTAAACAATAGTAAAAATACTCAAAATAGCCATCTAAAATAGAAATCTGTTCAGACAGCAAGAATCAGCTCATTCAAATAATTTTAAATTAAAATTCATAATTTTTCAAAGAGAACGAGGGGTCGCACGCCAAAATCCGATTTAAAATGCGAAAGTTATGAATTTTACAAGTTTAAATACAAAAATATAATATTTTTAAAATAGTGTCCTTTTACTGTTTTCAAAATAAGTGTAGATATATCAAAAATTTTCAAACAATAAAGGTCTCAAATCGTACTGAATTCAAATACGAATAAAATAAGGTGCTGTGCATCAAAAACGGATTTAAAATGAGAAAGTTGTGTATTTTCGAAGTTTAAATACGATAATAGAATATTTTTAAAATAGTACTCTTTTGTTGTTTTCAAAATAACTACAGATATACCTAATATTTTGAAACAAATATGATCCCAAATCGTGCAGAATTCAAATACGATCAAAATAAGGTATTGTGCGTCGAAAATGGATTTAAAACAAGAAATGTATGAATTTTTAAAGTTTAAAGTAATAAAGGGATTTAAAAATAATTTAAAATAGCAAGAATTTAAAAATAATTATTAAAATAAAATAAAATAATATTTTATGAAAGTAATTAAGGGATGTTTGAATTTTTGAAATTCAAAATTCATGGAGGGAATTAAAATTTTCAAATTCAAAATTCATTGAGGGAATTAAGGAGGCTTTAATGCTTCCTTAATTTTGGAGGTTGGATTTAGAATGAATTAAGTCATCCTAATTAATTCAAAATCCAATGGAGGGAAAATTTTAAAAAACTTTCATAAAATAGATTTTTATAATTTATGAAAGAATTTGAATTTCAAATTTGGGGAAATTTGAATTCAAAGACAAACTAAATTATGACAATCCAAAAATAGGAATTACTTAAAATAATAATAATATTAAACATAATAAATATAATTTTTAAATAAATAATGATAATAATAATACAAAAAAAAGATTATTTTTTTTTAAATGAAGAAAAGAAAAGAGAAAAAAAAAACTTCATTCTCTCGATCGAAACATCTAAATTTAATGAAATTTTAAACATATATTAGTATCATGAAGAGAAAGCATGGGTGATATTTGAAAGATCTAAAATGCATTTATAAAAAAAAATTATATAGATCTAAGTATAGTGACCTAGATCTAAAGTTTTGAGGAATCTCACCGTTGGATCTTCAAGTTCTTTATACGGTTGAGCTTGTAGATTGTCTTCGTATATTTCTCTAGTTGAAATCACGATTAAACAAGCTCTGGATCAACCGGATCGAGGCCTTGGATGGATCTGGCCTTGATCTCGTCGGAGGATCGCCGTCGACGGAGTTTGACCAGTGGATTTGAGTGGAAGAAGGTGAGAGAAGTTGGAAGAGCTCTCACACCAAGAAGTTAGGGTTGAGAGTGGCTAGGGAGAGAATAGAAGCCCCACCCCTCTCATGAAGCCCTAAAAAGTATTTAAATGATCAAGGTCTTAGATCTATGGCTAGGATTCATCTTAAGGCTAATTAGAAGGGAATTGAGATGATTTAGCCATCGATTTGATTGCTTGATTTAAGAACAAATTTAAGCTCATAAAAAAAATTAAACATATTAAAATCAAGCTCAAAATTAGATCTGATTTGGGTCAATTTAGAATTCAATTTGATTTGCTCAAATTAACCCAATTAAATTTAAATAAAATGACGACTCAAATCATAACAAACTCGACGTGGCCAAGGTCGACTAATCGAGTTTAATCAAACCCGATCGAGCCTAATTCGACTCAACTCGAGCTGATTCGTGCTCGAATTGTACCCAATGAGGCTTGATTAAATCAATCAAAGACCCTCAATCACACTCAAACAAAAATCGAGGTCAACAAATGGACCCCCAATAGGAGCGGCGAATAAATAGTGAACCACTCGTGTTGGCGTTGACCGACCTTGCCCAAAGAAAGGTAGAATAAAAATCATGAATGAAAGAGTATCAACAAAGGTGGAAGAAAAGATAGAGAACTCATTTCCTGGCCTTACACTATAGCGAGGGAAGGCTTAGGATAGAGTGAAAAGTAGCAGTTCACAAGCAAGGTGCCACCAATATGGTGAACCAGTACCAGAGTCTTGTCCCGGCCTTATCCCTCGACAAGGGCAGAGCCAAGGAAAGAACCAAAGTAAAGATCACCTAAAAAAAGGTGAAAATAAGGTAAGAAGGTTCTCTCATAGCCTTACCCTATAGTGAGGGCATAGCAGAAAAGAGAACTAAAGGTAAAGATCACCACGAGGGTGAAAAAGTAAGGAAGTGTCTCTCCTTGTCTTGCCTTATGGCGAGGGCAGAGCTAAAGAAAGGACCCAAAGTAACGATCACCTCAAGGGTGAAAAAGGTAGAGGGGTTCTTCTCTGGCCTTACCCTGTAGCAGGGGCAGAGCCAAGAGAAGAACCAAAAGGTAGAGTAGCAAAAGCATACCAACTATCTGTCTAACTATATCGAATCAACAGAATAGAAGGTGAAAGGGTCCCATATCCTCTTGCCTATCTCATAGTAGTGGATTGGGGTGACTCAGTATCTGCCTGACCAAATCGGGTAAGCAAATAAAGGTAATCACGAGACTTGGTGTCTGCCTAATCGGAACAAGACACTCAGGGAAAAGGGTGGCAAGGAGTTCCTGCCAGGTGCTCTGTCAGGCCCTCTCTACTAAGTAAGTAAAACCAACTTCCCGTCTGTTCATTTCAAACAACAGGATACAAGGTGAAAAAGATCCCACCCCTCCTGTTCATCTCAGAATAGTGGATTAGGGTGACTCAACATTTGCCTGACCAACTCAAGGCGGCAAGTAAAGGGAGTCACGAAGTCTGGTGCCTGTTTGATCAGAACAGGACTCTCAGAGAAAAAGGCGAGGAGTTCCTGTCAGGTGCTCTGTCAGGCGCTCTCTACCAAGTAAGACCAACTACCTACCCGACCGCATCTGGACAGCAGGGTAGGAGGTGAAAAAAAAAAGTTCACGCCCCTCCTGATCCTTTCGGAATAGTGGATTGGGGTGACTCGATACCTCTGCCTAACCTCACCAAAAGTAAAGAAGACACGAAGTGGAAGCCTGCGTAATCTTTACAGGACATCCGAGTAAAGGGGTGTTGAGAAATTGCGCCTCCCAGGGACTCTGTCGAGCTCACTCAACGATAAGGTAAAACCAACTACCAGACTGACCGCATCTGGACAGCAGGTAGAAGGTGAAAAGGATTTCGCCCCTCCTGCTCCTTTCGGAACAGTGGATTGGGGTGGCCACTACTTCTGCCTGACCTCAACGAGAAGCTCATGAACCACGAAGTGGAAGCCTGTGTAGTATTTTACAGGACATCCGAGTAAAGGGGAGTTGAGGAATTGCGCCTCCCAGGGACTCTGTCGGGCTCACTCAACGGTAGGTAAAACCAACTACCAGTCTGACAGCATATGGACAGCAGGGTAGAAGGTGAAAAGGATCCCGCCCCTCCAGCTCCTTTTTGAACAGTGGATTGGGGTGGCCACTACTTCTGCCTGACCTCAGCGAGAAGCTCATGAACCACAAAGTGGAAGCCTGCGTAGTCTTTTACAAGACATCTGAGTAAAGGGGTGTTGAGGAATTGCGCCTCCCAGGGACTCTGTCGGGCTCACTCAACGATAGGTAAAATCAACTATCAGTCTGACCGCATATGGACAGCGGGGTAGAAGGTAAAAAGATTCCCGCCCCTCCTACTCCTTTCAGAACAGTGGATTTGGGTGGCAACTACTTCTGCCTGACCTCAGCGAGAAGCTCATGAACCACGAAGTAGAAGCCTGCGTAGTCTTTTACAGGACATCCGAGTAAAAAGAGAACTGTTGAGGAATTGCGCCTCCCAGGGACTCTGTCGGGCTCACTCAACGGGTAAACTTCAACATCTGCTCAACCAGCTCGGCTTTGCAAATAAAGAAGGGCTTAATACCCACTCAGTCATTTCAACTGAGTGAATAAAGAGTCAGGCTCTGATGCCTGCCTGATCAAAATAGGACAATGCCTAGTAGTGAGGGGGCACCTCTATTACAAAAGATAGGACTATGCCTAGTAAAAATAATCCCCAAGGGGGCTACAGTGGTAAACCCATACTAACTGATGGGGGCCCTGTAAGAAGTGGGAAGAGTATCAAAGCATCCAAAGGACCTCTCCAGCAGCTAGGAGTCGGGTCACAATGGGGAAACAAGTGATAAAATAGCTGGAAGAGCAGACTCTCTACTAGAGAATCAAAATCTCAAGGAAAAGGTGATGGTGGCATCTAAGGCATGACGCCTCCTATCATCAAGTAAGGGAAAAAGAGCCAAAGTAGTGAGGGAGTACCCTCTCTACTGAGGGCAACAACTCTAAGTAAGTAAAACCTCACAGTGGTAACACCCACACAAACTAGTGGGACCCTGTGGGAAATGAAAGTGACCTCAACTCATTCATAAGACTAATCCGGCGACTGAGCCTAGTGTATGAATAGTAGGATAGGTCACGAAAAGGAGTAGGAGAACTGATCTTCTGCTAGAAGCTCAAATTTATCAAAGTAGCGATGTTAATACCCGAGGCAATGTATACCACATCACTACAAGAAAATCAGCTCTAGGTAGTGAGGGGACACACTCACTATCTGACGACAGTAATCATGAATATGATTGATAAAACATCAGAAGGGTCACAGTGGTAACACCTACCCTGATTGGGTAGGACCTTGTGGGGAGTAAAAAAGTAACACTAGTACACTCATAGGACTACTCTAGCAGCTAAGAGTAGGGTATGAATAGTGAAGTAAGTATAGAAACTAAGGAACTGATCTTCCGTTAGAAAATCAAAGCTCATAAGGATGCAATGCTAACATCTGAGGCAAAATGTACTGCATCACAACTAAAGAAGCAACTCTAGGTAGTAAGGGAGCACACTCACTACCAAGGCTAATAATTATGAATAAGATTGATAAAACATCAGAGGACCACAGTGGTAACACCTATCCTAAGCAGGTACGACACTGTGAGAATTAAAAGCAACACTACCACCTTCATAGGACTACTATAGCAACTAAGAGTATGGTATGAATGGTTAGGTAGGTCGGTGAAAAAAAACTAAGGAGGCGATCTTCTACTAGAAAATCAGGACTCCTAAGGATATGATGCTAACATCTGAGGCAGGATGTACTACATCACAACAAGAGAGACAACTCCAGATAGTAAGGGAACACACTCACTTATCGAATATAGTAATCATGAATGAAATCAATGATTACCAAAAGGTCACAGTGGTAATACCTACCCTAATCGGGTAGGATCCTGTGCGAAGTGAAAGTGGCACTACCACATTCATATGACTACTCTAACAGCTCAGAGCAGTGCATGAATGGGAGGTAGACTGCCAAAAGAGGACAGAAGGGTATTGATCTTTCCTCAGAAAGACCCAAGCCCACAAAGTAATAATGTTAACATCTAGGATATGATGTATCACATCACTAGCAAAGAAAAATATTCAAAATCTCAAAGATTTGTAACCAACTAAGTGTCAACTCAACCTTGAAGAAATCATCAAAGTGCTTCAAGGGAGGAAAAAGAGAAATTTTGGGAAAATTTGGGCTCTTAAAAAGTTCTACCGGGTTCCTCCTGTGATAAGGGCAACCGATTTTACTCTACTAAAAGCTTTCCTCTTTTTATCACCTGTATATTTTTTTCATCATTTATTTTTTTTATATATAAAGGGGATTGTGATTGGTTTTGATATCACAGACCACGTTTGTCACATGAACAAAACTGGGGAACATAATCATATTGAAATTGATGTATAACTAAAATCAACATCAGGATAGAGGATCAACATTACCACTCATGACTAGGATAGGATGGTATGCACCTAATATCCTACCTCAAAAAAGGTCTAAACCAATGATTTTGACATCCACTATCACATTCATCTCATATGAATGGACTAAGGGCTACAACTATCATAGCAGAACTGATAGGAAGAAGAGAATCTCATCCTAGTAGAGGATCAACATCACCAAACCTAACCAATGTAGGAGGGTGTGGACCCAGTAACACATCTATAAATGGTCTAAATGAGTGATTTAAATATTCCCTATCAGGCTATCACATTCATCTCATATGAATGGACTGGGGGCTTCAACTATCAGAGTAGGGCTGACATGAAGGAGCGATTCACTTTCTAATAAAGGATCAATATCATCGATCCTAACAAATGCAGGAGTGTGTGGACCAAGTCAAAAGTGATAAATGAGCACATATCCCAAACGAGTTTAGTACTTAACTCCCTTTGATCTTAAAAAGAACCTCAATTTAAATTTACTAACTCAAATTAAGCTCCAAACTAGCTAAATCGTGACATCTCACTTATATGAGTATTTTTTTCTCTTGAATTGAAATTTAATCCAAAAAGGGATTTAAATTAGAAAAAGAAATTTAATTTTCTCCATTTCTTGTATGAGTGTATTTCCATATCTTATATGATATCATTGCATAGTGACGAATTCAAAATCATAATTTTTAGACTCAAGTATCAAAAATATCAAAAGGATATAGATTTTCTGAGATTTAGAGGTTTACTAGAAAGGGAAGCCATTTACTCAACACTTTTGGGCTCTTTGAGCCACTTTCTTAACTTTCATGTGCTTTGCACAACTCTCAATTGCTTGATACACTTTGTGTATCTTTCACTTTTGATGCTTTGCACATCTTTTCACTTTTTGTAACTGGCTTCCTTTTCCAAACCTCTAAAAGCAAAATATTTCTCAGTTGTAAGATCATCTTCCAAATACAAGAGAAGAAGACTTACTTCTCTTGGATAAAGAAGAAGGATCTACAAAATAAATCCTATCCTCTGATAAGAATGAACAGCTTGATTATAAAAATTATGAAGTTTCATTCATCAATATACTATAGTTATCTATGAGATAGAGAATCACAAGATAATAGAGAAAATTTGCACTTATAAATCCAATTTCAATTTAAAAAAAGATTTTAATTCAAAAGAAGAAATATCTTCACCTCTAGGATGAGGTAGAGAGATCATACTCTTTCATGAGTCATCACTATAAACTAGTAGAGCTAGAGAAATCAAATGAGTCAAAATAAATGAGGAAATCATTATCTTTTTTTTTTATTAATTAATCATCAATAGAAGGGAGAACGAGGTCCTTCAGCCTAAGTGCTAGAAGGGGGCCTGTCTTCCCTACTGAGGTTACAACCTTTTTTTTATCTCTCTAGTACAAGTGAAAGCAAAAAGAAAATGTGCTTATCTGGCACTACAACATAAGGAAGAAAAGTAAAACAAGTGCTAACAAAGAAGCTGGAGTGGCAACTGTCAATTTGGCCTTGGGAGGCCTCATCTCAACTGTATCTAAACTCTGTACAGCATACTTAATCATTTGCTGGGTCTTCTTGGAGAGTGCTAGCTTCCACTCTCCCTCAGAACTGTGGAGCGATCTACCACTATTGCCCTGACTGTAAGTCTGACTATAACTGTAGCTGGAACTATGGCTAGGACTGTGGCTCGGACTAGAGATCATCTAAACTGTCTGATCAGACTTGTCTAAAGGCTGTAACGAATCACTATCCTGGAGATGGATCTTCCCAGTAGCCATCTGAGTCTGTAAGTGTAAGACTGCGGTATACGTAGCTACTAATCTCGGAGACCCTCCTACCTTGGGGACTTCCCGCTCATCCTGGTCCTCAGGCTCACTCTGCTCACCCGAGTGACTCCGACAGGTAGTCTCAAAGACCCGATGTACTTGTATGTCCTCCTCCGACTCATCGTCTAGTGTATCATCCTCTGTAAAGGCTCGACGGAGTGCCTCTATATAGGGACTCATAAGGGAAGTGATCCTATGAGTGCTGGGAGCTAAAGGTGTCTCAGCTCGGTCTGGTGATCCATCAGGAGTAGCTACTGCATCCTCATAACAAGTCATCGGGACTGCCTCGGACCCTAAAGGAACTGCTACATCCATCTGATCTACTGTATCAACCGGCTGAACTGACTCTGTCAACTGTGCTGCCTCAACTGACTGTACTGCCTAAACTGACTGTACTGCCTCAACTTGTCGTACTTCCTCGACTGATTGTACTGCTTCAACTAACTATACTGCCTCAATTGGTCGTACTGCCTTGACAAGGGTATCCACCTGTCGACGTCTCCAAATCCGTCTACTACGATGGGGCTCTGTACGGGTAACTGGCTACTCTGGGGCTACCAATACTAAACTGACCTATAGCCGGGCAGGCTCCTGCTACTGTCTCCGTCCTCGACGACTTGGGCATCGTTCTACAGCTGGAGTGACTACCGATGGTCTATCCACTAGAACTGTATCTGCAGGATGCTGAGGTGTCTGCCCCCTCTGCCAACTGTAAAGTCTCCTCGCAGTCTATTGTCGTGATTGGAAGGTAGCCCGAGAAATCTGACGGAGTAAGCCCTCCCGACTGACGGGCCCTCTGCCACGAGCTAAGCGGATGATGTTCCGAATCCTCTAAGTGAGGGCTCAGACACCAGCGTCCCTGGGTACCCTAGCTCGGGGTAGACTAGTGGCGACAGTAGGAGCCGCCGCTATACGGGCAACATCATCCTCATCTCCACTATGCGTCAGTGGGGAGAAGCGTCCTCCCTGAACTGCCTACAACTCGAGGGCTACCATCACCTCTGGAGCAGGTGCAACAACAACTAGATGTGGCCTCCACTGCCTAGGAGCCACTCTCCTCTGCCTTTGAACTAACTCGTCGTGAACGATGGCATTGGCCATCTACTGCCTCTCTGCCTCTGACACAACTAGACGCAACCTCCTATTCCTATTCCTCTGGGCCCTTCTCCCAAGGACGGAGGTGGAGGTGGAAGGGACATCTGAACCCACTGCCTAGGTGGCAGGGGGAACAGGGACGACCGGAAGTGCCGGGGTCTGCCCGACACTCGGGGTGAGAAAGTCGAGCAAAAACAGAAATCCGGCCAGAAAAGGGCGAAGGCACCTCGGTCTGGGCACCCCTCTTCCTAGTGGAAGCGGGAGGGGGAACCCAAACACGAGGTAATTCCACCAAAACAACAAGAGTAACAACAGCAACAGGCTGCCGGCGCTGAGGGGCCGGGGCAGCCTATGCAACAGGAGCGGTAGGCGCAGATCACCTGACCGCTGCATGAACAGCTGAAACAACTGCAGCAGGCTGCCAGCGCTGAGGGGCCGGCGTAACCTGAGCAGCAGGAGCGGCAGGCACTGAACGCCTAACCGCAGGACGAATTGGAACAAGATGTGGCATAGGCACTGGTCACCTAGCCACAGCGCGCATTGGCTGCGCAAGTACAGGAACGAGACGAGCAAGTGCCCGGGCTGTCCGCCGAGCAGCTAGTCGTCCGAAAGGGCGCATGGCTGCGCGTCCTCTCCTCTGAGGAGGAGAGAATGCAGCAGCCTCCGTCGGGGTCGGCCCGCCAAGAGTGACAAAGGCCGAGTCAGTGAAGGAACCAAAAGTGATTCCTCCCACTGGCGAACTAGCGAGCAGGGACTCAGGGAGAGTCACTCGCGCGTACGAACCGAAAGCAAAGGTAACAGAAAGCACGAAAGAAGCCATGGCACTGCTGCTAAGAAAAGAAAGTGAAAGGTTAGAAATCAGAATTGAAATAAGCAAGGATGATTTGATAGAAATTTGATATAGATAGATAGGAATTGAATAAGGGACGGAATAGCCTGCAAGGCTGAAAAGAGGTAGAGTAGGGGGGAATCCTAGCTACAGGGAAAGGAACCCTAACTAAGGAAAGACCCTAACTAAGAGTGGGACGGACCTAATCTAAGGAGTACCAATCCCGGAGTACACACAAGAAAGAATAGTATAGAATCCAAAGATGGAGAGAGAAATTGGTCCCACCGTGGTCACTAGAAACCTGTGGACTTCCGAAAGAGCACCGCGCGAACGGGTCAATTGGAAGGGATAGATTGGATCGTGCATACAACTAACCATTGAGGATAGAGGCTGTCGCCAACACACCCCGATGGATAGTAATATACACGACCTAATCACGAGTTTCCCCCACCCAATTCAAGAGCTTATATGTGTTAAGTTAGTTGCTATTTGCACGCTTTACATTTTTGCAACTTATGTAGTTTTGATGATTCCAAACATTATTGTTCAAATATGTAGTTATCTCCTAACAATTTTAGAAGATTTGTATTTACTCTTGTGTGTACTAACATTTCAGGAAAATCAAACTCCAAACTGCGAAGACTTCAAATCAATTTCAGCATGAAATACTTTGTAAATTTGAAGCTTGTACTTTTCTTTGAATCAAAATTGAAAGGGAGTGATTGTAATTTGAGTGAATAAAAACATACACACACATATAAGGAGATCATATATAATTTACACTGATCGTACGGGACGATATCCGTTCGTATGGGACGATCAGACAGTTTTCTCCTATTGAGCACATGGAACGAATAGGAACTAGCTTGAGAAATTTTTCTAAGTCCTATTCGTCAAGGACGAAATTAATAATCATCCAAGACGATCTGGTCTCTATAAAATTTTCGTCCAGATGAAATTAATTATCATACATGACGATTGGTTCTCGGTAAAATTTTTGTCCAGACGAAATTAATTATCGTCCAGGACAATCTGGTCTCTGTAAAATTTTCAACCAGATGAAATTAATTATCGTACATGACGATTGGTCCTCTGTAAAATTTTCGTCTAGACGATTAACCGACTTAGAACGGTTTTCAGCAGTTTCAAGAACCGGCCTTGTAATAACCGTTCGTACGGGACGATCTTCTGTATGATGACATTTCGTACACATATACAAATAGGGTCATTTCAAATCATTTAAGTAAAATCGTCCAGGACGATCAACGATCGTACAGGACGATCCACTGCGTACAGAATTGAAAACTTGCAATTTTTGGGCGGTTTTTCTTGTCTTTTGTATATATAGTCCAAATTAGACTGCCACCCAATCTTTTTGTCATTTGATCTTCGTGCCTTTTGAGAGAATAGCCAAGGAGAGAGTGTAAGAGTGCATTCAAAGGAGGATTTCTACCACTGGAGCGTGAAGGCTTCACTTGGAGTTCAAAGGTAAGAATCTCTACTTGTGAATTGGGATTACTTCACTATTTTCCTTCTTCCTTCTAGATTCTTGTGAGAAGATCTATCAAGGAGATCCGGTTCTCTGCCGACACTTGGAGAGTGGGTTCACTGCCTACACTTGGAGAGTGTGAATAGCCAAAGGGATCGCTGCCTACACTTGGAGAGTGTGAATAGCCGAAGGGTTCTCTGCCCATACTATGAGAGTGTGAAAGGACGGATGGTTGTCTGCCAACATTAGGATTGTGTAAAAGGACGACGGTTCTCTGCCGCACCGGGTGGTGGTGAAAAGAGTGTGTTGTAAAGGCTTCTCCGCCTTGCTGTGGGTGCAAAAGGAGAGTCACTATTGGTATTAGTGCAATACTCAGAAGGTGCCTCTGGGGAGTGGATGTAGGTCTGGTTTTAGACCGAACCACTATAAATTTGGTGTCATTTACTTTACTATTTTTACATTTCCGCATTTAATTTTTTTGTTTTAAAAATTCTATGGTTGAAAAACATTTTCTACAAAACTTAAAAGAAATAAATTTATTTCGGTTCAACATATTTTTAAAAGAGGGCTTAAAATTTTTAAACTACCAATTCACCCCCCCTCTTGGTAGCCTTGAGACATTAACTTAGGCTTAACATCCTAATTACTAGACTCAACAAGTGGTATCAGAGCATCATTTCAATATCATAAGTTTGAACTACTTTTTGATTAATATAGATGGCTACATTTGGAAACCGAAACACACATGAGGGTTACTCTATCACTAGACCTTCACTGTTTGACAATATTCCTTTTGATTTTTTGGAAAACATGCATGTCTACTTTCTTACAGTCACTTGATTATCGCATGTGGATGCTAGTCCAGGATGGCTACACAAAACCAACTAGATTAGTTGATGGAGTTATGGTAGAAATACCTTTTGCAGATTGGACTATAGAAGAACGTGACTTAGCACAATTAAATGCCAAATATCTAAATAGTTTTTTTTGTGCTTTAAAATCTGAAGACTTCATGCGGGTTTCTACTTGTAAAAGTGGAAAGGACATATGGGATAGACTTTGTATAACTTATGAAGGGACAAATGAGGTTAAGCAATCAAGACTCAATATCTTGTTACATGACTATGAATTATTTCGCATGAAACCTAATGAATCTATCTCTGACATGTACACAAGATTCACACAAATTGTCACTTCTTTGCATGCACTTGGTAGGGAATTAACTAATGCTGAAATGGTTAATAAAATACTTCGATGTTTACCTACTGCTTATGATGCTAAAATTACTATAATTACAGAGTCTAAAGATCTTAACATTTACTCTATTTACAATCTTCTTGGTTCACTCATTGCTTATGAGCAAGGAGTAAGTCAAAGAAAGATTGATGCAGGTGAACCATGAAAGGAGAAAAATATTGCACTAAAGGTGGAAGAGTCAGAGAGTGAACACTCATAACCTGAGGATGAAGATGATATTGCACTGATGACTAGACAATTCAGAAGCTTTTTAAAGAGGAAGCAGAAGAGACGCCAGCAATGGAATAGAGGTAAGTTTAATAGAAATTGCAAGGTTTCTAATGAAGTAATTTGTTATGAATGCAGGAAACTAGGTCATATCAAGACTGATTGCCCAAAACTCAAAGCCACTCCTAGCAAGGAGAAGATAGAGGAGAAACCAATTGTAAAGAAGGGCAAGAAGAAATTTCAAAGAGCTTTCTGGGTGGACTCAGCTTCAGACTCATCTGAGACTGAAAAAAAAGAAGAAGTCACCAATCTTTGCTTAATGGCAGACAATGTAGATCACTCAGATCAAGAAGAGGTATGTGACTTAACCTATGATGAATTATTTGAAGTTTCTGAACACATACATGATGTATATAGGAAAATGAAAAAGATGCATGCTAGTGTAAGTTTTGAATTGGAAGAGCTTAAGAAGGAACATGAAATCCTTAGGAAAGATCATGCATTAATAGATGACAACCACATGAAACTACTTGATGAATATGATGACTTGAATAAGAATTTTGAAAATCTAAAATCATCCTATGCTGATCTTGAAAGAGATTTTAAAAAATTTAAGGATGAATCTGAGAGGAAAACATATCGAATCAGTTATACAAATTGACTCTTGGAAGAAAATAATTCATTTTATAAATTGACAATAAGAGCTCTTGAGGATAATAGGATACCCCCCAAAATTGAAGATTTTACAAATCCTAAATATTATCCTAAATATATGGAATCCCTTAGAAAACAAATAAATGGTAGAAAACTTAGGAATGCTTTTCCTAATGTTAAATATAGTAATTATAGATTTTTAGAACATATAGCTCACACCTATACTTTGAAGATGAAATCTAATTTGGTGTGGAGACCTAAGATGCATAAACTTAGACATATCATACATGTATCTGATTATAAATTGCTAAAAGGTGAACCCAAACTTGTTTGGGTTCCCAGGTTTAACATTTGAGAATTTTGCAGGATTTCTCTCACACAAGACCTCGTGGGAGCATATGGTACCTGGACAGCGGACGTTCAAAGCATATGACTGGAGATACTGCTCAATTCATAATGCTGGAAGCCAGGAATGGAGG
This sequence comes from Dendrobium officinale, assembly GCA_019514585.1. Lineage (NCBI taxonomy): Eukaryota > Viridiplantae > Streptophyta > Magnoliopsida > Asparagales > Orchidaceae > Dendrobium > Dendrobium officinale. The sequence continues at coordinate 34,969,387 of CM033697.1, read as the reverse complement.
CAAGGTTACACTTGGAGATAATACCACAAAGAAAGTGGTTGGATCAGGTATGATTGGAAATTTTAAAAATATTTTCATAGACAATGTGTTATTGGTTGAAGGCTTAAAACATAATCTGTTAAGTATTAGTCAGTTGTATGACAAGGGATATAATATAAAATTTTTACTTACTAGCTGCATATTAAGCCTAAATGGAAAAGAAGTTTTAAATGGAAAAATGGTAAACAATGTTTACATGCTAGATTTGAATTCAATTCAATCTCCTACTGCTTTTTGTTTAAAAACTGTTTCTGATGAATCATGGCTTTGGCATAGGAGACTTTGTCATTCTAGTATAAAAAACCTTAGGAGAATTACCCAAAAGAACTTAGTGAGAGGTATACCAAAACTAGACTTTACTAAGGACCATCTTTGTGATGCATGTCAATTAGGAAAACAAGTGAAGTCCTCTTTTAAGTCCAATAAGGATCTTAGGACCAGTAAACCTTTGAAAATTCTTCACATGGATCTTTTTGGACCAGTAGGAAATGTAAGTCTAGGAGGGAAGATATACGGATTTATTATAGTGGATGATTTCTTAAGATTCACCTGGTTTAGATTTTTTTTTCATAAAAGTGAATCATTTGAGGAATTCAGAAATTTTTTAATTTGGATTCAAAGAAAACTAGGATATGAAATAATCTCTTTACAAAGTGATCATGGAGGAGAATTTGAAAATGAAAGATTTGAAAATTTTTGTAAAGAAAAAGGGATTGATCATAATTTTTCTGCACCTAGAACCCCTCAACAAAACGGGGTAGTTGAAAGGAAAAATAGAACATTAATAGAAGCCGCCCGAGCAATGTTGGCAGAATACTCACTTCCTAGATATTTTTGAGCTGAGGCGGTTAGCACTGTATGCTATGTTCTGAATAGGGTGAATGTGAGATCAAATTTAAATAAAACACCCTATGAGTTGCTAAAAGGTAGAACACCTAACTTATCACATTTGCATGTTTTTGGTTGCAAGGTGTTCATACATAACAATGGAAAATCTGCCTTGGGAAAATTTGATCCAAAATCAGATGAAGGAATTTTTGTTGGATATTCAAGTGTTGGAAAATTTTATAGGGTATTCAACAAAAGAACTTTAGTCATTGAAGAAACCACACATGTTGTATTTGATGAATCTGAAAATTTGGAAGAGCCAAATGTTGTTGAAGAAGAGATTGAGGAAAACTCCCAAAAGATTGATAGATTAAATTTAGAAAAAAAAAAATTGGAAAGAGAAAACCCTTTGCCTAGAGATTTGAGATTTTATAAAAACCACCCAAGGGAATTGATTATAGGTGAACCTAGTGAGGGTGTTAGAACTAGGCATGGATTAAACAAGGAAGTCAATCATTCAGCCTTTATTTCAACAATAGAACCCACTAATATTGATCAAGCACTTTCTGATGAATTTTGGATATTGGCCATGCAAGAAGAGTTAAATCAATTTGTAAGAAATAAAGTTTGGGAATTAACTACAAGGCCAAAAGATCAAAGTATTGTTGGAACCAAGTGTGTGTTCAAAAATAAAATGAATGACTCAGGAGTAGTCATTAGAAATAAGACTAGATTAGTTGCTAAGGGGTATAATCAAATTGAAGGAATTGATTTTGAGGAGACCTTTGCCCCTGTAGCAAGACTTGAAGCAATTAGGGTTTTACTTGCCTTTATCTGTTTTAAAGGTTTTAAATTTTTTCAAATGGATGTCAAAAGTGCCTTTTTGAATGGGGTTATTGAAGAAGATGTTTTTGTAGAACAACCTCCAGGGTTTAAAAATTTAAAATACCCAAATCATGTTTTTAAGTTAAAAAAGGCATTATATGTATTGAAACAGGCACCTAGGGCTTAGTATGAGAGGTTGAGCACCTTTCTACTTGAAAGATTTTTTGAAAAAGGAAGTGTGGATACAACTCTCTTTTTAAAGAAATTTAGAAAAGATATACTCATTGTTCAAATTTATGTGGATGATATCATCTTTGGATCTTCAAATAAAAATCTTTGTGATGATTTTTCTAAAACAATGAGTAGTGAATTTGAAATGAGTCTAATAGGAGATTTAAATTACTTTCTAGGTTTTAGCATTAAGCAACTTGAGGAAGAAACATTTCTTAGTCAAACTAAATATATTAAGGACATCCTCAAGAAATATGAAATGGACAATGCTAAACCTGTTAGTACACCAATGAGTTCCTCAGTTCAGTTGGATAAGGACCTTAAGGGAAAATATGTTGATCAAAAGAAATATAGAGGGATTATTGGATCTTTGCTTTACTTGACTGCTAGCCAACCAGATATTATGTTCAGTGTTTGCTTATGTGCTAGATTTCAATCAGATCCAAAAGAATCACATTTGACCGTAGTGAAAATGATTTTAAGATACTTACTAGGAACTCAAAACATAGGAATTTGGTATCCTAAGTTTAGCTCTTCATTTGAAATTGTTGGTTATTCAGATTCTGACTTTGCAGGCTGTAGAGTGGATAGGAAAAGCACTTCTGGAACATGTCAATTCATTGGAAATTCATTAGTTTCTTGGTCCAGTAGAAAATAAAATTCAGTAGCCCTATCTACTGCAGAAGCAGAATACATTGCATTAGGAAGTTGTGTGGCACAAGTACTTTGGTTAAAAGAACAGTTGATTGATTTAGGATTAACTATAGGCACTATTCCAATTTATTGTGACAATACTAGTGCTATTTGTATTTCCAAAAATCCTATTCAACATTCTAGAACCAAACACATTAACATAAGGCATCATTTCATAAGGGATCATATATCCAAGGGAGAAATTGAACTCTTACACGTTTCAACTGAAAATTAACTTGCAGATATTTTTACAAAACCTTTAGCCTTTGATACCTTCAGTACATTAAAAACAAGGCTTGGTGTTATTGATTTGAATGCTTAAATAAAAATGTTTTTGCAACATTTATATTTATGTTTTCTTAGTTTATTTGTTTTTGGTTTTGTTATGAATTTTGTGATTTTTGAGTGTTTTGAATGAGTTTAATTTAGAGTCTGTGGTTTTGTCTTTGTTTTCTATGTTTTGAATGTTTTGTTTGATTTTCTTCAATAAAAATTTAAAAATCCAAAAATTTGTGGAAATCGTCCGGGACGAAATTTTTCGTACTGGACGATATGTGCAAAATTCAGTTTGCGAGAATTTTAACCGCTTTGAGAGCAGTTTTTTATTAGTTCGTCTGTACGATCTGATGATCGTCCAGGACAAAATTTTTTTTCTCTGAAACGTCGAGACGATTGAATGCAGCTGTTGAATGGATAAGATAGTTATAATTGTGAAGTTCGTCCGTACGAACTTTTTGTTCGTCCAGACGAACAGACGTCGTTTCATTGTAGGGGATGATTTTCAACAGACATTAAAACGAATTAACTTTTTGATCGTCTGTACAAAAATTTTTTCGTCTGTACGATCGGTCAAGTCAAAAAGCCTGTACGAAGGGATGCATCGTAAATTGTGTTGATTACGAAAAGCCGTTACATTTTGGACGAATTTGATTGTCTGTACGGAATATTTTCGTCCAGACGAATGATGATTTTCGTCCAGGACGAGCTATTTTCGTCCAGGACGAACGTTTCGTTTTCTTTAAATATGAAGGCTTTCTAACTTAACAATCATATCTCCAAACTTCACTTTCAATCCCTTTCAACTTCAAATCGACAATGGCCTCCTCAAGCAATAGACAAAAGGTATTGGCAAAGAAACCCCACATGAATGCCTCTGAAAATTTCTTGTCAAAAGCAAATGAGGAATCTTTTCCTCGTTTTGCCTCTACCAAAATAACTCCCTCTCGCATTCTGATTCAAAGAGAGATTAACTTCAAAGTAATGCACCTTTTTGCTTCCACCCAGTTTGAATTCATTATTTCTCTCGTCCACCTTTACAACAAATAAACCTTTCTCTATTTCCTAGCCAACATGAGTTTTAATTCTGACCACACCTGCATAAGTTCTTATGTTTTCAAATAAAAAGTTGAAATCACCAAGCACGACATTGGTGCCTTTCTGAACTTAAGAACTGAGGGTTATAGAGCCCACACCCTAATGAGTGAAGACACTTTCAAATGGTATGATGTCAATAGGGTGATTAGACAAAGTGGCCTAACATATCATGTTGCTAGAGTCTCCGGTATGACCAAAAATGCCCGAATCATCCAGCATATCCTTCGATCTTCAATCATTCTTAAAGCTGGTGATAGGATCAATATTACCCCACTCCTTTCTGTTCTAACCTTTTTGATTATGAATTGTAAGCCTATCAATGAAGCCCAACTTATCCTAGACCATCTCTATGGGCTTTCAGAAATTGAGCATGCAGAACAGAAGAGAAAAATGAACATCTCATTAGGACACTTAGTTACATATATTTTGGAAAAGAAATACAACTTAGTGCATCTTGATGATGAATATGATGAGCCGGTCTACTACAATGATGCCTCTTTTAGAGTAATTTTCAAGGAGAAAAAAGGAAAAGCACATGTCAGTGCTTCTGAAGAAGAAGAAGAAGAAGGAGAGCAGCCATCTACACCTCAATCAGATTATTAGAGTTTGGTTGAGAAATTTGATAGACTTGAGACCCATTTTGATCAAAGATTTGATCAAATTGATGCTCAACTTCTGTAGCAGCAACAAGACATTGGTAGTATCAGAAATGAAGTTCATGAAATCAATACCAATGTTATGTTGATGACCTCCTACTTCAACATATTTGGTGGCATTCCTCCTCCTCCTCCAGAAGAATAGAGAATGAGAGATGATTTTCTTTATGTTTGTTGTACTTGTGTTTGTTTTAATGTTTGTTGTGTTAGTGTTTATTTTAGTGTTTGTTTTAGTATGTTTTTATTAAAAGTTAAGTGTATTTTTTATTTTGATATTATGAAATGAACTTGTAATTCTTTTCATAAATATCAATATATGTTGTAGTTGATTTTATTTTAAACTGTTTTTGAAATATGTTTAGTTTTTATGAATTTCATTAGTATTTTTAATCTTAATTGTGCTTAAAGTAGATTGTGATTTAAGATTAATTATATTAGAAAATCTAGTCTTTCTAAATTTAAAATTTATTTATAACTTGTCATAATTAAAATTTTTTAATCTCATGTCTATTCATTTAGACTACAAAAAAGTTAATATTATTATTACAATTTAGATGTTTTCTTATTTTGTATTTTCTTGCTCAAGTGATATTTATGCGTTTAGAAAAATTTGAAATTTTAGATTATTGATCTTGGAAAGAATTGGTTTCAATTACTCTTGAAAATTGTACAAATAGTACAAAAATCAAAAGGAATGCGCAAAGGTTCGTAAAATTTGAAAAAGACTCACAAAATTAACACAATGTCAAAAGATGCACAAAAATGTGCCAAAACAAAAATTTGAAAAAGATACGCAAAGCGCCACATGTGGTAATTCTCTTCTTTCCAAATTCTTTCAATCTCTTAATTCAAATTGATCTTATGTTCATTTATATTCTATTGAACTTTGAAATATATAATTTTTATTCATCTCTCTTGTAATGATTTTCTATATTCAAATGTCTAAATTGAATCATGTCTTTGATAAATTCTTCTTACTTACAATCTTATATCACTTCTTAAATTCTGTGAATTTTTATGATTTACCTAATGTTATTAGTTTTAGATTGCATACCTTATGTCAATCACTTTTAGATTAAATTCTCAAATGAATTTCAGATAATTACTTACATTTCTTATCTTTTCTTCTTCACTTTTTGTTGTTGTCAAAAAGGTGGAGAAATTATTGTGTTTGTATGTTTTTGCTTGTATTTTGATATTGTGTCTTTTGGCTTGTGGTCCTGTCTTGATTTGATTTTTTATTTTTGTTAAAAAAAATTTTTGAAAAAAAAAAATTGTGTTCTTTGGTTCAAAATGCCTCCTTATTTTCATGTATACATCAATTCAGGGGGAGTTTAAGAGATTTGTTTAAATTGAAATCATACAAATAATAATTATTTTGCCATCATCAAAAAGGGGGAGATTGTTAAGTTAGTTGCTATTTGCACGCTTTACATTTTTGCAACTTATGTAGTTTTGATGATTCCAAATATTATTGTTCAAATATGTAGTTATCTCCTAACAATTTTAGAAGATTTGTATTTGCTCTTGTGTGTACTAACATTTCAGGAAAATCAAACTCCAGACTGCCAAGACTTCAAATCAATTTCAGCATGAAATACTTTATAAATTTGAAGGTTGTACTTTTCTTTGAATCAAAATTGAAAGGGAGTGATTGTAATTTGAGTGAATAAAAACATACACACACACATAAAAAGATCATATATAATTTATACTGATCGTACGGGACGATATCCATTCATACGGGACGATCAGACAGTTATCTCCTATTGAGCACATGGAACGAATAGGAACTGGCTTTAGAAATTTTTCTATGTCCTATTCGTCTAGGACGAAATTAATAATTATCCAGGACGATCTGGTCTCTGTAAAATTTTTGTCCAGACGAAATTAATTATCGTACATGACGATTAGTCCTCAGTAAAATTTTCGTCCAGACCAAATTAATTATCGTCCAGGACGATCTGGTCTCTGTAAAATTTTCGTCCAGACGAAATTAATTATCGTACATGATGATTGGTCCTCTGTAAAATTTTTGTCCAGATGAACAAATTTTCGTCCAGACGATTAACCGACTTAGAACCATTTTCAGCAGTTTCTAGAATCGGCCTTATAATAATCGTTCGTACCGGACGAATATTGTTCGTACGGGACAATCATCTGTACGAAGACATTTCGCACACATATAAAAATAAGGTCGTTTCAAATCGTTTAAGTAAAATCATCCAGGACGATCTACGATCGTACGGGACGATCCACTGCGTACAGAATTGAAAACTTGCAGTTTTTGGGCGGTTTTTCTTGTCTTTTGTATATATAGTTCAAATTAGACTGCCACCCAATCTTTTTGTCATTTGATCTTCTTGCCTTTTGAGAGAATAGCCAAGGAGAGAGTGTAAGAGTGCATTCAAAGGAGAATTTTTACCACTGGAGTGTGAAGGCTTCACTTGGAGTTCAAAGGTAAGAATCTCTACTTGTGAATTGGGATTACTTCACTCTTTTCCTTCTTCCTTCTAGATTCTTGTGAGAAGATCTATCAAGGAGATCCTGTTCTCTGCCAACACTTGGAGAGTGTGAATAGCCGAAGGGTTCTCTGCCCACACTAGGAGAGTGTGAAAGGACGGACGGTTCTCTGCCAACACTAGGATTGTGTAAAAGGACAACGGTTCTCTGCCGCACCGGGTAGTGGTGAAAAGAGTGTGTTGTAAAGGCTTCTCCGCCTTGCTGTGGGTGCAAAAGGAGAGTCATTATTGGTATTAGTGCAATACTCAGAGGGTGCCTCTGGGGAGTGGATGTAGGTCTGGTTTTAGACCGAACCACTATAAATTTGGTGTCATTTACTTTACTATTTTTATATTTTCGCATTTATTTTTTTTGTTTTAAAACTCTGTGGTTGAAAAATATTTTCTACAAAACTTAAAAGAAATAATTTTATTTCGGTTCAACATATTTTTAAAAGAGGGCTTAAAATTTTTAAACTACCAATTCACCCCCCCCTCTTGGTAGCCTTGGGACATTAACTTAGGCTTAACATCCTAATTACTAGACTCAATAATATGGGGTTTAGTAGATGTGGGACCGAGTTTCCCACGGGCGCAAACACCCATGGTTAATTACATCCCAAGCTGGAGCCTGAGAAAACTCTCGATTAAGGATTATATACTATCCTCTCCTAAAGTGGGATTGGCAAATGGGTATAGACTAGGAAATCCTATCCAAAAGGAAGAAAGGTCACAAAAGGCTTAGTCAACATGCGTGGCTCATACCAGCACTCAGAGGCTCTAGGGTACTAAAGAGAAACTTGAGAAAGAAAGATAAGAAATCAACCACATGCATGAGAGAAGAGATGGAGGTGGCGTCATCCTGTGACGTAGATAAGTAGGATTTATAGTCCCTGAAAGGAAGGGATCTACCTACTATTTAAGGCATACTACGAGACCGAATATAGTAGCCTCGAATCCTAAATCTAGATTGGGCTTAGTGTTCTACGAAACACTAAGACCCGTGTCCTAACTAATGCAGTGCAAAACCTGGACTTACCCCGGCCTGGATTGGGGAGCCAGCTAACCACCTAGTCACTTTAAAACCATGATATCAAGTCATTTATGATAGATGGGTGGGTGGTACAGTTATTGGAAATAGGACCGACATCTAGAGAATTTCCTAAGTGGTCCTGGACTTATGTGGGTCAGATGCTCCTAGCTAATGCAATTAAATCTTATTTAGTTGGTTACTAATATAATGCATGCTAGTTGAATTGTCAGCTCATGAATGCTATAGAATTTTAAAAACAGGCTTATAGAAAATAATTTTTTGAAAAGACTGGGTCTCCCTAGATCCAGCACTTCATCCTCATAGGCCAGATTATTCAGACTCTACCCGCAAGCAGGGAGATGTCTTATAACAAGGAAAGAAAGATGCAGTAATATGCATGCGACCCCGGACGATTCCGATAATTTCCTAGATTCGTTAAGTTTCTATGTTATTTAAACTTAAATTTTTAAAAATTAGTTATTAGTATAAAACATTTTATAGTCCTTAGAAGAGCCTAATTGATTTCAGGCGAAGACAAAATCGACATGCAAGAAAAAAATCTAGAAAAAGAAGGTATTTTTACTACACAACCAGGAAAGCACATCAATATAAATCCCAAAATAAATTATCTAAATGTCCATAGGCAAACTGCCCTTATTACAGCCAGAATTTGTAGAAAATAAAGTGGCCGGACACCACTACCAACAACCCGAATTTCTAAGCCTATAACAGACGCCAACAACTTTGAGTGGGATATTGGGTCTTCAATCTTTAGCTTTCTGGATGTCTTCTCCTTGGGTTCCTTGGATCACACCTCTTTGGGCTCCATGGATCTCACCTCCTTGGACTCCTTGGATCTTTCCTCCTTGGACTCCTTGGATCCGTCGTGGCTTGAATATCCAAACGAAGAGACAATTCTCCCCAGCAGGGGTGTATTGCCTTTTCTCTTTGGATATCTAAAGCTATCCAACTCAGTCTTCCAAATGGAAGAAGAGTCTCCCCTTTAGAGATGCCTTCTTCTTTTGGAATCCGAGTTGGATAAGAATATTCCGACTCATAGTTATTTTCACAACTCTTAACAATTATTATAAATATTACATTCATTGAAAGTAGAAAATTCTAGACTCCCTACATGGTTATCCTAATAAAAATCCCAAGCAATTTATATAAAAATGAAAGTGCTAACACCATTGACCCTGTGCCAAGCCATGCTCTTAATTTTGAGGGCTAAGCGCTCCACCTATGCAGTTATAATTAATTTAGCCCTCATTTTATTTAGGGGGAGCTGAGCAAGCACCTGCATAAAATATTGTTAGAAATCATGACATTGCTCCCCCTTTATTAGTTTGACCATGGCCACCTGCGTAGAAGAATAGTATATATATATATATGGCGCTCCTAACCTAGGGGTAAATCTAGCGCTCATATCCAGAGTGCAGAAAAAGTAAGCAATCACACCAATCATTTTTCACACAGCATGTAGTGAAAACCACGGAAAGCTTCGGCACACAGCAAAAAAAATAAAACCCAGCAGCCTAACCTAGAAGTAGTGCCCTAGCAAACAATTCTATGTGTGTGTAAGGCTGGTGTGGTTCGGATAGGTCCTAAGTAGGGTAGTTAGTTAAAGTTATCTAGAGTTCATGTTTGTTGGGAGTCTAAAAAGAATATTTTAGTTGAAATTCAAATATTAGTGAATTAGGGTCCATTTTAATTATTTTAGTTTGTTGATCAGTTTTAAGAGCTTAGGATACTGATATTTAAAGTTCAAGTGATATTAGCCAATTTTAGAAAGTTTTGGGTCCTCCTAGGAACTAAGCTAAGGGTCCAAAAAGTCACTATGAAAAAATGCTAAATCTGGGTCTCCTAACACCTTAGGAAAATACTAGACCTTAATACGAGTAGTTAGCCAGGTAGTACAATAAAATTGGAGTTTTTTAGACAAAATTATGAATTTTCTAAGTTTCGGGCCCTAAATGAACTATGGTTGACCAAAACGTTGACTTTTTAATCTAGGCCATTTTCTGGAAACCTAAGATTTTTAATAAATACTAGACCCTAATTGGAGTCTAATGCAATTGAGTTTACCTAATTTGAAATTTTCTACAACTAGTTATGGATTTCTAAAGATCGGGGTATTTAAGAGAATTTCTAAATTTCCTAATAAAGGGGCTATTTTTATTGTTTTGCTCCAAATCACCTCCAAACTGATTGGAATCACTCCCAAAGGTCAGGAATGACCATAGAAAGTGTCCCCAAGTGTTCGGAGAAGATTTGAGATTTTTAATAATTTTTAATGAATTATTAGGGGCAAAATGGTAATTTCCACCTAAAGTCAAATTTAGGGTCAGCCTAAAGTTCAACTAAGGAGCCCAATTTATCTAAGGTCAAGGATCATATTATGGTCAGTTCAAGCTATTATGAGTAATTTTCTGATCTAATATGTATTTATTGTAATTTTTGGAAGGTTTCGGGGCCTTATTTAACATATTAATTATGGTTGGTTAATTAAGGGGTCTAAAGACTCCTAAAAATTCCTAGAAAATTCTGGGATGTTTCAGATGTTACTAAGTTTAAGTGTTGATGTTTTCATGTCATTCTGAGGTCTATCCTAGCCCCTAGAAAATTTCTAAGTTTGCTAGACAAGTCCTTATTTTTTGTCCTTAAGGTGTCGCTACATTATATGAGTTTTAAATCGAGTTTTACACTAACCCTCAAGGTAGTAATGCATGAAAAACATATAAAAGTAGTAAACACACCATGTCCTTAAATCTAGGAGAGCCTAAACTAAGTGCTCGTGGTGCAACCTACACATGCAAGCTACGAATATAAGAAAAAAAAGACACCTAATGAAGAGATTAGTGAATGATTGTGATCCAATCACCCACTAATCCACTCCCCCATGATTGCTCTTCATTCATAGAAACTATGTTTAAAATTTCATGGAAGTGAATCTCTTAAAAATTAGGATTTAAAATAATAGTAGCTTCAAAATAATTTTAAAATACTTTATAAATACATATTTATATAGATTTTTGGAAAATACGATAATTTAAAATAGATCATAATTGTATCTACATAAGTATAGGAGAGATTCACTGGCCACTCGACCGAGCTTTCAAAAAGATTTGAAAATAATTTATAATTTCAAAATAATTATAATAATAAATATTTAAACAATAGTAGAAATACTCAAAATAGCCATCTAAAATAGAAATCTATCCAGACAGCAAGAATCACCTCATGCAAATAATTTTAAATTAAAATTCATAATTTTCAGAAGAGAACGAGGGGTCGCACGCTGAAATCCAATTTAAAATGAGAAAATTATGAATTTTACAAGTTTAAATATAATAATATAATATTTTTAAAATAGTGTCCTTTTATTGTTTTCAAAATAAGTGTAGATATACCTAAAATTTTCAAACAACAATGGTCTCAAATCGTACAAAATTCAAATATGAACAAAATAAGGTGCTCTGCATCAAAAACGGATTTAAAATGAGAAAGTTGTGTATTTTCGAAGTTTAAATACGATTATAGAATATTTTTAAATAGTGCTCTTTTGCCGTTTTCAAAATAACTACAGGTATACCTAATATTTTGAAACAAATATGATCCCAAATCGTGTAGAATTCAAATACGATCAAAATAAGATATTGTGCGTCGAAAATGGATTTAAAACGAGAAAGGTATGAATTTTTAAAGTTTAAAGTAATAAAGGGATTTAAAAATAATTTAAAATAATAAGAATTTAAAAATAATTATTAAAATAAAATAAAATAACATATTATGAAAGTAATTAAGGGATGTTTGAATTTTGTAATTCAAAATTCATGGAGGGAATTAAGAATTTCAAATTCAAAATTCATGGAGAGAATTAAGGAGGCTTTAATGTTTCCTTAATTTTGGAGGTTGGATTTAGAATGAATTAAGTCATCCTAATTAATTCAAAATCCAATGGAGAGAAAATTTTAAAAAACTTTCATAAAATAGATTTTAATAATTTATGAGAGAATTTGAATTTCAAATTTGGGGAAATTTGAATTCAAAGACAAACTAAATTATGACAATCCAAAATTAGGAATTATTTAAAATAATAATAATATTAAATATAATAAATATAATTTTTAAATAAATAATGATAATAATAATACAAAAAAAGATTATTTTTTTTAAATGAAGAAAATAAAAGAGAAAAAAAAAACTTCATTCTCTCGATCGAAACATCTAAATTTAATGAAATTTTAAACATAGATTAGTATCATGAAGAGAAAGCATGGGTGATATTTGAAAGATCTAAAAAGCATTTATAAAAAAAAAATTATATAGATTTAAGTGTAGTGACCTAGATCTAAAGTTTTGAGGAATCTCACCGTTGGATCTTCAAGTTCTTTTTACGGTTGAGCTTGTAGATTGTCCTCGTATATTTCTCTAGTTGAAATCACGATCAAACAAGCTCTAGATCAACCAGATCGAGGCCTTGGATGGATCTAGCCTTGATCTCATCAGAGGATCGCCGTCGACAGAGTTTGACCGGTGGATTTGAGTGGAAGAAGGTGAGAGAAGTTGGAAGAGCTCTCACACCAAGAAGTTAGGGTTGAGAGTGGCTAGGGAGAGAATAGAAGCCCCACCCCTCTCATGAAGCCCTAAAAAAGTATTTAAATGATCAAGGTCTTAGATCTATGGCTAGGATTCATCCTAAGGCTAATTAGAAGGGAATTGAGATGATTTAGCCGTCGATTTGATTGCTTGATTTAAGAACAGATTTAAGCTCATAAAAAAAAATTAAACATATTAAAATCAAGCTCAAAATTAGATCTGATTTGGGTCAATTTAGAATTCAACTTGATTTGCTCAAATTAACCTAATTAAATTTAAATAAAATGACGACTCAAATCATAACAAACTCGATGTGGCCAAGGCGGACTAATCGAGTTTAATCAAACCCGATCGAGCCTAATTTGACTCAACTCGAGCTGATTCGTGCTCGAATTGAACCCAATGGGGCTTGATTAAATCAATCAAAGACCCTCAATCACACTTGAACAAAAATCGAGGTCAACAGACATCATTATAATATGCATTTTCACATATACAAAACATCACTAAAGAATATAGAATGATCAATTCTGATGTTAACGTGATTGAGATGATTAAACTCTTGACTAAAAATTTTAATGCCGAGATTGTTATGTCAGTATAAGAAATAGATGGAGAACAATCAAATACAAACCTCCTCATGGAGGTTGTGAGTGTGTAACATATGGCAGAATGTTCAAGTATTAAACTACAATTTTTGTTGATATAGGTCTTGACACTTTTTTAATGATGCAAACAATTTCAAGAATGCTCTTGGATCGGTTGTCATTAAGGAGAACTTTAGGGTGCTGATAAAAGCCAGTGATAAAAAATATGTCATTACAACGTGTTCATTTCAAGGTTGTCAGTGGAGAATTCTTGCATCTTTACATGAAGAGACTCAATATTTATGTGTACTCCATCTAATCTCCTAACATGAAAAGATTTAGTGCGGTTGCAATATGGAAAGCAAAGCATTTAAAAAGTTGCCCCAAACAAGCCCTAAAATAGTTCAATTTTGATGCCATAGAATTGTTTAGAGTTCAAAATTAAAAACTCATAATAGAATTGTTTGAGCTAATTTAAATTCAATTTATGTCATTCAATTTAATTCAGTTTTAAATGATAAATATGAAAAGATATATTATTCTCTATACAATAGGTTTTTATTAGGTCACTTAAGATACATTATATATAGATAATTAAGTTCAATTTGATTTTCTTTAGTTTATCAAAATTTTAAATTTAAATAAGCCTAAACTAAAATATTTGTATAAATTGATGTTTTTATAATAAAAAATTAATATCCTCCTTTCTAAATAAAATTAATTATTTTTTATATTCCATTAAATATATTTCTTACTTCTTTAGTATTTTAAATACATTAAAATTGCATTTATTTTTAATTGGGAGCTTAAGCTTTCAACAAAAAAATCATAAAATCAAATGATCAAAATCTTAAGGGTAAAAGATTTTCAATAAGTTAGAAGTTGTTTGACCAACAAAAAATGATGTGATATGCGAATAACCTAAGGTAATGGCAACATCCATTTGATTTTTCTAAGAAAAAGACCACATCCATCCCATTTGAAATAGATAATTTGAACTCTTAAAAGAAAAGAAATTCTCTCATATTAACTCTCAATGGCATGTTTTAGATTATTTATCCAAAAATATTTTATTTTATTCATGAAAAAGCAAATAAAAACTAATAGAATTTAATCGCCTGTTGTTTGAGGCACTCAATCAATGACAGGAAAAAATAAGTGATTGAATTAGTATGTGCACTAATAGAATTTTTTATATACGTCTTGAAATATGCTCATTTATTATTTAATTAGTAGCTTACAAGAAATTTGATAAAATGGTCATTTAATAAGGACTTAATTGCTTGTTTAATGAATTGAAGTAATAGAATATATATATATGACTTCTATCATTAGGAGTAAATATATGATAAAAGAATAACTAACATAATCAATGGAGTGTAAGATTCTTAAATATAATAGGAGTGTCTGAGAGAGATGAGTACCTGCACAATATTTGACAAAATCAATACATTTGATGCTCAAGTTATTCTCATACAAAAAGATATGTCATGACAAACGATATAAATCATATTGTACCAACAAATATCATATTTTTCTTTCTAAAATTTACTCAGATCTAATGATGAATTTTTTTTATCTTTTCACTAATGATGTGGAAATAAAATATTATGTCATGAGATCTTCTATTACAAAATTTATCAAATATGACCCATTCAAATAGGAGACCTGAGTAAGAATAACTATTCCTTACTCTTAAAACTTCTTTAGTTGTATCTTGTTTTGTGAGTCTATTAATGATTTGGCATTTTCACAATGAAGTTTTTGTCTATCTTGCTTGTATTATCATTTTGAGTAATAATATTTTTTTCATAAGTTTAGAAAAAAAATAAATTGGTGGGTCTTAGTCAAACTCAGTCAATCATCTCTAATTCATAGCTCGTTATGAAAAAGCTCTGGACAGTTAAATTACTTCAAACTAATGCATAGAGGTTCAAAAATTCATATTATTTAACATCTACATAAGTATAAAAGCTCCGGCTTGGAGTCAAAAACACCCTTTATTAAAATCATGATAAAGAATTGAGGTAATCAAGACTATATATTTTGCTACAATATTTCTATTATTAGAATAGGTCGACTGTTTGAAGAAAAACAAAGAACAGATATAGTCAACTAGTAATTGTCTCTTTCAACATAGATTCAAGCAGTCTTGAATGGGCATTAATCAACATTTCATCTCAAGTGAAGTGCATGCTTCCTTTCTCTTTGCTTTACAAGCAGCTTTGGTGACTTGGGTTTTGTTTTTTCCTTTGTTGACCTGAATTAACAGCACATTTTGAAGTATTTTTTGCTCCTTAAGGTGCAATGTGAACAAAATAGTATAAAAATTGATCACTTCATAGGGTGAAAAGTAACAATAAAATGTATATTATTTGCTCTCTTTTGGGGGTGCAATGGATTGTCAAATTTGGGAATAGGTCTAGCATGTGGCACCATTGTTCTTCTCATCTATTTGATTTCTTTTTCTTCTTCAATCTATTTTTTTTTTTAAATTAAGATTATGAGAAGCGCGTAATGTAATTAATGATAAATAAATAATGCAATGTTTAGGTTTTACCATCTTTAAATTCTCCTGGTCCTCCCTAATTATTTTGTCTGTCAATTCTTTCTCTTTCATCTGCAATCATAATTTTAGAATTCAGAAAGATATTTTCATTTATTTCTTTTGAGTGTTGCTTGTAAGCTTTATTGTGTGGTGCTCTTTGAGCCGAATATCAAAAATACTTATAGATTTTATTTCTTTTATGAAGATAAGCATAGAAGATTTTAGCTCAAAAACACACCTCACCCATGCAAATTATAATACTCTCAAAATTCTCTTACCATCTTTAAATTCTCTCGCTCCTCCCTAATTCTTTTGACGGTCAATTCTTTCTCTTTCAACTGCAATCATAGTTTTAGAATTCAGAAAGATAACTCCATTTATTTCGTTTGAGTGTTGCTTGTAAGCTTTATTGTGTGATGCTCTTTGAGCTGGATTTCAGAATTACTTATGCATTTTATTTCTTTTATGAAGATAAGCATAGAAGATTTTAGCTCAAAAACACACCTCACCCATGCGAATTATAATACTCTAAATATTCTCTTACCTTCTTATCAAATTCAGATCTTTCCACAGCCCTATGATCCACATGCAAAACAAACTCCTGGACATCTTCGAGAGGCTTTCTTTTTCTTTTTGGAAGTGTAATTGGATCCCGGCCATAGAGAGACATTCATTAATTAAAACATATTTGAATGTATGTTGAAAACTGAAAAGCTTATGAAAATTATCCTATCTGACACATACTCTTTCATGAATCTGCATATTTGAATGGTTGATTTCAACAATCTGCACCCTCTTAACTTCCGTATGTAGTCTTATAGCTCACCAATTTGCACCCTCCTGCCTTTTATATGCAATCCACCAGCTTAGCAACCTGCACCCTTCTACCTTCCATATACGATAACAACCATTAGGTTTATTGTATATTTGATATATTATATATTTATTGAATAAATGTTGATTTCCTTATAATTGATTAGGTTAATTAACATCCTATTTTTTCCTTCTTTTTGTTTATGTTTCACCTATAAATTGTGTGTCTATTCTACCCATTAAAATAAAATATAAGAAGTCTTCTTCTCTCATATTTTAACATTTAAAGAAAATTTGTCATTGCATTATTGATAAAGTAAAACATAAAATGATTTTTAATTGAGAACTATAGTAAGTAGGAACAATAAGAAGTAAAGTTAAAAAGTGATTTAAACTGTTGGCAGTAGAGTCAAATAAATATTATTGGTTCAATTCCACTGGAGCTATTCCAACTTTTTCACGTATATGCTCATTTCGTATCATGTCTCTAGGAGTAAAGTCACTCAATACCAAGCCTTAGTGGGAAATAATTTACTCTTAGTTTCATATATTCTACATTTATTGTATCATGTCTTTGAGAGTAAAGTCACTCATCCACCTTAACATCATCATCTCTGCAACATTTAACTTAATATTATGCTTCTCTTTCTATAGAAGTTTCAATTTGTGGAAAAAAGAAAATACTATTCATTAACCCAAAAAAAAAGAGGGGGGGGGGGGGGGGGGGGGGGGGGGGGGAGGGGAGGTTCTCATCATCTGTCTTGCCAGCTTAGTCAAACAAATGAATCACAAAATAATATACAGATTCCCATTCTATTTCTATTAATGCACGTGAGACTAAATAGCAGCAACTTATGAAACCTAAATGAAAGAAAGCTTTCTTTCCTGTCCATTTGAAAGTCAAATGCGTCCGAATCAAGAATAATATGAAAGAATTAACAAACAGAGATGTTCACTTTCAGAACACCGTCATGTTAATTTTCCATACATCCACATTTTTTGTTGAAAAATAATTTAGACCAACTGGCATGCCAATATAACATATTGGTGCTATACATTATCTTATAAAGTTCAATTTCTTGTACAATTCAATACCACAAACTTTGTCCTTTACAAATAAAATCTAGTCAAATGGCTATGCTCATGATTATACCAAGCTTTAAATTGGATCTATTGTATATAAATCCACAACATAACCAACATTCTTCCAAGAGCTTGAACAACAGTATAAATCATTAAGAGATGGAAATAAAGAGCTCCGAATCTTTGCCCCATCATCTTAAAATAATGCAGCAAAAAAGCATATCTAGAAAAAAAAAACAAAAAACTTCAACTGGTGCTTATTCAATGACCAGGGCTGTGCATCAAACCATTTGAGATCGGAATTCTACATCCTTACAAAATCGCACAACCAAATCACCATCCTGCATTGTGGCCAGATACACATTGTTAGATCCATATCTCATGCATCAAAATAGAGATGATACGTAGAGATATTGCAACCCTTCCAAGCATTTATCTAGAGCAAAACAGAATATATCAAGAAAAATAACAATGAAAGCGTCATGATACGGAAACTTGTAATCTAGTAAACAATTATAAAAATAGGAACTTCACACAAGGAATGAAGGTGGGAGAAAATGACACATATAACGTACATGTAAAAATAAATCCATGATTGAAGCAGCAAAAAATTGGCAAGAAAAATACTAACAAATTTTGTGGAGTTAGTAAGAAACGTCAAAACCTCTAGCCGCCGGGCGCGAACGAGGTTTAACCTAGGGTGAGGTTTTATTTAGTGTTTGCTAAAATTTAGAGTGTTCTTAAGGAGTTTTGGGCTCTAGCCACCGGCTAAAGATTTAGGAGAGTCGGATCCTCCTCTCCAATTGAGGATCTATTGTATCTTGTTCGTTTTCTTAACTATTTCATCAATTGAAGAGCGTTTCTTTTGTTATCTTTCTACAAATTGGAGATTGTATTTTGATTACTGAAATTCAATTTCAGCCAAGGGGAATTAGATTCTAGAACCACTTCTGTTGACCCTAATACTAGTGTTGGGATTGAACCGACCGCGCAAGGTGGGTTTCAAATGCGAAAGAGCTCTAAATCACGCTAAAACTCACCCGACGCGTGTCGACCGAAAATCTAAAATCATCGAGATGACCTCCATTCGCAAAATGGACAGTGCCAATGCGTCCGGAGAAACAGAAACAACTAAGATCGATAGCCATATTGATTGGGTTAGTCAATTGGTAAAAAATTAAATTTTGGGCTCGCAAATCGAGGCAACAATGTGTGCGAGCATCAATGTGGCGACCAACTTGATGCAAGATTAAATTTTTGTTTTTATTTTTTGCAATATAATTAAAAAAATATTTTAGAAAGAGAGGGAGAGAAAGAGATCTTTTTAAATAAAAAAGGATTTTTTTTTAAAATCAAAATTCCCCAAAATACCATAAATACCCCTCCTCACTTCCTCACACTCTCATGACCGAACTCCCACTCTCATCTCACGACCAAACTAATGCAAGAAGCCGCCCCCTCTCTTCCTCTTGCAATTCCAATCTCTCCAAGGCCGGCCTCCCTCTCCCTCCAAGCTTTCCAAGGTAAAATCTCTCCTTCTTCTCCTTCTTCTTCTTCTTCTTCTTCTTCTTCTTCCTCCATTCTCCATTCTCCTTCTTCTTCCTTCCCTCTTCTTCTTCTTCTTCTCCATTTTCTTCTTTCTTCATCCCTCCATATTTCTTATCATTTTCTTCCATTTTTCTCCTCTCCTTCATCTTCATCTTCTTCCTCCATCACATTTTCTCTAAACCTACAAACCAACCCTAACCCTAATTCTATCTTATCTCCACATTCATCCCATAAACCACCCACCACCATTCACAAAAAATATTTCCCTTTAACACCTTCTACACCCTCCCAATAAAAAAAATCCATCATCCCTCATTTTCTCTCTCTAATCTAGAGAGAGAAAATTTTGGAATATGTACAAGCTTCTCTCCTCTTGAATGGCTCCCTTTCCATCCCAAGCATCTCTCCTCTCCACCATGCCTCCAAATTCCCTTTCTAGATAGAGAAAAAAATTACACACTCTCTCTTTCTCTCTCCAAAATTGAGAAGAGAGGGGTTTTCTCTCTCTAAACCTCTCCACACACTTCCTTATACCTCCTAAACCCCTCTCCATGCAAAGCCCCATCAAATCCTCTCTTTCCCTCTTTCTCTCTCTAGAAAGATAACACACACTCTCTCTTTCTCTCTCACCAAAATTGAATAGAGAGGGGTTTTCTCTCTCTAAACTTCTCCCTCATTTTCCTACACCTCCTATTCCCTTTCCATAAAAAATCCTTTCTTTCCCTCTCCTTCCCTCTCTTTCTCTCTCTAGAAGAGAGCTCTCTATCTCTTTCTCTCTAGCCTTTGTTTTTAAATAAAAAAGTCATACATGATTAATTTTATTGCACAAATAATAATAAAAAATTTTAAATTATGCATCACAGGTTTCCCACTGTCGTTGTCATTTTCCATCGTCGCCTCGATTATTGCACACCTAAGATAAAAAGCCAGATACTAGTATTTAACATTTATATGCATGAAATAAGTACTCGTGATCGCTTTTGTTAGCGAGCGAGAAAACTTAAGTACCCATGACCGCTCTTATCGGTGAGCTAGGAAATTTGTATGCATGAAATATAAGTGCCCGTGACCGATTTTTTTAGCGAGCAGGGAAATTTATTATTTGTAAAAGAATTGTTTAATTAAGTACCTATCTATGCTTTTAGGCGGGGAAAATATTATGCTTTAAACATGTTACTTGAAGACCCCGTGACCGCTTTTGTTAGTGAGTGGGGAACGAGACTGCGGCCGTAGTGTTATTTGATACCTACCATGACTGTCTTTCCTGGTAGGCAGGAAGGCCTTACACACTCTTATGCAGCTCTCTACGCGGGGACGACGCCGGAGTGCTGCAAAAATTTTCAACTAAACCTATGACTTAGAAAATTTTAAAGAGATTCAGATCCACCTACAAGCATATACATGGTGTTTGTGGAGATGCATTCAAATGAATAACTAAAATTTGAACTTAAATGAGAACTTAACTTGAGCTCAATCTGGATATTAATTGAACCTGCAAACATTTGACTCAAACTTGGATGAACTTGAACTCTAAATAACTTGAATTGTAATGGAGCATACAAAGCCAAACCTTGGATTGATGAATGAACAATCAAGATTTAAGCGAATCCTAATCATTCCAGTGGACATAAAAGAGCACAAAGCTTGTGATGACCAAGGGACTCCAAATGCAACCATACAATAAAGGGGTGTATGATGAATAAAGATTTATCCCATTAAAAAGAAGGTCGTAGCAATAATTAGAGGCAATGCATAATCTAACTACAAACAAATGAACGAATACTGCAAATCATTCAAGGCTGATAATTATGACATTTATACCAATCATGTAAGCAAGTGTGAAAGAACTCGTGGTAAGAGAAGAACTCCGCATACAAATTATTCATAAGAAATGATGCAAAGCCTTCAAATTTCTGTCAATAAACAAAATTATTGTGCAAACTACAAGCTACTCTCAGAATTGATATAAGGCTTGCAACCATCGACACGATTCATTTGCGATCGATAAGATCGAAGAAAATGAACTTCATGCAAGCAAACACAACTCAAAGTGAATGCAAGGATTTATGGTAGAAAGATTTGTTCGATTAAATATATTTGCAAAAATGGGTGAACACGAAGGAATGGGATGGCATCCTTATCACCAACAACAACCCAACTCCAAGAAGATACATCAAAGGAAAATGTCAAATGCAAATGAACATGCAAGAATCCCTAGTGGATTAAGAACCCCAAGGACAATCCACTTATAAGTAAAGATCAAAGTGAAAAATGTGATGGCAAGCTCGCAAGCAATGGTACAAAATCTACAATCATTTGCCCTCTACATATAATGAGATTTGACATGCAATGAATATAACAGTTTGATGAATTCAACGAATTAGTTGCCCTCTACATATAATGAGATTTGACATGCAATGAATATAACGATTTGATGAATTCAATGAGTTTGGAGTGAATGAAGTATATGTATAATCAATAGTGCTCAACTCCAAGCAAGCATTTTAGCTTGACTGCAAATAATAATTCTACATGAGGCAAGCTTACTAGTACATATGGAAGTCCCTACGAGACACTATAGAAGACTCCTTATTTATACAACAGTCCACTCAAATTAATGAACTGTTTATGAATGATAACAAGAGTCATACAACTAGTGAGGATTCATAACCCATCATATACACAATACCTTGTAAGCAGGCATAAGCAAAGGATGTATAGAAAATACAAGTTCCTACGAGCCAAAAGCAGGAGATTAGTTAGTGCACTACAATCTACCTGCAAAAATCATGCAAGTAATGCACGACAATCTACTTGTGCAAAGTAGCGAACAACTAAATCTAGAAGTTGTTCTGCCTCGCCACCGAATCCACAACGTGCACCATAGTTTTTATACACATAGGTACACAAAGGGATAAATTCAATCATAATATCAGCATGGGCCTCGACGAGCATGTTATTGGTACACACAAGATGCCTAAGGATGCTGCACAGGTCAATAAGTGAATTCGGGTTCAATCATGATCCTTCTATATAGATCAATAGGAGACGACAGGGTTCAAACCTTCAAACAAATACACGATTGTGGCGACATGTGTATTTGTTTTAATACATTCATATTAGGCCTTCAAGGCCTACAATCAAAAGAATTCACAAATAAAGTCGCAAAGCCTACAAAAACCGATCCTCCTAAGCAAGTAAATAGGAGTAGATATGGTTCGAATCATCGGATAAATATACGGTCACAAAATTGACTGAAATATTTATTTTGTACATTCATATTAGGCCTTCAAGACTTTTGATAAAGAAAATTCACAAACAAAGGCACAAAGCCTACGAGAAACCCGATCCTCGGTCAACAGTTCGGCTGAGTCGACAATGTTCAATCAACAAATGGAAATGACCCCACACCCCGATGATGGCCGTGTTAAATGCAAATCTCAACTGGTGGAGTCCATTCCAAACATTTCAAATGCCTTTCAAACTCCACACAAATACCCAAAAAATCCAAAATTCTAGAAATTCCAAAATCCCAAATATTTAAAATTGAAATTATCTATTCATACTTAAAGCAAAATCCATCCACCCTCCGCAACAGTTTGCCAGGGTGGACAAATTCAAATATAACTTTAGCTCACTTAGAGCCAAATGCCTAGTCAAAAATATCATAGGATCCATTCTCAAACAATCTCCAACAAATAAGGACTTGGTATGTGTCATCTAACTGGCAGTTTAGCTCCATGTAAGGAGTCAATTGTGTTCTTCAAGCTTCATCTTTGGTTCCTTGGTAGCTCTAAGGAGACGATCATCAGCATCAGATCCATGTTCTCTGCCTACTCTAGGAGAGAGTAAAATGATTTCAAGTTCTCTGCCTACTCGAGGAGGAAGTAAAAGGATTATAGGTTCTCTGCCTTCACCAGGATGATGGAAAAATTTTCAAGGTACTTTTCCTCATCGGGTTGGTGGAAAGATTTTTTAAGGACTTTTCCACCTTGCTGTGGGGGTAAAAGAGAGACACTTTTTTAGTGCACTATCTAGAGGGGAGGGTCCTGGGAGTGGACGTAGGTCAGGTTGACCAAACAACTATAAAATTTGGTGTATTATTTCTTTTTATTTTTCTTGCATTTAATTTCTGCAATTATTTTATGATTTATTCTGTGGTTGAATTCTCTGATTTTTTTATCTACTTATGCACAAGTTTTTTTTTAAAAGACTCAAAAAGATTTTTATTTTTATTTAAGAATTTTTAATACTACCAATTCACCCCCCTTCTTTGTTATCCTCGGGCTAGTGCTTTAGGATTTATCACCCCTCATAAACTTTCAAGTGTTATTAGAGCAGGATTTGTAAGATAAAGTTTTAGAAAACTTTTAAATTAAGATCCATGGATAACTATAGAAAAAGAATTATCACGGAAGGTTATTTACAATCATCACTACAGCGTGCATCATACAAACCTAGGAAGGAGTCGGGTAAAGAGTGTGGAGAGGCGTGAGGGAGTTGGGCATAAGCAGAGGGATGTTAAATTGAAAGGAGAGGAGCTGAATTTGAAAGGAAAGGGGTTGATTATGATCAAAGGGATGTCAAATTTGAAAGGAGGGGGATGAATATGATCGACAGGGTACTGAAATTGAAGGGAGAATATGGGTTTGTAATGAAAGGTTTGGATACGAGTGGAGAATGGATGATTGGCACAATTAGGAGGAACCACCCCTTGGAGATGGAAAACTTTTGAGGATGTAGGGGTGACAAAGGAGATCTGATGGTGGGTAGCTGAAGATGCCTATTTTTAAGGGAGATGATCCTTATGGGTGGATCTACATGGTGGAAAGGTACTTTACCGTCAATAGGATGACAGAGGAAGAAAGACTGACGTTAGCCGGGATATGCTTGGAGGGAAAAGCTCTAGAATGATACTAGCGAAAGGATACGAGGAGACCCATATGAACCTGAAGGGAGTTTAAGGACTACTTGTTGGAATTCAAACCAGCAAAGAGGGGACTTCTATGAGCAGTTCTTCGCCCTAACACAAGATAGGATAGTTGTGGAGTATCGTGAGCAATTTGAGCACTTGGACAACAGACTTGACAAGATTTTGGAGATTATACTGGATGGAAACATTATGAAAGGGTCAAATTAGAGATTCGGGCAGTACTTAGAGTGATAAACCTCTTGATTTAGGAGAGGCTATGAAGCTAGCCCAGCTAGTGGAGGATCAGATGGACCTGGAGAGAGGGGCTAGATGCAACAACTCAAGAGTTCTATACAAGATGACCACAACCTTTTTAACATCCAAGGAGCCGACATCAAGTACACTTAAGGAGACCCTGAAAGAGAAGACTGTAGGAGAAAGACCAGGGGAAAACTTCAAAAATTTCACAGAGACAAAGCTACATGAAAAGAGGTCGAAGGGGAAAGTTTCATATGTTAAGAGAGGTATACACCGGGTCACAAGTGTAATGACCGAACTCTTCAGGTTTTCATTATTTTTTATGATGAGAAAGTTAAGGAAGGAGCCATCTTTCCGCCTTGCATACAAGGTGGTCTTTGGGAGGGGGTATTGTTAGACGTCAAACAGGTGCCTATTTGACGGAATAGCATTCCGCCTGTTTAGGCGAAGCATGCATCTATTTAATTGAGGAGGGGCTTAGGAGTCTAGCAGTAATTAAGGCTCACAATTAAGAGGAACTTAAAAAGGGGATTAGGAGAGAAATTCAAATTATGAGTGTTATTTTGGCATTAACTATATTTTGTAAGTTTTAAATACATTGTTTAACCTAGAATTAAGTTTTATCTTTTGCTTGCTAAAATTTAGAGTGTTCTTAGGGAGTTTTGGGCTCTAGCCACCGGCTAGAGATTTGGGGGAGTCAGATCCTCTCCAATTAAGAGTCCATTGTATCTTGTTTGTTTTCTTCCCTATTTCATCAATTGAAGAGTGTTTTCTTCCATTATCTTTCTACAAATAGCCTTCGAGATTGTATTTGGATTGTTGAAATTCAATTTCATCCAAGGGGAATTGTATTTCTACAACCATTTCCTATCATAAACTACATGGAATAATTGATTCTAGCAAAAAAAAGCTTCAACTAATTAGGTAAGAGAAATTCTTAGCATTTTAAGAACTTAAAGTTTGTCTCAACTGAAAGGAAAAGAGGTCATAAAATTGCCATGCTATTCAAATTTTTGTTAGACCAGACCATTGGACTGGTCCAGCCGGTCCGCATGGGACCGGCATAGGCGCAAACGAGGCGGAACGCCTTCGCCTCCTACTTTAGCCGCATACAATGCACGATCAAACGGAGCATTTTAGGAAGGATTTTTAAGGGATTTGGGAGGGAAATTTGAATGTAGAGACTGTTTAGGGAATTCCTTTTGATTTGTATGCATAAAATAATTTGTTTACCCAGGGTTATGGCTTCTTGAATTTGGCTGAAATTTGAGATCTCCAAGATTTAGGTTTTCTTTGGGCTCTAGCAGCGTCTAGAGATTTGGGAGAGATCAATCCTCCTCTCGAATAGAGGAGAAATTATATCTTGATATTTTCCTTTCTATTTCTTCAAATAATACAAATTATCCACTATTTGTTTGTGATTTTGTGAGGATTTTTGTGGAGAATTCTCCTTGTTTTCTGAAGATTGATAGAAAAACTTGAGATCTACAAGTGTTTCCTATCAAATTGGTATCAGAACAAGTCTTGGGACCGGTGGTGGGCTATTTTTGACAAATTCTACCAACTATTTTTGGTCCGAAAAAGGGGGAAGTTGTCATTTTTGGAGTCCCAAATTCAGATTTTGTGAATCTACAAACTCTAGATTGTGATGGTGGCCAAGAAGGTCGATGCTTTGGAAGAAAGGCTTGAAAGGGAGATGAATCAAATCAAGACTATGGTGGAGGAAAAGATTTCATCCATGGAAGGACAAGTAGCCAATCTCTGTGACGTGATGTAGAAAATGTTGGAAATCCACAACAAAACAGCAGCTTCCGTGGCTACAGATGTCGAAGGAAAAAGCACGAACTCTGAAATCCGTAAGGAGAAAGATGAGGTGGAAATCATGGAAGGAGAAAGAAGAATACCTGATCTGGGGAACGCCATGAGGGATACTATGGCCGTCGAGGTGCTAATTTTGAAGAAAGAATAGGGGACTTCGAAGGGGGTTTGGGCTATGTCAAGGATAGGAAAGACCAGAAGACATGGAGAGGGCCGAGCACTTGGGAGAGAGGAAGCTATGGAAGAATAAGGGAGAATGGTGGCGATCAGAATGTGATGAAGCTGAAGATGCCCATATTTAAAGGGGAGGATTTATAAGGTGGAGAGATACTTAACCGACAATGGGTTGGTAGAGGAGGAGAAGCTAATAGCAGCAGTCTTGTGCTTAGAAGTGAAAGATCTATCATGGTACCAGTGGAGAGACCAGAGGAGGCCTATCAAGAATTGGAGGGAATTTAAGGATTGCATAATAGAACGCTTCCAAACTGATCGGTGAAAATATTTCTATGAGCATTTCTTTTCTCTGACGCAAGAGGGATCAGTAGCATACTACCGGGAGCGGTTTGAGCACCTGACAAGTAGGGTGGAGCAATTATCATATACTATACTTAAGGGGAACTTTATGAAGGGGCTAAAGGAAGATTTTCCGGATGCCGCGGGACTTGGGGGAGGCCATGAAGTTCGCACAGCTGGTTGAAAATAAAAAAAAAATCTAAAGAAGGGAACTAGGTGAAATAACTCAGGAGGCTCATATAGGACGACGAACACTCTTCTAGCACCCAAGCGGCCTACATCAGGCAACATTAGTGAGACCACCATGGAGAAGCTAGTAGGAGGGAGTGGAAAAAATTTCAAGAGGCTGATAGATAAGGAGATGCAGGAGAAGAGGGTAAAGGGGTTATGTTTCCTGTGTGATGAGAAGTATACTCCAGGGCATAGGTGTAGAGACCAAACTCTTTAGGTTCTCACCATCTATGATGACGAGAAAATTGAGGAGGGAGGTGAGCAAGAGATGGATGATAAGTTGCATTCGGATGTGGTAGAGGTCTTCCTGAATTCAGTAGTAGAAATCACTTCGAATCATACGATGAAGGTTAAGGGGATAATATAAGGCATATAGGTGGTAGTATTGGTTGACATTGGGGCTACCCATAATTTTATTTTCAGTTAGATCGTCAACCAACTGGGAGTGAAATTGGTGGACACTGGTTATAATGGGGTGATAATGGGTACAGGGAAGGTTGATAAAGGCCATGAGATCTGTAGAGGAGTGGTGTTAACCATCCAGAGGATTCAAGTAAGGGAGGATTTTCTCCCACTAGAGCTAGGAAGTACCGATGTCATCCTGGGGATAAAGTGGTTGCAAACCTTGGGGAAAACCAAGGACAATTAGGGAGCACTCATGATGAAATTAATTGTGGATGGGAGAAAGGTGGTTATAAGGGGAGATGAAGGGCTATCCAAAGCCATAGTATCACTTAAGATCATGGTTAGAAGCATACAAGAGGTGGGAGAAGATTATTTGGTGGGACTACACATGCTAGATGTGATCAAGATTGGGGAGGGAGGGAATGTTTCTCTTTCAGTGCAACCCTTGATTCAACAATTTAGTAAGGATCTTCAGCCACCTCAAGAATGGACACCTCTACGAGAACACAAGCATATCTCCACCTTGAGGACAAGGTGGATCTTTAGGATGGGAGTATTGTTAAACTGGTCCATTAGACCGGTCAACGTGGGATCAAACCAGGAGCGAACGAGGCGAAACTCCTCCGCCTCCTGCTTTAGCCGCATGCACCACAAGATCTAACAGAGCATTTTAGGAATTGTTTTTGAGGGATTTGGGAGAGAAATTTGAATAAAGGGACTGTTTAGGGATTTACTTTTGATTTGTATGTATTAAATACTTTATTTTCCTATGGCTAGGGCATCTTGAATTTGGCTGAATTTTGAGACCTCCTAGATTTAGATTTTCTTTGGGCTCTAGCGACATTTAGACATTTGGGAGAGATCGATCCTCCTCTCTAATAGAGGATCAATTGTATCTTGATATTTTCCGTTTCTATTTCATCAAATAATACAAATTATCCACTGTTTTTTGTGATTTTTGTGCGGCTTTTTGTGGAGAATTCTCATTGTTTTCTAAAGATTGATAGGAAATACTTGAGATCTACAAGTGTTTCCTAAC
The DNA here is from genome assembly GCA_019514585.1 of Dendrobium officinale. Lineage (NCBI taxonomy): Eukaryota > Viridiplantae > Streptophyta > Magnoliopsida > Asparagales > Orchidaceae > Dendrobium > Dendrobium officinale. The sequence goes on along the minus strand of CM033697.1, from coordinate 34,940,853 downwards.
AATTTTCTCCCAGGTTCACATCTTTTTAGTTTTCTTCAATAAGAAAAAAATGCCAGAATATTCTACAACCCTCAGTTGATCAAAAATAGACAAAATAATACAAATGTAAGGATCTTATCTAAAAAGTACCAAAGATTATTATTTAATGACATTACCTGCCCTTCATACGTAAGAACATGACCAATCCAATCTGTCTGAAAAATAGATTAAGAAAAACCAGAAAGTAAAAGATGAATGAACACATTACATGAAACTATGGAAAAGCATTGACTTTTTAGCCAGATGAACGTGTAGGTTACAAAATCCACAAGGAGGTTGCTGTTATCAAGGGCATAACAGTTGGAATGAGGTACCATCACTGAAGCAGTAAAAGGTGAATACAAACATATGGCTGTCAAGAAGAAAACAGAGATAAAAAACAAGAATGCTTAGAAAAATTTATATAAAAAATTTCATGAATAAAATAAACAACAAATAGTTCTTACATTTAAATATCATATATGCCTTGTAATGAGAATTTGATTCACTTATGCAATTAATTTCCCACCTGGGTGGTCAGAAGTCTACAAGGCTACAAACACCTTACTAAGATAAAGGAACGATACACTTGACATTGTTGATGTTTTAACAGGGAAAATTCAGAGCTTGGTCTATTAAACAACTGTAAATTGATTGAGACTACTTAGTTTTGTCTAAAACAAGCCAATTATAAATAATTAAATACTAAGGTGCAACTTGAGAGACTATGTTTAGCAAGTTTATCCTATCCTAAGATCATGTTCCACCATATATTTAACTAACTAACAATAATAACATTAAGTCTTTATCCCACTACGTGGGGTCAGCTACATTATATTTTTTATTCATTATGACTTGTTAATAGTCAAATTATCAATTAAATCTAATAAAAGAAAGCTCATTTCTAATAATTTCTACCCAAGTCTTTTTAGGTCTACCTCTGCCTTTCTTAATATAGGTCAAATCTAACACATCTATTCTCCTAATTGGGTCATTTTATATAACCAAATCATCTGAGGCGACTCTCTCTAATATTATCTGCCACTTGAGCTAATCCAACCTTTTCACGTATATACTCGTTTCACATTCTATCTCTAATAGTGAAGCCACTCATGCACCTTAGCATCTTCATCTCATCTCTACAATACTTAACTTAATTTTATGCATATCTTTTAATGACCAACATTCTATATTATAAGGCATTGCAATTTTTGGGTCTATTTGTCAGAGTGATGGTGAAATAGATGGAGATATTATTAGTAGAATTCAAGTTGGATGGTTGAGGTGGAGTAATACATCAGGCTTGTAGTGTGATAAAAAGTCCACCTCAAACTTAAGAGAAAATTATATAAGATGGTGGTGAGACCTACAATGCTTTATGTTACAGAATTTTAGCCATTAAAAGAGAAGCATAATATTAAGTTAAGTGTTGCAGAGATGAGGATGCTCAGGTCCATTAGTGGCTTTACTCTTAGAGATGGGATACAAAATGAGCATATACGTGAAAAAGCTAGAGTAGCTCGAGTGAAAGATAAGATTAGAGAGAGTCTCCTTAGATGGTTTGGTCACATAAAACAGTAGCCTTCCGATGACCTGGTTAGAAAAGTAGATGTATTAGATTTGACTTATATTAAGAAAGGTATCACATAAAACGGTAGCCTTCCAATGACCCGGTTGGGAAAGTAGATGTATTAGATTTGACTTATGTTAAGAAAGGTATAGGAACACCTAAAAAAGACTTAGTTAGATCTTATTAGAAATGACCTTTTTTATTAGATTTAAATGAGAATTTAACTCTTAACATGATACAATGGAGAAAAATGATTCATGGCTTCATGCAGTCGACCCTACAGTGGGATAAATGCTTGATGTTGTTGTTGTAGTACTTTCATCATTGAACGCAACACATTCCTTTTTCAATTTCCTCACATAAACCTAACAAATTGCAAATGGTAAACTAGTAATATTAGAACCAAAACAGTTCTCTTAGAAGTATGTGATGGAAGAATTATAAAATTAAGTCCAGCCAACGCTATAACTTCCTCATGTTTCATACCTCACAAGATTTTAGGAATAATATCGTCGACCAAATAAAAAAAACCTATATATTATTAAATATTTTATTTATTCCGCTAAATCCAAATATTACAAAAGGATAATTAACCGAATATATCTATGTTTTTGCTGCTTGAAGAATTAAGAAAAGAAATAGTTGATAATTAAAAGAGTTTCCTCACTTTGATATTTATCTTAAAAGGAATAGCCAACGGAAAGAAGAAAAAACTAAAAATCTGGATTAATTAATTGATAATTAATTGAGATTATTATTTATAATGATTAGTTTGTAATGATAATCAAAATTATAATTATAAGTTTATAACTAATTCATAAATAATTAAAATTAATTAATTGTATCATAATTAATTTTTAATTATATTATTTTTATAGTTATAGTTCATTGATTTAAATTAGAATTAATAAATAATTTGTGCAAAGAAAAAAATTTAGGCTTAATTTGAGATGGTTTCTTAGAGCAACTTTTGTAGCACGAAATTAAATTTTTTTACAAACAACTTTCTCTAATAAATACTAAAAAAAATTCATTCCAAACAAGCCTTAATATACAAAACATATATGCAGAAGAATCTTAGTATTTGGATCAATTCGTACAAATGACCTGCTTAGTGATCAAGAACAAAATCCAATGAGGAAGAGGTTACTTGGAAAAATCAAATGAAAAATATCTCAGAATATATTTATAGAATTTATTATATAATGGCCCCGCTCCCGGATGAAAGTAGCAGCACAAATTTAAAAAAAAAAAAATTAAGGAAGTAAAGGCAAAATGCTATGTTAATTAACATTTTATGCAGTGCGTAGGTGAGCTTGATATATTGATTGAGATAATTTTCTTCTTATTTCTTGCTATTCGGTATATATGATATGGAAAGAAAGAAATGAGAGGAAGTTTGGCAGCCATCATAAGTCTATTCTCACGGTGTTGTATTCTATTCGGAAGGCTGTTTCTTTGAAAATTACAAAATGGAGAAATTCCGGGGAACTGATGGATTTGTTGTGATCTATATCATTGGTTGTATTTTTGCTACTATTTTCTGGAACAGTTTGCTGCCTGATCTTATCCTGTTTGTTCTGGATTGGTTTTTGAGGGCAATGATGTTCGAATTGTCTTTCTCCCCTTGGATGGCAAGGTTTTCTGTCCATTTCTGTAGCAGCTGCCGATCACAACTTTGCAACCAGGGGATTTTTGGTCATGGGCAATTCATTTCACTGAACCATTTTACTTTCAGTTATAATCCATGTTTAGTTTGTTCCTTTTTATGTCTGTTATTTGGTTTTTACTTGTTATTCCTTTGTGGAGTGGTTTATTTTTGCTGCTCCTTTAGGCTTTAGACTCTCTTTTTTCGTTGCATACATGTATCTATTTTCATGTTTAATGGAAAGGTCTATGCCCAGGTTTTTACCCATAAAAAAAAAAAAGTTGAATTAGAAACTTAAATAAAACGGGGAAAAGTGCTCATGAACGGCATTGTTTTACACTTTCTCTGATTAATTTTTTTATTTTAACGCTTCCATAAGGAATATCAATGTAATCGCAGATCAGCTTGGTTTGAAATTCGCGCTCTCTCCCTCTCTCTCTCTCTCTCTCACTTGCACGACTGATCCCTCTGTCCCAAAACGTAAACCCTAGAAAAATGTCGTCCAGGCTCAAGGAAAGGGGAAGAGAGGGTGGAAAGATCATCGCTTCTAAATTTCAAACCAAGATAAGCCAAGACAGTCTTCCCCGCCCAAGACTCATCTCAGCGAGGACCGCACTAGTTGACCATAAGGAGAATCCCCGCCCAATCTCCACTAGTCGTCCTTCTATGGCCTCCTCCGCCAGAAATGGGAAACCAAGACTCGTTTCAGCCGGCCGGGCTACTGTTGCTCCCAAGCATGCTGAGAAGAAGCCTGTAAATGTCGTCGTACGCTCTACATCTTCCCTTTCCAGAGGTAAAGTTGCTGACTTTCATGGCGATGCCATCACTAGAATTTCTAGCTTCGGGGAAAGGAGAAGCTTTTCTGGATATAGGACTTTGGATTAGGAACTAGCGGCAAAAGCCCAACTGGGTAATGATGCGTTGGGATCTCTGAAAGATGCTTCTAATAGATATCAGAGCAACCTTCATGAGAAGCTTGCACTATTAGTAGGCGAGGTTCAAAAATTAGCCTTGGAGATCAACCATACCAAAGACATGTTAGATAAGAACAAGCCAGGTAAATCTGGGCTTGCTCTTTCTGATATCCAGAACAACTACTAGATTTGTATATGTGTGTGTTTTTCTTGTAACAGTTACTATCTTTTTCATGTACTTCAGTTTGACTCATGTGATGTTCCATGAACCTTTTCTTTCAACCTCTTGTAGCCTTCTTTCCCCATGCTCAGCCTTCTATCAACATTAGTGGCAAGCGTTACAATGTTCTTTGCTAATGGAACTTTCGATTTAACCAACTTCATCATCTTTCAAAATATAATTTATAACTTCAAGAAACCAAATGAATCATTGTTTAACTATGAGGAGCTAATATTTCTCGTTTGATGAGAGAATTACCAGTACTGGCAACTGAAATGACATAGCTTCTATGGTTATCCTCCCAAAGCATTCTCCTCGACCCTATACAGCAGGAAGGGAGATTAGAAATCTGCATTGAGGACATCTAAAACATTTATAATTCCAGGAACAGCAACAAGTGCATCTATGTTGATGTTCATTATATGAAGTGTCATTTCAAGGAAAGTGTTTACAAACGCTTTAGAAAAAAAATAAATAAATAGTGGCAAATAAAGGCAACCTGAAAATTCTTGTTAGTGAAGAATTACACTGGAGAGTCCTTTTGGTAAATATGTTTCGTGTTGTTTCTTAGTGCTTTTCAAAATCAAATAAAATCACAGATGCTCTACTATTGTGTTGCTAATGATCGTGAGACCAGTAAAATGGTGCATGAACAATTTAAAATTGTGTCGCATGTTTCGATACAAATAAAAAATGTGAAGTCATATTTTTGAAAATTGAAATAGCTAAAAGAACTACCAAATGAAGACTCATAAATTAGCTGATGCAGTACAACCATTCATAACAAATAAGCTAGCAAAAGACAAATTGGTTATAGGCTACTTAAAGGTGTTAGACAAGACCACTAAAGTGCTGAACCGAGCTCACATCCTTTTTTGGGCCTATCTTTATTTTTTATCAAATTTCTCTTATCCATGATTAGAATTTTTGTTAGATTTAATTATTCTCTTTGGATACAAGATTTTGTTAGAAATTATTATTATTATTATTATTATTTTTGAAGATTGCAAACTTGCATTAAGAACTAAGAAAAAGCTATTACAAACTAATCAAGAAAAGCAAGCCTCATATTCCTTCTTCAAAAGACTAGATAATGAAGAAGGAATATCAGGAGAAAGAAAAGAATCAAAACAAAAGTTATTATGAAAAGCTAGAGTTGCACACAAATATGCAACTTTGTTACAATTTCTAGGGATGTGTTGGAAAATTACCTTATTGAAATCGTGGAGAAAAGAAATCTGCTCGGAGATCTGACCATCGGTAGTGGAGTTCGCAACAAAATTATGAAGGAACTTGATGGCATTGTAGTTGTCTCCTTCTATTATTAAGCATTTACAATCAAATTTCCAATCTTAAATGAAGTTCTTCAAAGAGAAATCAGCTTCCAACTCAAGTTGGTTGATATCCCAATGAAGTTTTTGCTCCCCAAACGCAAGAAGTAAACTTCCTTTAGAGTCCCGTGCCACACCACCAATGCTGGCCAAATTTGAATCCAGTAAAGATGCGTCAAAGTTAATTTTGATCCAATCCATTGGTGGGGGATGCCATGAGGTTTCAGACTCCCTAAGGAGGTTAGCATCCCAGCTAACTAGCATTGGATACTTGCTTGTGGCAGTGAATAAAACGTTAGCTGCAATCACAGAAACTGGAATTGAAGGGTTACTGTGCTTCACTCCAGGAGAAGTAAACCGCTATGCATTATATCTTGACACAATCTAAGCTTGCATTGGAAAGGCATCTTAACTACTGAAAACATTCCGTAAGAGAGCTGAACAAAGGAATACTAAATCTCCAAGACCTCAACTTACATAAGATCTCAGTAAGTAATTTGCAATGAACTAAAATATGATCACTATTTTCAGTAACTGGGCAACCATAAGCACAATGATCATTATTGCTAAGCTTTCTGAATTTCAAAAATTCGTTCGTGGGAATGGCAAACCTGCTTAATCTCCACCAGAAGAGTTCAACTCTTGGTTAAACTTCAGCTTCCGAAGCCAATTGACAAAAGCAGAGTCATCAAAAATTTTGTGGCCCTTAATAGATTCAGAGTAAGCCAAATATGTGATAGACTTACCAGAGTGTTGATACAGAAGTTCCATGTAGTTATCATCTCCCTCCTGGATAACACATTGGAGTACGATGAGGTTGACCAACTCAATGTTGAAAAAATGGTTGAGTTCCAATGTATTTCAATTACCATCTTCAAGGAAAAAGCTCTGCAACGTCAGATTTTCCAGACCAATGCAGTCAGCAAGCATAAGACATTTGTTGAAACATTTATCAAGCAACCAAATGTCATTCATGACGCTAATGCTAGCACCATTAATAATATTCCACCTAACAATTGGTTTAAGGAAAGAAAGTTGAGGTCTTGACACAATCTAAGCTTGCATTGGAAAGGCATCTTATCTACTGAAAACTTTCCGTAAGAGAGCTGAACAAAGGAATACTAAATCTCCAAGACCTCAACTTACATAAGATCTCAGTAAGTAATTTGCAATGAACTAAAATATGATCACTATTTTCAGTAACTGGGCAACCATAAGCACAATGATCATTATTGCTAAGCTTTCTGAATTTCAAAAATTCGTTCGTGGGAATGGCAAACCTGCTTAATCTCCACCAGAAGAGTTCAACTCTTGGTTAAACTTCAGCTTCCGAAGCCAATTGACAAAAGAAGAGTCATCAAAAATTTTGTGGCCCTTAATAGATTCAGAGTAAGCCAAATATGTGATAGACTTACCAGAGTGTTGATACAGAAGTTCCATGTAGTTATCATCTCCCTCCTGGATAACACATTGGAGTACGATGAGGTTGACCAACTCAATGTTGAAAAAATGGTTGAGTTCCAATGTATTTCAATTACCATCTTCAAGGAAAAAGCTCTGCAACGTCAGATTTTCCAGACCAATGCAGTCAGCAAGCATAGGACATTTGTTGAAACATTTATCAAGCAACCAAATGTCATTCATGACGCTAATGCTAGCACCATTAATAATATTCCATTCATGCGACGCATACGACGAGGTGGGAGAGCCCTATTCACGCTCTTGTAGCGTGGTGGGGAGTCACTGCTGCTCTGATACGTCACTGCTGTTCTGGTACGGATACTGCTGAAGGCCCCATACACGTTCTTGTAGCGTGGTGGGATGAAATTTTGTACGGCCGCGGTGTCTACGAACACCTACCATACACGCTCTAGTAGCGTGGTGGGAAGGCTCAGCTCCCCAATTTTCCCCCAAATGGGGGATATGCCGGAGTTCTGCCAAAATTTTCACTGAAATGTACAAAGACTGGAACAATTTGAAGACCTTCTTGGACAACAATATAGAAGACCTGTACTCGAATAAAAATGTATATAACTTGAACTAAAATGAGCAGAGGACCTGTACAAGAATAGAGGACTTGTGGACCTAAATCAGAATCAAAATTCAAATGATTTCTAAAGACCAAATTCAAATGAGATAAAATCAAACTGAAATCAAAATCAAGTCAATACGAACATGCATTTGAACTTGCAAGGACTTCAGAAGATCCTGAACAAAGACTTGAACTTGTACTCTGAATTCAAAACTAGAACAACATGTGGACAACAAGAACTTATGCATTTGAAGTTGAACTGTACGACGCCAAGTGAAATCCAGATTTGCAAGCATTTGATTCAAATCCGGATGAATTCAGTAGGATGATAGGAGACCTGAATGAATGTGGGAGACTTAGACTGAGTTTGAATTCAAGTCTAAATGAAACTTAACTCGAACTCAGGCTATATGACATCAAGTGGGGACTTGTAAACTTGATGAATTCAAGTCTGAATGAAATTGAATTTGGATCCAAACACATGCAAAGATCGAAATTTGGATCATACACGAGGAAACTCAAACTACAAGACCTGGATGAACGAACTCCTACGACATTCCCTACAATGCCTGTTGATTGAGATGGCAATACTAGAGACCAGCAATCAAAGATCTACCCCTACAAGCAAATGCAATCGTCTACCCACCTGAGATTGGTGAAAAGGTGGATTTGATGTTGGAGCAATGGCTATCCTACGAACATCTCTAGGAGATCATAGCAAATACCACGGGTCCTTCCAAATAAGCATGAACCACTTGTGGATAACAACAGTGTGTACATCGTAAGTATAACGGACCACTGTGGACACAGGTATGAATATCACCTATGACAATGGTGATCAAGATCTTCAAGTACGTCGGGTACAAAGACAACCCGATGTACGAAAAAGGACACCCCCTGATAGAAGGAAGGAAATGTTTGAACAAATTAGAACCAAACTTCCTGGTGTTTCAAAATTCATTCTTGATTTTATATTCAGGAAGAAGACGATATTCACATCTACAAATATCAAAATCTAGAAGAAATCCCCGGTGATTGAGAAAGGGGGGAGTCAATATCAAGACTAGCACGCCACCGGATCTGCAACACTGATACAAGCAGACAGAAGGCGTCTACAACATTCATATTTGGCCTTTAAGGCCTTCAACAAAGAAAATTCATGAACAAAGGCATGAAGCCCACAGAACCCGATCCTTCTATACGGATCAATAGGAGTCGACAGGGTTCGAACTATCAAATAGATACACGGTTGTGGGGACCGATGTATTTGTTCCAATACATTCATATTCGACATTAGAGGCCTGAAATCAAGAAAATTCTTAAACAAAGGCACAAAGCCTATAAGAAACCTGATCCTCTGTCGACAGCTCGACAGAGTTGACAGGGTTCAATCAACTAAAGTGGAGATGACCCCAAACACCCCGATGATGGCCGTGTTGAATGAAGATCTCAATCGGAGGGGTCAATTTCAGGCATTCTTAAATGCCTCCCAAAAAATCCAAAATTCAAGAACTATTTCAAATTCCATTCCAAATTTCAAAATATTTAAAACTGAAATCAAATCATCAATACCTTAAAGCAAAATCCATCCACCCTCCGCAACAGTTTGCCGAGGCGGACAAATCAAAATTTACTTGTGCTCACAAAGAGCCAAGAGCCAAGTCGAAAATATCACTACGATCCATTCTCAAATAATCTCCTGCCAGTAAGGACGTGGTACGTGTCCTCTAAACGGCGGTCTGCCGCCAAATGGCACCGCAGGATAAATGGTTATGACCCGGGGCCCTCTGAACCGAGTGGTTTTGCCGCCAAATGGCATCACGATATACCGGTTATGGCCGGAGCCAATACGCTCCTTTTTGGCATCAAATCCTTGAGATATGAATCAATAGGATATGATTGATAGGGCACAAAGCTCTCTGTCAGCTAAGGTGGATTCAAATTTGTCCCCTTAGGCAAATACCCATCCCAGGTCTACAAGGTCCCCTTGGACGAAGCAACCCATGGCTGCCGACAAGGATCCTTCTGTCAGGTTGGGTCGACTACCTCCTCTGACTAAGTAGACCAGAGACCATGATGGCCCGGAACGACGGAACCATGGGATCTTGATCGGGTTCATCATCCATTCCCCCACCATCCGCTTTAAGTGCAAGATGGTGCAAATTTCTATTTTTAAATATCTAATCTTCCAACCCAAAATCCAAAAACCCAATTCTTCAATTCCCAATATCCAAACCTTTCAAATTCTCAAATCCAAATCCAGTTTTCAAATCCATACTCATTGCTGCTACTATATGCCAGATACACGTATTTCTATACGAATCTGATTAACGACTAGCCTTAATTGAAAGTTCTCTCTCCTGATCGGGAGGGGTAATTAACTATAGGGGCTTGCGCCTATAGGAAACCAGAACTCAGATCATAAAGTCCTCGCAAAATGAGGGCGAAATCTCTGGGTAGTGTCTTATCTATAAACCCATCTGCCTTCCAAAATTTACCCCGGAACTTATTCCGTTAAAACTCCCCTCGCTCAAATAATAAAAAAAGAAATCGCGCGGCAGGGAGGCCGGGGCAGAATTTTCGGAGCCCACAGATTTCTGGCGACTCCGCTGGGGAATGGTTTCTCTTTCCATCTCTGGCTAGTCACTTATATGATATAGTAGCAAGCAAATCAAATTTTAAATTTCCCAAAAATGAATCTTTTAAATAAAATCAATGGAAATTTGTTTAGTAGGGTTTTAAATTCCATGCTAACTCTCCTGCTTTTATTATTTGTTCTGCGTGGGGTGATGTATCAATTCTGATTACTAACCCCTGCCTTTCCTTTTTACAGAATGGAAATGCAGGACACACCTATGACCGTCCAACTGGGACGAGGAGCTAAGATTCAGTTGGCGAATGCTGTCATTGAAACCGGGAATACTGGAGCCACCATCCACTTTGGTGGGCTCGAATTCTCAGCAGCTACTGCAAGGGCTGCAGCCGTCCCTGTGTACGGCATAAACTCTGAAGAATTTTCTGGAAGGTCCTATTCTGCAAGGACTGCTGTCAGAGGTGCCGCTCAAGGAAGAGCCTCTGTATTTGAAAGATTATCCCAGCTTGAAACCCTTACTACAAATAGGGTTGTTGATGGAAGGAAAGTTTCTGTGGTGACTGCAAACACCATTACCCTGCCTAGAGAGCCTGTTGCACCTGGGAGGTATGATACTGAAGCTTCCTCATCTGGAGGAAGGCTCAATAGAAGGCAAAGGAGGAGAAGAAATGCAGAGCTACGTGCTCAGCAGCTGACAGTATCAGTTCATCCCTCCAACCTGCCAGCACCAGAACCAGAGATAAATATTCCCACTCAAAACAGGTTCACTAACCTGAAATGGGTAAAGAGAAATAGCTCATCTTGTGAGCTCAAACGATCTTTCTGGGAGCGTCAACATGAAGCTCCAACTCCTCAGAAGATAAGAGAGCCCGAACGCCTATCTGCCCGGGTTCACCGAGTTTTGAAGACAGTTAAGGAAAGAGGGCTAATGAAAAAGAAGTTCCAGAGGCCATTGATCGTTGAGGCTGAAGAACCCCTCCCAGGGAGAGACTATCATTCTCTACGATAACTGAATGAAGAAGTTATCAAATACAAGCTCCACACGGTGAGCATCGGGGCGTGACACCTGAACCATATGTTCGGGGATCCGCTGCCGAAAGGTCCCGGTGGAAGGGCAAGCAAGTTTGGAGGCCGAAGCCTCAAAAAGAAAATATCTTTGAAGAAAGGATTAGTTCGGGTGTGACATCCGGAGCAGTCTCCCAGATATCCGCCCCTGCCAACAGAACTCGTCAGAAATGGGTCCAAAAGAAGGCCCATAATGACGACAATTATAATGACAGTCGACATCCTGGAGAGTCTTCCAGGAGATCCCATCATTCTCCTACTTAAGCCAAAGAGGAAGTTCATTTCGATCGTAGTCCGCAGATCGAAGAAGTAATCATTCCAAGTCAAGAGCCTGAAATTCAGTGGCGATGCCGCTCAGAAATTCAGATACAAGAAGATGAAGAAGAATATGTCGATGATGATACTATGGAAATCGAGGTGGTTCGTATGGTCAGCCACGTCGATGTTGAAGAGGAAGAAAATGATGGTGATGAATAAGAACAGCAATCACAGCCGCGCGTTCGTGTTTATCGACGCCGTCACAGGGCTAGACCCATTGCCAGCCAAAGTGCTCGCTCCTCAGAAGAAGGCGATGAGGAAGAAGAAGAGGTCGGAGAAAACCCCTTCGTTGGCGAAGATATCACACTCGCTGAAATGAGAAATCAAATGAGGTGACAGATGCGAAGAAAAGACAGAGAAATCTCTCAGTTAAATGATAAAATGACTGAGATGATGACTCAAATGACGGTCATGATGGAAATGATGCAGAAGACCACTTCTGTGGGCCCTGCACCGGCTCAACCCGTCAACCAAGATGCTAATTCTCAAAACCCTCAAGCGCCTCAAGCCTTAGGAGTGAAAGGTGTACTTGAAGGTAGCAAAGAAACTGATGATCCAACCCGCCAGCGTACTCCACAAAATGTGGCGAGTGCCTCTGAACCTGTAACTGCATCACAGTTGGAAGGCTTAATCAGTGAAAAGATTAAGGCCATTATAGCTGCTGAACAAGCGGAGAAGTTAGTAGGAAAAGGTCGCCCGTACCCGGCAGAGTACGATCAGGTGCCATATCCAAAGGGATATTCTGTGCCGAAATTCAATATTTTTGATGGAAATAAAAATCCCAGACAGCACCTCGCGCAGTTCAAAGCAACTTGTGGGAACACAGGAGGCAATGACGCTCTGCTATTCAGGCAATTCATAAGCAGCTTGAGTGGAACTGCTTTCGAATGGTATGCCGAACTACCGAATGATTCACTGAAGACTTTTATGGAGTTGGAGGCCTTATTCGTGAAAAGATTCGCCAGTGCGAATGAGAAGACTACCATTGCTGATCTCGCCCTTGACAAAAGGAGAAAGGATGAATCAGTAACGAGATACACAACACGCTGGCGCAATCTCAGTATGAAGTGCGAGCAGCAACTAGAAGAAGAACTTGCAGTTCAACTACTGATGGGAAACATAGATGATAAAATGCAACCCTTCTTATGCATGGCTTCTATTACTACATTCCAAGATCTATTAGATAGGGTGGCTAAGTTTGAAAAGTTGAACTTATCAAAGTCTGAAAGCTTCCCTAATAAATTCAAAAAGGCTAAAGCTCCTGATGCCAGAAAGAATGAGGTCTACTCTGTATTTCCTCCCAGACCTGATAAAGGTAAACGGGTAGTGTATAATGTAGACAAAGGAAAGCAGCCTATGTAGTATGAAGAAAAATCAAAATAGGCTTACAATCCAAATCCTCAACTAAAGCTGGTACTTGGAGGAAATGATAAACCTCGAGCCTTTCATGGTGGAGGAGAGCGTCAAAGGCAAACTATAGGAACTGGTGATAGAATGTTCCCCTCCCTTAAGGAAAAAATGAATAAAGAATATTCGTTCAAGAGGGAAAGTGTTGCCAAATTGTTTCGACAAGCACTCAAGAATGGTCTGGAGTTGCCAGAATGCAAAAGATCTGAAGAGTCAAAACACAGTGGCGACCCAAACTACTGCCCATATCATCGGGTAGTTAGCCATCCAATTGAGGATTGTTATGTCTTCAAAGATTGGTTAGAAAAAATGTACAAGAGGGGAGAACTGACATTATCAAATAATGTGTTAGTTCGTCCCAGAAATGAATCCACCCGGGTAGTCACGTCCTTTTCCGTACTCTTGCCTAAAGAAACAATAACAAAAAAATATGTCCAAGAGGAACAATGGGAGACTGTGGTCTCCAAGAAGACAACAAAAATGCTGAAGCAGCTGGAAGGAGTTCCTGGTGTCAAGTGGAAGTCTCCTACTGAGCCGATACTGAATCTAAAGTGGTTGCCTGCATCCAATGCATCCACCTCTAAACAGCAACCTAGCCAAGCTAGCTCGTCAAAGTCTGGCAAATTAAAATCAAAGTCTTCCAAGAAGAAAGCCAAGTTGAAGAAGCCTATGACGAAGAAGACTGTGACTCAAAAGGCTATTGATAGTCTGGGTGAATATTACCAGACTACTAGGAGGCCTATTAAGCTCTGTGATTTTATGAAAGAGCTTAAAATAGATGAAAAGGAAGAAAAAGCTGAGGATGAATCTCTTCCTACGGAGATATGCCGAGTCATCTCAACAACATTAAAAATAACAGATAGGGAGAAATACGCTGAAAAAGCGGCCCCTGAATTCTGTCTAATGGTGTCATCAATGGAATACAGTTCAGAAGAAGATCTATGTTTTCCCAATGATGAAGATTCAGACCCAAGTGTAGCGTCGCAAATGAAGCAAGTGAAATTGGGAGACGATTCTGAGTCTACCGGCGAATCTCCAGACACGACAATGGTTGACTCTGAAGAAAATGCTTCATCAAACAAGTTTGAATCAGATGAGGTGGCCCAAGTACAGTTGAGAAGTGGCAAGGTACTGCCGCCTCCACCAAAGAAAGGGATCCCTAATAAAGATAAGAGAAAAGAGATAGTTATCAATGAAGATATTATCCCCGAAGATCCCAAGAAAAATAATACTTTATCCAAGGGGATAGATTACAATATCTTATCTCACTTGAGGAAGATCCCAGCGCAACTCAGTATATATGATGCCTTACTAATGTCTAAAGACCTTCGGGAGACTTTGATCCAAGCTCTCAAGGACCCTGAAAGATATGAGGCGTATTTTGCTGAACATAACTTGACTGAGGTTTTGCAAGCTCGAAATGAGCCCCTCATCACCTTTGCTGAGGATGATATGACGCTTGGAACGGCAGATCACAACCGCCCTCTGTATGTTACGGCAGAGAGCGATGGTATGATGATCAGTCAGATTTTGATTGATCCCGGATCTTCCGTAAATCTTATGAGTCTTAAGGCACTGAGATCCCTCTGCCTTGATGTGGAACATCTTGGGCAAGACAAGTTGATGGTGCATGGTTTCAATGAGAAAGGGCAGAAAACCCTTGGATCATTCATGCTCCCTCTTGTATTTGGGAAACTTCATACGGAAGCCAAATTTCATGTGATTGATGCGGACACCTCATTTAAGGCGCTACTAGGTCGCCCCTGGTTGCACGAATATGGCGTTGTCCCTTCAACATTACACCAGTGTATGAAATATCTCAGAGAAGGAGAAGAATTCAAGATCTCTGGCGATATTCAGCCCTTTGCAGTACATGAAGTAACAGTTTATGAAGATGCTAAGTACTTCATGCCAAAGAAGCAAAAGTCATCAAGTTCTCTTGAGGCTAGAGCATCAAATTCTAAGGCTGCAAAGAAACCCAAGCAAGAAGGTGATAAGAAGTGTGTAGGGAGAAAGAAAGCAACGCCGACTCTTCCTAAATCACCAATCATTCCCAAGAAAAGAAGCATGTACCTCATCTTGGGAGCGACACGGATGAAGATGACGTTACTCCTACCAAATCTCGAAAAATATGCCAGTCCACGAATGAATGGAGTAGGCAGGTTGAATTTTCAAATGATGATTATGACTACGACTCAATCTACATGAACTCAGTGCAGAGTGTGTTCTCTAGAAGAATAGACAGTCTGTTAATTTCAGACAGCGTACTCGTAGTCACACGTGTTCCCTTGCAACACTTCAAAGAGATCATTTCACGCGAGGTGCATAAGATTGAAGAACTTTCCACTCTTTATCTGCCTCCTCTAAAGAAGGGGACTGCACTTGGAAATGTATTGTATTCCACGGGAATACGCGAAGAGGAGAATCATGATTGGGATTGCATGCTCGTCGACTTCGAGGAATTATTTCCTACGAGGCTACCCAAATTCAATACCAAAAATATTCAAAGAATGCTACGAAAGCAAATCAATATTCATACTACCAAATGACAGCTCCGTACAAGCTTGGGCCTCTGGTATGGGAGAAATCCGCGTCCATTACGACGAAAGGATATAGATGCATATAAAGGCATCGGGTTCATCAAACGAAAATTCCTCCGGAAAGAGACTTGTCGGGCAATCACGAGCATGGAAATCGAATCCGAGGATGATGGTGTTGAAGAGACACGCGAAGCTGATGATTATGATGATCAACCCGTAGAAGCTGAGCCTGCACCAGAAGAACTGGAAGATGGTGGACAAGCTGCTACGATGGACGAGCTTAAAGAAGTCAACTTAGGAAGAGGACCCTCGCCCAACCTTCATTAGCTCTCTTCTACCAGAAGATCAAATAGAAGAAATAAAAGAGCTCCTCTGTGAATTCATGGACTGTTTTGCTTAGACATATGCTGAGATGCCTGGCTTATCCCCTGATGTGGCAGTTCATAGATTAGCCATCAAGCCTGATGCAGCACCCGTCAAACAAGCTCCAAGGAGAATGAGATTGGAGATTGAAGAGCAGGTGATTGCAGAAACAAAGAAGCTCATAGATGCAGGCTTCATCCGAGAAGAAAAATACGCCGACTGGATTGCCAATATCATCCCTGTAAAGAAGAAGAGTGGCCAGATTCGTATCTGCATCGACTTCAGGGACCTCAATAAGGCGTGCCCGAAAGATGACTTTTCACTCCCAATATCAGAGCTTCTAGTTGACAATACATCCAACTATGATATATTCTCCTTCATGGACGGATCGTCGGGCTACAATCAAATCAAAATGGCGCCTGAAAATGAAAAACATACATCATTCAGAGCGCTTATAGGCATATTCTGCTACACAGTTATGCCCTTTGGCTTGAAGAATGCTGGTGCCACTTATCAACGGGCGATGACTCATTTATTTGATGATTTGATTCATTAGAAGGTCGAATGCTATGTCGATGACTTGGTCATTAAAAGCACAGATCGAAAAGACCACCTTGATGACTTGAGGACTGTGTTCGAAAGGATCAGAAAATATGATCTGAAGATGAACCCTCTCAAATGTGCATTTGGGGTATCCTCAGGCAAATTCTTAGGGTACGTTGTTCGACATTGAGGCATTGAAGTCGACCCCAATACGATCAAAGCAATCATGGAGATGCCACCTCCAAAGAACCTTCGTCAAGTATGTTCTTTATAAGGGCAGTTGGCTTTCATTCGGCGATTTATATCGAATCTGTCGGGTAGATGCCAGCCATTTTCAAGACTAATGAAGAAAGATGTTCGTTTCAAATGGGACGAAGAGTGCCAAGAAGCATTTGACAGCATTAAAAGATATCTGTTAAATCCTCCCATTCTTGCGGCGCCAATCCCCGGGAAGCCTCTTATACTATACACGGCAGCACTAGAAGAGTCCCTTGGAGCACTATTGGCCCAGCATAATGAAGAAGGCAAGGAGAATGCACTCTACTACATCAGTCGAAGATTGATAGGAGCAGAAATTCGCTACTCTCCAATCGAGAAGTATTGCTTGGCTCTGATTTTCACAGTTCAGAAGCTCCGCCACTATATGTTATCTCATAAAATCACATTGATTTCAAAGATCGATCAGCTAAAGTTCTTGATGACAAGACCAGCGTTGATAGGTCGTTTGGCAAGGTGGGCAGTGATACTCATGCAGTTTGATATCACATATGTCCCTCAAAAGGCAGTGAAAGGGCAGGTGTTGGCAGACTTTCTTACAGCACATCCTATCCCTACAGATTCACCGCTCAATGATGATCTACCTAACAAGCAGATCATGAACGTTGAAGAAGATGAGATGCTACGAGTATGGAAAATGTACTTTGATGGAGCATCGTCAATCAAGCGTGCTCGGCCTCCAAATCTAGAAAAAGCTCAAGCCGGAATCGGACTCATTTTCGTGGTGCCCGAGGGAGGCATAATGAGATTCTCATTCAGTTTAACTGAACCTCGGACCAACAATGAAGCTGAATATGAAGCTTTAATAGCAGGATTGGAGATTGCAATCGATGTCCGAATTCGAAATCTCCAAATTTTCGGTGATTCTCAACTTGTTGTAAATCAAGTATTGGGAGTTTACAAAATCACCAAGTTTGAGTTGGCCTGTTATCATCGCCGAGTTCTTGAGCTTATGAAGCAAATTCCAGTCGTCAAACTAACTCAAGTTCCTCGAGGTCAAAATGCCAAAGCTGATTCTCTTGCCAAATTGGCTAAAGAAATGACAAATATGGACGATGAATGGCCTATAATAATTATGGTGCACAATCGGCGGATCCTAGAGCCAGCATTACTACAATTCCCGCAGGCAGAGGGAATACCAAATTCAAGTCAGCAGGATGCAACTCCGGTTGATCCTCAATCTCCCCAACCAGTTGATCTCAAAGATCAACTTGAAGAAAATCAAGTTCATAAGAAAAGACGCAAGGCCAGTCAAGCTTCAGAATTATGGTGGCATTGCCTAGATGTCGAGGAAGAAGATGACTGGAGACTGCCTTTCATTGACTACTTTAAAGAAAGTAAATTGCCAACAGATAAATCATTAGCTGCTCAAATCAGAAAGAGAGCGCTACAGTATGCATTTGTCAATAACACATTATATCGGCGTACTTTCGATCAAATGTGGCTAAGGTGCCTAGGGACTCGAGAAGCTAATAAAGTGGTAGAAGAAGTTCACGAAGGACTTTGTGGAGCGCACCAATCAGATCCCAAGATGGCAGTCAAAATTAAAAGAATGGGCTATTATTGGCCGACCATCGTCAGAGATTGTATCAATCATGCTAAGAGGTGCCATGAGTGCCAGATCCACGGTGATGTTATACATCAACCGCCAAATCTGCTGCACCCTACAATAGCATCCTGGCCATTTGAATGTTGGGGTACTGATGTTATCGGGCCGATAGATCCGCCGTCATCAGCAGGACACCACTTCATCTTGGCAGCAACCGACTACTTCTCCAAGTGGGCAGAAGCGGCTCCATTCAAAGAAGTTACGTCCGAGCATATAATCAATTTCTTTACCCATAATGTTGTCTACAGATTCGGTGTTCCACGCCGCATAATCTCAAATAACGGAACTGCTTTCAAGAGTACAAAAATCTATAAGTTCATTGATCGGCACAAAATTGATTGGCGGTACTCTTCCATTTACTATCCAAGAACAAATGGCTTAGCTGAAGCATTCAACAAGACACTGGTGAAATTGTTGAAGAAAATCATTACAAAAAACAAAAGAGAGTGGCATACGAAGATGGTAGAAGCGTTATGGGCATATCGTACGACCTACAAAACACCGACCAAAGCCACTCCTTATTCTCTGGTGTTCGGAGTTGAAGTTGTACTGCCACTAGAAATTGAACTTCCATCTCTTCGAGTTGCTGTCCAGAATGAGCTGACTCAAGAACAAAATGCTCGTCTAAGAATGGAGGAGCTCGATGCACTCGATGAAATCAGGTTACAAGCTCAGCAGAATCTGGAGATCTACCAAGCAAGAATGACAAAGTCATTTGGTCAAATGGTACGCCCTCGATCATTTCAAGAAGGGGAATTGGTCATGGTGCAGAGAAGACCAATCATCCCGCATAGAAAAATTGGTGGAAAATTCATTTCCAACTGGGAAGGACCTTTCGTCATCGAAAAGGTGTATCAGGGTGAAGCTTATCAACTGATCGATCTGAATGGTCAAAGGCCCATGCCGCCGATCAATGGCAGATATTTGAAGAAATACTATGCATAAAATTGCCCCATAAAATGCTATGTCTAGTGTATTATGCTTTAATGTCTGTTTATTAACATATACATTTCACATTTTGAAATTCTCTTATGTCATGAGAACACATTTCAAAATGTCCCCGCAAGACTGGGGGCATTTTAAATATTTATTTATGTCGACATCGCGTTGCGTGCCGAGATCCCCAAATAAATATTTAAAATTTCAAGATTCCAATTATATTCTGCTCTAAAATGTCCCTGCAAGACAAGGGGCATTTTAAATATTTATCCGGGTCGACATCACGCTGCATGCTGAGATCCCCGAATAAATATTTAAAATTATCAATTCAAATATTACTTTGTGCTAAAAAATACAAAGATTTCTTTTTCAAAGTATATGCAGGTGACCTCTCAAAGGATCGAGACACCTTCTCCAACAAACCAAGACTCAAAGGTCAAGAAAGAGGCTTTTAAAACTACACACTCCTACAAAATTGAGCCGGAAAAGCTTGAAGTCTTTCAACAGCCTGAAGCTTAAGGTTCGAATGGGTGTAAAAGGTCGGATCCAACACGTCCAAATATGCCCGGATCGCTGGCAGCTCCGTCTACTCAACAAGCCATAAGAAAGGCCGTAGTAGCGGAACCCCCACTTCGTCAACCCGTCAGTAGGGACTGAAGAAAATATAAAGGCTAATTTAACTCAACCAGTTCAAGTGATCGTAGTCTACAAAATTCTCCAAAATGACTGGAGAATCAAAGTTCTAAGGGAAGATGAGTCTCGAGCAACTACTGAATATTTGTAGGCTCCAAAATCTGAAACCATGAAGAATGACTCCAAATCTGTCAACTGTAGCAAAATCAGCATTGGGAAGCGCAATTCCCATAGCTCAAGTCTGAAGTCTGAATGGGTGTAAGAGGTCGGATCCAACAGGCCCAAATATGGCTGGATCGCTGGCAGCTCCGTCTACTCAACAAGCCATAAGAAAGGCCGCAGTAGAGGAACACCCATCTCAGCAACCAGAGGACGAAGAGTTGTCAAATCCCAGCTCTCTCGATCTGATGAACTCAAGTGATTCAGATTAGAGTCTTCTCAAGTGGTTAAAGATCAAGATACTACCTACATTCGGTACTATCAATTGAATTCAAAACCTGCAAATCCTTCAACAAATCCGTAAAGCACAAAGCGAGGGGTGAAGGATTTGCAGGTTTATCCTGTCCTAAGATCATGTTCTTGATTTTACTACCTACATTCAGTCATATTTTTGAAAATTGAAATAACTAAAAGAACCACCAAATGAAGACTCATAAATTAGCTGATGCAGTACAACCATTCATAACAAATAAGCTAGCAAAAGACAAATTGGTTATAGGCTACTTAAAGGTGTTAGACAAGACCACTAAAGTGCTGAACCGAGCTCACATCCTTTTTTGGGCCTATCTTTATTTTTTATCAAATTTCTCTTATCCATGATTATAATTTTTGTTAGATTTAATTATTCTCTTTGGATACAAGATTTTGTTAGAAATTATTATTATTATTATTATTATTTTTGAAGATTGCAAACTTGCATTAAGAACTAAGAAAAAGCTATTACAAACTAATAAAGAAAAGAAAGCCTCATATTCCTTCTTCAAAAGACTAGATAATGAAGAAGGAATATCAGGAGAAAGAAAAGAATCAAAACAAAAGTTATTATGAAAAGCTAGAGTTGCACACAAATATGCAACTTTGTTACAATTTCTAGGGATGTGTTGGAAAATTACCTTATTGAAATCGTGGAGAAAAGAAATCTGCTCGGAGATCTGACCATCGGTAGTGGAGTTCGCAACAAAATTATGAAGGAACTTGATGGCATTGTAGTTGTCTCCTTCTATTATTAAGCATTTAAAATCAAATTTTCAATCTTAAATGAAGTTCTTCAAAGAGAAAACAGCTTCCAACTCAAGTTGGTTGATATCCCAATGAAGTTTTTGCTCCCCAAACGCAAGAAGTAAACTTCCTTTAGAGTCCCGTGCCACACCACCAATGCTGGCCAAATTTGAATCCAGTAAAGATGCATCAAAGTTAATTTTGATCCAATCCATTGGTGGGGGATGCCATGAGGTTTCAGACTCCCTAAGGAGGTTAGCATCCCAGCTAACTAGCATTGGATACTTGCTTGTGGCAGTGAATAAAACGTTAGCTGCAATCACAGAAACTGGAATTGAAGGGTTACTGTGCTTCACTCCAGGAGAAGTAAACCGCTATGCATTATATCTTGACACAATCTAAGCTTGCATTGGAAAGGCATCTCAACTACTGAAAACATTCCGTAAGAGAGCTGAACAAAGGAATACTAAATCTCCAAGACCTCAACTTACATAAGATCTCAGTAAGTGATTTGCAATGAACTAAAATATGATCACTATTTTATGTAACTGGGCAACCATAAGCACAATGATCATTATTGCTAAGCTTTCTGAATTTCAAAAATTTGTTCGTGGGAATGGCAAACCTGCTTAATCTCCACCAGAAGAGTTCAACTCTTGGTTAAACTTCAGCTTCCGAAGCCAATTGACAAAAGCAGAGTCATCAAAAATTTTGTGGCCCTTGATAGATTCAGAGTAAGCCAAAGAGGTGATAGACTTACCAGAGTGTTGATACAAAAGTTCCATGTAGTTATCATCTCCCTCCTGGATAACACATTGGAGTACGATGAGGTTGACCAACTCAATGTTGAAAAAACGGTTGAGTTCCAATGTATTTCAATTACCATCTTCAAGGAAAAAGCTCTGCAATGTCAGATTTTCCAGACCAATGCAGTCAGCAAGCATAGGACATTTGTTGAAACATTTATCAAGCAACCAAATGTCATTCATGACGCTAATGCTAGCACCATTAATAATATTCCACCTAACAATTGGTTTAAGGAAAGAAACTCCATTAGAGATGATGGATCGTGCTGCATATTGGCCATACTTAGTCATATTACTCCACATGAATGAGGCTTGTTTAGCAGTCAAGCATTTATAAAGTAGAGATGATGAGTTTTGGTAGAGCCGCCAAGCTAACCGAGCTCTTAAGGGACCAACCTTTTTAACTGTAGAGTGCATTCCCATACCACCGCTATCTCTAGGAATGCATAACTCATCCCAGGCTATGTAATGAAGTCCCTTGACACCATAGTTCTGATGCCAGATGAAATCTCTGCAGATACGGTCCAGCTCATAGAGTATCTTCTTGGGGATTAAAGAATGCGTTGAAATAAAAGTAGGTAGAGAAAGCAATAAAGATTTGGTAAGAATCAACCTTCCAGCCAGTGAAAGGAAACGAGCTCCCCAAGCATTGAGCTTATCCAATGCATGATCAACTACAAATTGAAAATCATTCTTGACCAATCTTCTCAGGGCAATTTTGATCCCCAGATATTGTATCTCTTTGACATCTTTGAATCTTGATATTTTTCCAATCTTACGTTTCACGGAGGGTATGACAGATTTCCCAAAGATAATTTGGGATTTGGTCTGATTAATACCTTGCCCAGTCCAACTGCAATATTCTGAAATTAAGTTCATCATAACTTTAAACTGAGAGCTGATCCAGACAGCAGCACATTGTCAGCATAGAGTAAGTGTGTAATTCTTGGAGCTCTGGAGGAAGTTTGGATGCCTAATTGATGACCTCTTTGCTTAATTACACTAGAGAGTAGCTGAGAGCACATGATGAATAAATAAGGCGACATTGGACATCCTTGCCTAAAGCCACTCTTGGCTTCAATCCATCTGGCTGCTTTGCCATTCAAGAGAATAGAAAAATGAACATTGGTGACGCATTCCAAAATAAGAAATGAGAATTTCACCGGGAAACCAAACCATGGAAGGACATTTTCCAATTTTTCCAACACATACTATCAAAGGCTTGAGCCATGTCAAGCTTGACAGCCATGAGACCTTTCTTATTTTTTAAAATTCTGAACCTGTTGAAGATTTCTGAAGCAATAAGACAGTGATTTGACATAGATCTACCTGGAACGTAGGCAAATTGCTCCTCAGAAATTAGCTTGGGAATGCAGATCTTTAATCTATTTACTAGCTAGTAGTAGCAATTTTATAAATGGTTTGACAAAGACTAATTGGACGAAAGTTGGAAGGAGATACCGGAGACTTGGTCTTAGGGATGAGAACAATCAAAGTGTCCTTCCAAACTTCATTCATGCATCCAGTAGAGAAAAACTTCTTGATGGCTTTCCAAGCAGTATCTTTGACAATGTCCCAATAGAATTTAAATAATGGTGAAGTAGAGTCGTCCAAGCCCGGGGATTTATTTGATCCTTGCTGGAAGACTGCAGCCGAGAAATCTCTCTCAGTAAATTTTGATTCTAAAAATGCTCTATCTGTAGTATCAATTAGCTGGTTTAGTTCAACATAAGGCCAATTCAAATTATTGCATTCCCTGAATTTCCATTTGTCATAAAAGAACTTTAAGAAAGCTGATTCAATTCTATCTGTTTCATCAACAACATTATTATTCTCATCCTTGATTTATCTGATCAATTTGCCATTCTTCCTAGCCGTAGCATAAGCATGATAATATCTTGAATTGGTGTCTCCCTCTTCATTCCAATTCTCTTTAGCACGCTGGTTCCACCACATAGATAATCTAAGTAAGGTGATGTTGACCTCCTTTTTGGCATCGGTCACTTACGCTATCTTATCTTGCATTTTGTAGATTGATCCACCTTCTCGTATGTTACATCGTTGTGCTGATGAAGGGTCACCTTGCGTATGCTATCTCGGCTCGTCATCGACCTTAGGATTTAGTCCTTTTGCTCACATGTTGTCCTCTTATAATGTTTCAAATAACATGTGGTCGGGTCGATAACGATTTGATTTGATTTCACGCATTTGGGCCTTTATCACGCATGTTCGTTTCGTACTTAATATCTTTTGATTGAGACATCGTTTTGTGAAATGGATTGCACGGGTGAGTCCGGATCGCCTAGATCATCCGAATAAGCCCATTCACACTCAAGTCGAGTATCGTTTGATGTGTGCCGATATAAGATAAATTGAGATTATTATCATTATTATTTTATTATTATTATTACTATTATTATTATCATTATTATATATATATTTTTTATATACATATATACATATCTTTTTAATTAATTTAAAAGTAAATAATTGTAATAAATTATATTTAGGAATTAAAATACTGATTATTTTAAAATCAAAGAAATTTGATAAATCAAATTCGGGTTAAAATATAAAATTAAATAGATATAAATATACATATTAAACAAAAATAATTAAATAGTATAATATAACATCACATTCAAAATAGTTTTAAATTGAGTTTGTTTCCAAATTTCTTTTAATTCAACTTTTCACATATCTCCAAATGAAGCATATATTTAGATCCAATGGTTAAGATGTATGCAGCAAAAGAGATATATCTTAATGCTTTTGCAGGAAAAGATATCAAGAGGACAATGGTTCACTTTTGCTTTTTCAGAGAAAGAAATTGCTCAATTAGATCTCAGCCGTCTGATGGAGAGAGCTCCTCATACATGAACTCTTGGAGGGAATGAGGATACGGGGACATGGACAGAGAAATCTCTTGGTCTTCCGAGGACTTCAGCCGGCCCTAGCTCTTCATCCCCCAAGCCTTAACTTCCTTTGAGATGGCTCTCATAAGCAAGCAACAGGGGAGAGCTCCTCGGCCCTGATGACAAGACACGATTTCTCACACTAAGAGGCAAAGAAATGTTCTCTTACTATCCTGACCGCACGCCGGCAACCTCGATGTCGACCTCCGAGCTCATGGTCCACTATCGTTGGTGTCCAGTTCTTGTCGTCGACCCCAGCCGCCTCACTCGCCGCCGCCGACAGTTCTCTCGAGCCATTCCTCCTTCCAACTCTTCCGCCATTCTCTTGGCCACGACATGGGGTCCGTCGTCAATGCCGACCAGCTGACCGACTCACCGACGTTGCCCCCAACCTCTCGCCGGCCATTCATACGCTGCTGGTCATTTGACCACCAGCTATTCTCCTCACGTTGCCAGCCAAGGCACCTCCGACCAAGCTCTTCTACTCGACGCCGATCCCCTCTCCGACGCCGGTCTCGACCCGAGCTACTCACTGCCACCTTCCAGACCGGCAGACCATCGGTCGCTTATCTCATAGGCTAGTGGGTGATTTTCTTTTTTTTTTTTCTTTTTTTGCTACAACAAACTACCCAACTACAGGTATAAAACTCCCCAACTCTAAGTTCCATTCCTTAGCAGTTCCTTGACCAAGTCTAAAGATTTTATTCAAGCTCATTTATTAAGGTTATATTTATCTTCATTATGTATAAAACTGATCACCGCATATACAGTCATGTTTGTAAAGATTGATTTCGCTGTTCACTTTATATGATTGTTGTATTTGAGATTTAGTACTATACGTCATTTACTATGATTGTTGTGTATGAGGTTGAGCGTTATTTAAATAGGCATGTCAAAAAAAAAAAAAAGATTCCATATGAGCTGCCCTTCATTTGTTTTATTCTCCGATTTGATTTTTGTTCTTCTCATGATATGGAAGATAAGATATGAATGCCAAGATAGTTTTTTTGGGCGTTTTCTGTTCTTTCACAAAACTAAAGAGTCGAGAATAAAGCATGCTTGTTAGCAGACCTTTTTTTATTTTAATGGCAAAGTGTATGGTGTTAAAGCGTGCTTGGTAGTTCTTTGATGTTTATGACTATTATTGTATTGATAAGCTCTGAATAGATTGTGTCATGGGAATCTTAATCAAAATATGTGAATAGAGTTTTTTCTTTTCTTTTAAGATTATGTGCGATGGTAAACTATGATCTTCACATCAATTTAATTAATGTAATTTTATAGTGTTGCATATCAGTTGCTCGATGAAATGCTTTAAAAAAAAAAAAAAACTATAATGGAGTAATTTGTACCAAAGCTCAACAAATGCTGAAAAGTTTATCCTTTAATGTTTGGAAAGTTTTAAATGTGATGCATTTCTACCGAACTTTATGGATGATCGAGATAGGGTCTCAAAGTATTCTCATGCGAAGTAAATTTATCATCTTGTCTTTCCTATTTTCATCTCATTAGAGTCGAATGCCGTCATTCAATGGACAAGCTAACTCGTTCTTTTTTTTATTATTTATATATTAATATATATGAATATTATTTACTTCAATGATTGCATATAATGTGATATATGTAGCTTCGTCCAGATTAATTGTTATATAATTATCTTGATTTTAAAATAATTTATATAATAAAATCATGCATATTATTTTAATACAGTACAATAAGTCTTATTAAAGAAAATCATATATTTTTTTTTATTCTAAAGCTAACATAGATTTTATTCATTATCAAATATATTTTAAATGTTCATGATTTAAAAATAAAAATATATGTAAATATGTTTGTGATAAATGTATAGGTTAACATAACACAATTTAATTTGGTTGGTCAGGCCGATGCGTCTACAACATTATGAGTATTATATATATATATATATATATGATTTGTTCGCATAAGGATATATAGGCATAGAAATATATAAATTATTATTATTATTTTTTTTTTTGTATAAATAATCATGGGCATGCATGTTCAAAGATGCGAAAACAATTCACCATCAAATAATTATGAATGTGGTTATTTCATTAAAGAAAATAATAATAATAATAATAATAATAATAATAATAATAATAATAATAATAATAATAATAATAATAATAATAATAATAATAACATAATATTAAAGTAATATAGGTAGCATCACAAACAAGAATAATTATATTAAATTATCTGTTTCAATACTTGCTTCTATACATGATTATTTCGTGCGTTGATTTTTTTTTGGGACATAGGTTGTCATGGTTAACAACTCCTCCCATTTGTTGCTTGAGGTCTATAAAAAAATAATAATTTAGATTTATGTATGTGTAGCCATCCCCCATATTTTATGTCAATGAGTCTTCATATGTTGAATGTATAATGTGTTTCTCTATTACCTTCCCTTGCCGATGTTAGTGAACATTCATATATATCAACTCTTTACATACGTTATACTACATGATTTGTTGATTGTGTTAGTTTATTGTTATTGTCCATGTTTCAATCTTTTAGGTATTGTGCATCATGTGAGCATTGTTAAAAAGTTTCCCAAACATGTTTGGAGCTATGCAGTAAAAAAAAATCATATTCATATTAGCAAGCTTCCTCATATCTCATGTATGTTGGCCTTTGTAGGATCTTCATTCACTCATGATAATATGACTTTATGTGCTATGTGTTATATTTCTCTCAAGTATTTTATGATAGCATGTTCTATGCCCCATGTTAGTAGTCTTTTCTTCATGACTTACACATAACTTATCTTTGTGCTTCATGTTAGAAAATTCTCACACTACATCATGTCCTAATGATAATGCATGTATGTTTGACGAATTCAATTGCTAAGTTACTTGTTAGTTAGATTCTTACTTGATTATATTTTTCTTGAATGATGCCTACCCTAATTCCTATTTTCTTTCTTTCTATGATTTTTGTGAGGCACCTTTTGGAGAAGCAAAGGAGAGGGATCCTTTGGAGCTGCTGTGACGAAGGAGCCTACATAAACAAATCAGTCGCCCCCATTCATTCCGGTGGGGGTGCTACGGGCGGAACCACCGGATCATAGCCCCCGGTGCTGTAAGCTTTCTTAAAAACTTAGAAAACCTTTAGGGGCGCCTAGATGGTTGCACGCCTCCCACCCTTAGGGCCTTGTAGAAACTTCATTTATAATTAGGATTATTTTTCTTTTATTAGATCCCTAAACCTTTTGACATACGTATAGAAGTCTTAAGGGTTAGAAAATAACACTTCTTTTCGTCCTACAACTTTAGTGGCACATAAGGACAAAAACTAAGGACCGGGTCTTAGAAAACATAGACTTAGGATGCAAGCTCCCTATAAGATAGAAACGTTAAAACAAAAACCTAGTGACACGTTTTCTTAGATTTAGATTTTTGTTTTCTTAATTCACTAATAATCAACCAATCAATCTTAACCTAATTATAAAAATATATTAAAACACTTAATTCTTAATCAAGTTATAATTAACATTCATAATTATTAAACTACAAATCTAAATTGTAAACCTAAATCGAATCTAATTAAAACTAATAATTAACCCTTAAACAATCTAAAGTTTAAAAGAAGTAGATTTAATTAGGAGATTAAATTTAATATTAAAATTCATTAGGATAAAAATACTTATAAATATCAAATCCTAGAATAATCTTTAAAATCAATCAACAAATCTCCTTTTAATAAAATACTTAATCTACTTTTTCTTTTCTTTTTATAACAAATTAAAATAATCCAACAAAGTTAATTATCACTGGGTAACCCAGGCCTACGAGGCTATTAAGTTAGCCCCAAGGAGGGTGAAATAAACCTCACGGCCTCGGTGTGAAACAAAGGTGGTGGTTAATCAAACACTAAAATAAAACATCCTAAAATCAATCCTAAAATACTAAGATTTGAATTTTAACTAAAATTCCCTTTAGCCCCTTTTAACAAACAAGAATGCAAAAAAAAAAAAAAAATTAATTAAACTATCCCATATAGGACTTACCAAAGCCACATGACCTACACTTAGACTGGTTTGCTAGGACACGACTACTAGTCTTAGGTTAGGCCGACACTTTTCTTTTCTGTCTGTGTTGTGACGCTCTGCATGTGACCCGTGTGCTGTTTGTTTTTGCTACTTGTGTTAGCTTTTTTTTTTATTTGTGATGCTTTTCTGTAACATTTTTCTAGCTTTCTTTCTGTACTGTTGTTGTGAGCGTTAGAATACCCATAGGTTAGGCACATTTTTTTTCATACTAATGTTGTCTTCCTGTAGGTGGCCGTGCTTACACAGCGCTAAAGGGGCTAAAATTATTAATAATAAATGTATAACTGCTTTAGGTACCTGCTTTAGCTACTTAGCCCCCAATAATCAGAGCACGGCCAAGTGTGATTTATTTTTCTACATTTTCATTCATATATAACTGCGTGGACGATTTTTCTTGGATGATTTTGATTATAACTGCTTAGGATAACCCCTGCAGGAGAGTCTAGATTTTTCTTCTCTTTCTGATGTAAGGTATTTGATAGTAAGTTTTGTGAAAATCATTAAAATAAGGCATTTTAGATGTATAGGAGTCCAAAGGGAAAAGAAAACCCTTACAGGGGGTTTCCTTTTTCATTTGGGCATCCTTTTGGAGCATTCACTACAATGAGCCCGAAGAACTGAAGATGATCCAAAGACGAATCAAGGAAGTGAAGAAAAAGACTGAAGAGATAAAAATGCCTTATTTTAAGATTTGCGTCATTCCCGGGTTGTTGTCGGTGGAGCCCGGCCACCCTTACTTTTCTGTACTCTGTGATGTAATATTGTATGGCACTTGCCATGGACACTCTCTTTCGTGGGCTTTTGTTATTTTTGTTGTGCTTCCTTTATTTTGATTGCGTATTAGAACTGCATGCTTTTTCCTAGGTTTCTTAAATTGCTTTATTTGGGTGTGGCTCGGACGGAGTCAACGTTAGGCTCTTTAGGATGTTAAATTTTATATAAAGTTAAAATCTATTTAAGCAAGATAAAAAGTGAATATATGATTAAAATCAACCATTTTTTTTTAAAAAAATTAATACATGATTTCTTTAAAGGGGTCACTTTTTTAAATTACAATAAATAAGCCTTACTCACTTTACAGTGACTACTGGCCAGTCCTGATTGGCCTTACCTACACATGCATAGCCTTGAGTCAGCATATAAATTTTTCTTTTGGAACATAGAGGGATAGTTTACTTTGCATAAGCATAGTACCATTCATAGTCAGGCTTGATACCCATTTCCTTTTCTATCTCCTACCACTTTTGCATTTGTATAAGACTTGATAACATGAATTTGATACGCTAGGTGGAGTTTAGCTGGTACCCCTTTCCGAGCAGGGTGTTAAATCCAGGTCGGGGCTACATAGATCCCTTGTGGGATTTAAGCCATAAGTCCCCTCATTGTGTCACTTTTTATGAATTCTGAATCTGTTATTTCTCTTAGGGTAATAATCGGGTCTTCGATCTTTTAAACTCAAAATCTTAATTACATCTTTATTCATTTAAAAAGTCTAATAATCACTAAGGTTAAGGAGAAGAGTTTATCTTATTCGGAGTAGAACTTAGGAACTTTCTCTATGCATCAAATCAAGAAGAAAATAATACACCGTCCTTAATCGAGAGTTTTCTTAGATCGAGGTCTAAGATGTAATTAACTACGGGGGCTTGCGCCCGTAGGAAACCGATCCCCATAATCAAATAAACCCCATTCAAGCTGATGTATCGAATGGGGGAAATCTCATGAACTTTTGGGTTATATATATTATTATCCATCGAGGTGTGTAGGTGAAAGTCGCTATCCTCCATGGCTAATCGTATCTATAACTCCATCTGCTCTTCCATCGGCCTGCTTTTGTCGATTGTAAAGGCCTACGACCATTTTGTCATACGGGATAGTGTGATCGTACTCTTTGCATTCGAACCACACGAGCATAATCCTTTCGGAGACCCACAGATTTCTGGCGACCACGGTGGGACAGGTTTCTCTCTCCA
Organism: Dendrobium officinale; assembly: GCA_019514585.1. Lineage (NCBI taxonomy): Eukaryota > Viridiplantae > Streptophyta > Magnoliopsida > Asparagales > Orchidaceae > Dendrobium > Dendrobium officinale. The sequence goes on along the minus strand of CM033697.1, from coordinate 34,909,844 downwards.
TCTTTGGATGTTGTATTATTCACTTTTATAGGTAATCCTAGTTTGGTGCCTAGTTTGAGTTCCCATTTTCTATTTCACTCTCTTCTCTTAATCCTTAGTGAGAGTTAAACATTTTTAATGTATAAAGATTTAATTAAAATTTTGAGTTTATTAGATCTTTGTTTTTTTTATTATTCTCAAATTCAAATCCAGATCAATCTATTTCATGTTAATCTTATTCAAATCAAAACTTTAATATCTATCAATTCCTAGTTGGAATTCTTTTAAACTTAATCTTTTTTATATCATTTCAAATGAATGTCCATATTCTATCTTTGATTGCATGATTCGTATTTGACATAAACTTTAGTCCTGACCATCTCTCTTGTTCGAGCTCTTTTAAACTAGATCTTGATTCATATCAGTCCAAATAGAAACTCAAATGCTATTTTCAATAAAAGGGTCCATAAAATTGACATATCCAAATTTTTCAAAAGAAAATTTAGTTTGAGAAAAGTTTGAGAGTTTAAAATATATAAGACAAAATTTTGAGAGAATTTTCTTTAAAGAGTAATTGACTTATTTTCTTTAATGAAAATTTATCTCTATTTTATTTAAAATGTGAAGTAAGTGTTGGTTGACTCATTTAAACACTTAAAGGATAATTTCTTATGATGATTTATAAAAAGAGATTATTCTCTCCCTCAATCCCTTGTGTGGGATGATCTTATTTTTGAACTAAAATCTTTGATAAATTGGAATTGGGCTTAGAAATAAAAATTTTCTCTATTAGCTTGCAAATTTTCTATCTCGTAGGTATTCTTTGCATAGATATGAATTTATTTCATGATTTTCTCAATCAAGATGTTCATTCTTATCATAGGATCGGGTTTGTTTTGTGAATTCTTCTTCCTTACATAAGAGAGTGAGTTTTCTTCTCTTATGTTTGGAAGATAATTTTACAACTGAGAAAATTTTATTTTAGAGATTTAGAAAGGAAGCCAATTACAAGAAAAAAAAATGAAAGGCGCAATGTTCGCCAAAATTGTTGAAAAGGGCACAAAGTGACCCCAAAAAAAATGAAAGATGCACAAAGTGTATCCAGATGAAAAGATGTGCAAAGTGCGCTAAAAAAAGAGAGGCGCAATGCTCGCCAAAGTTTTTTTTAAAATAGGCATAAAGTGGACCCGAGATGAATAAGTAAATGGCTTTCCTTTCTTGTAAATCTTTAAGTCTCAGAAAACCTATGTCCCTTGATTTGTTTGATTCTTGAATTTGAAAATTATAATTTTTGAACTCATAATTCTGCATTAATATTCTATTAGATATAAAAATATTTGTTATGCAAGAAGATTGAGAAGATTCAATTTCTTTTTCTAATTTATATCTTTTTGAATTAGGTTTTAATTCAAAAAAAATAATACTCATATAAGAGAGAGAGCTCAGTTTGGCTTGTAGGGAGCTTAAACTGGGTTAACAAATTTCAAATCCCTAACTTTTTGGGTTTAGATGAAGTCAACCAATTTCTTACTGAAATTTTAAAATTTGGTTCCTTATGTCATTTTGATTAGGCCAAAATAATCAAGAGGTAAATATTTCGTTTTGGAAAAATAATACTCTTACTCTTTGATAAAAATTTTCACTCTTTAAAAAAAAAATTTATGTGAATCAAACTTATCTCAATTAATTAATGTGTGTTTAACATCTCTTAGTGCCTTTAATATTGAGTGTGTTTAAATGCTCATCTTATTCTTTTGAAAAGTTTATGTATGAAAACTTTTGGACCCAACATTTGATTATAAATCATTCTTAAGGACTGATATGATATTCCTTTGATTGCACTCTCATTTTCTTTTGGAATCTTGGTTGTTTTGAGCTATTATTACCTTGCTTAGAAACAACCGTTTGGGCGTGCATTATTCATATTGATATCTTTATGCCGCCATCACTTGTTTGGGAGCCACTATCTCATGCAGGTTGTTGAGCTTGTTCACTTGTTTGGGAGTCACTCTCCCATTCAAGTTGTTTGTTTTTGTTCACTTGCTTGGGAGACACTATCCCATGCATGTTGTTAGTTTTGTTCACCTGCTTGGGAGCCACTGTCCCATTCAGGTTGTTGTTTCTTTGCTTTCTTGTTTGGGAGCCATTCTCCCATTCAAGTTGTTTATTTTGTTCACTTGTTTGGGAGCCACTTTTCCATTCAAGTTGTTGGTTTTGGTCACCTGCTTGGGAGCCACTATCCCATCCAGGTTGTTGTTTTGCCCACTTGTTTGGGAACCACTATCTCATTCAAGTTTTAGTCTTTGTTCACTTGCTTGGGAGCCACTCTCCCATTCAAGTTGTTGTTTCTGTTCACTTGATTGGGAGCCACTATCCCATTCAAGTTGTTGGTGCTTCACTTATTTTGGAAGTCACTCTTCCATTCAAGTTTTATTTCCATTTCTCAGTTGGGTTCATCCCCTTGGATCTTTCTACATGTGATTATTCTGTCATGTTCTTCCTCATATTGTTATCTTGATGACTTTACCTTGATTTGCATAAGAAGTGTTCATCTTCATTCTATGTCGTTCTTCCTCCACGGATAGACCCGTAGGAGAGATTTCTCATTCGAGTTCTGGTGGATTTCTTTGTTCAAGAGATCCCCTTTCACCACTTTACTTCTTTTTCGCTCTTTGTTCCGCCGTTTCGAATATGGTCAGGCGAACATTGAGTAGTTCTCATTCATCGTTTCGAATATGGTCAGGTGGATGTTGGATCATTTTTCTCTCTTTTGCCCTGCTGTTGCGAATGTGGTCAGGCAGGCATTAGACCTCTTTGGGAAGCTCTTTATTCGCTGTTGTGAATATGGTCAGGTGGATATTGAGCTGTTCTCATTCGCCGTTGCGAATATGGTCAGGCGAATGTTGAACCCCCTTTCTCTTTCCCCCTTTGTCTCGCTGTTTCGATCTGGTCAAGCGAACATTGGGTTGTCCTCATTCACTGTTTCGATCTGGTCAGGTGAATGTTGGACTTTGTCTTTTGTCCCACCGTTGCGATTTTGGTCACGTGGACATTAGACTTTCGGGAGGGCTCATTATTCGCTGTTGCGAATATGGTCAGGTGGATTTTGAGCCATTCTCATTCGCTGTTTCGATCTGATCAGGCGAATGTTGAACTCCCTTTTCTAATTGAGAGAGCCCGACAGAGTCCCTGGGAGGCATTCCTCACTACTCTTTCCTCTTTTGTCCCACCGTTGCGATTTTGGTCAGGTGGACATTAGACTCTTGGGAGGGCTCATTATTCACTATTGAGAATATGGTCAGGTGGATTTTGAGCCATTCTCATTCGCTGTTTCGATCTGGTCAGGCAAATGCGAACTCCCTTTCTTGTTGAGAGAGCCCGACAGAGTCCCTGGGAGGCATTCCTCACTACTCTTCCCTCTTTTGTCCCACCGTTGCGATTTTGGTCAGGTGGACATTAGACTCTTGGGAGGGCTCATTATTCACTGTTGCGATCTGGTCAGGTGGATTTTGAGCCATTCTCATTCGCTGTTTCGATCTGGTCAGGCGAATGCGAACTCCCCTTTCTTGTTGAGAGAGCCCGACAGAGTCCCTGGGAGGCATTCTTCACCACTCTTTCATCTTTTGTCCCACCGTTGCGATTTTGGTCAGGTGGACATTAGACTTTTCTTCGACCCTTTGTTTTGTCGTTTCGATCTGGTCAGGTAAACATTGGGTCATCCTCATCTGCCGTTGTGAATATGGTCAGGTGGATGTTGGATCGCTTTTTCCTTCTGTTCTACTGTTTCGATCTGGTCAGGTGAGCACTGAGTTTTTCCCATTCACTGTTTCGATCTGGTCAGGTGAATGTGGGATGTCTTTTTTTTTCCTTCTATTCTACTGTTTCGATCTGGTCAGGCAGACAGTCGTTTCCTTACTCTACTCTTGTTCACTGTTTCGATCTGGTCAGGTGAGCACTGAGTTTTCCCCATTCACTGTTTCGATCTGGTAAGGTGAATATGGGATGTTTCTCTTTTTCCTTCTGTTCTGCTGTTTCGATTCTGTCAGACAGACAGTTGATTCTTTACTTGTCTTACTCTTGTTCACTATTTCGATTCGGTCAGGTGAGCATTGAGTTTTTCCCATTCGCTGTTGCGAATATGGTCAGGTGGATGTGGGACCCCCTCTTTCTTTCTCCTTCTGTTCTGCTATTTTAATCTGGTTAGGCAGACAGTTGGCTCTTCCCTTTTCTTACTCTTTACTTACTATTTCGAATATGGTCAAGTGAGTCTTGAGTTTTTCTCCATTCACTGTTTCGATCTGATCAGGTGGATGTGGGATCCTTCTCCCTTTTCTCTATGCTGCTGTTGCGATGTGGTCAGGCAGATATATGATTTCCTTATTTTTTATTATTCTTCCTTATGTTTTTTACTCTTTGATATTTGCTATAATTTTCAAGTGATGATTGAATATGTTCCTCCTTGCATCATCTTAGACGTGTGTTATAGGTGATTGTTGAATCTTCCTTGGTTCTTTATGAATTTGTTTCAATTCTGCTCATGTGAGCATAGTATCCCTCCTTCTATTCTGCTGTTGTGATTAGGCAGATAGTTGAGCTTCTTTGCTTGGCTCTTTCTCGTTATCCTAGTTTAATCAAGTGAGCATTGAGTATTCTTCGTTCGTTGTTTCGATTTGGTCAGACGAATGTTGAGTTTCTTTTCTTCTTTTGTCCCACCATGTTTGCATGATTGTGTGAGCATTATATGAATGACGGTTATTGTATGTCTGTATGACAAATGCATGATTTGATGAATATTATATGATTATTTGAGCATATAATTGAGTGACTATTGCATGATCATGTGAATCATTGTATGATTATATGATTGTGATGTTATTATTTCATGATTGTTTGCTTATCGTGTGGTTTGATAATCATTATGTAATTGGATGATCATTGTGTGATTATATGAATATCATATGATTATGTGTTTGCAACCTGATTATGTGCTATTGAATGATCGCATCAATATTGTATGATTAGATGATAATTGCATTATTGTATGATCGTAGTAAAGATTGTTCGGTTATTGTGTAAGTGCATGAGCATTGCATAATGATGCAATTATTATATGATCGTTTGCTTATTTTTATGCGTTTTGATATGATTACATATTTATCATATATTTATCACATGGTAGTGTGGTTACTATGTGATTGTATGATTGAGGTATGACTAGTTATTGCTATATGACTAGTTGAATGCAGTATGATTATGTGATGTTTGTTTGATTAGATAATATTGTGATTTGATGATACGACTGCTTGATTGCATGATTATGTGATTGACGTATGATTGCATGAGCACTGTGTGATTATGTGATCATAACATGGTGGGACACTTATTGCATGATTGTTGTGTGATTGAATGCCTGTTGAACTTCTTTATTGGTTTTTTGGTTGTACCTTCCTAGAGTTAGGGAGGTCAACGCCAACACGTACGGTTCACTTGTCGTTTGCCGCACATGTTGGGGTTGTGTTTGTTGACCTCCTTTTTGGCATCGGTCACTTACGCTATCTTATCTTGCATTTTGTAGATTGATCCACCTTCTCGTATGTTACATAGTTGCGCTGATGAAGGGTCACCTTGCGTATGCTATCTCGGCTCGTCATCGACCTTAGGATTTAGTCCTTTTGATCACATTTTGTCCTCTTATAATGTTTCAAATAACATGTGGTCGGGTCGATAACGATTTGATTTGATTTCACGCATTTGGGCCTTTATCACGCATGTTCGTTTCGTACTTAATATCTTTTGATTGAGACACGTTTTGTGAAATGGATTGCACGGGTGAGTCTGGATCGCCTAGATCATCCGAATAAGCCCATTCACACTCGAGTCGAGTATCGTTTGATGTGTGCCGATATAAGATAAATTGAGATTATTATCATTATTATTTTATTATTATTATTACTATTATTATTATTATCATTATTATATATATATATTTATATACATATATACATATCTTTCTAATTAATTTAAAAGTAAATAATTGTAATAAATTATATTTAGGAATTAAAATACTGATTATTTTAAAATCAAAGAAATTTGATAAATCAAATTCGGGTTAAAATATAAAATTAAATAGAAATAAATATACATATTAAACAAAAATAATTAAATAGTATAATATAACATCACATTCAAAATAGTTTTAAATTGAGTTTGTTTCCAAATTTCTTTTAATTCAACTTTTCACATATCTCCAAATGAAGCATATATTTAGATCCAATGGTTAAGATGTATGCAGCAAAAGAGATATATCTTAATGCTTTTGCAGGAAAAGATATCAAGAGGACAATGGTTCACTTTTGCTTTTTCAGAGAAAGAAATTGCTCAATTAGATCTCAGCCGTCTGATGGAGAGAGCTCCTCATACATGAACTCTTGGAGGGAATGAGGATACGGGGACATGGACAGAGAAATCTCTTGGTCTTCCGAGGACTTCAGCCGGCCCTAGCTCCTCATCCCCCAAGCCTTTCCTTCCTCTGAGATGGCTCTCATAAGCAAGCAACAGGGGAGAGCTCCTCGGCCCTGATGACAAGACACGATTTCTCACACTAAGAGGCAAAGAAATGTTCTCTTACTATCCCGACCGCACGCCGGCAACCTCGATGTCGACCTCCGAGCTCATGGTCCACTATCGTTGGTGTCCAGTTCTTGTCGTCGACCCCAGCCGCCTCACTCGCCGCCGCTGACAGTTCTCTCGAGCCATTCCTCCTTCCAACTCTTCCGCCATTCTCTTGGCCACGACATGGGGTCCGTCGTCAATGCCGACCAGCTGACCGACTCACCGACGTTGCCCCCAACCTCTCGCCGGCCATTCATACGCTGCTGGTCATTTGACCACCAGCTATTCTCCTCACGTTGCCAGCCAAGGCACCTCCGACCAAGCTCTTCTACTCGATGCCGAGCCCCTCTCCGACGCCGGTCTCGACCCGAGCTACTCGCTGCCACCTTCCAGACCGGCAGACCATCGGTTGCTTATCTCATAGGCTAGTGGGTGATTTTCTTTTTTTTTTTTTTTTGCTACAGCAAACTACCCAGCTACAGGTATAAAACTCCCCAACTCTAAGTTCCATTCCTTAGCAGTTCCTTGACCAAGTCTAAAGATTTTATTCAAGCTCATTTATTAAGGTTATATTTATCTTCATTATGTATAAAACTGATCACCGCATATACAGTCATGTTTGTAAAGATTGATTTCGCTGTTCACTTTATATGATTGTTGTATTTGAGATTTAGTACTATACATCATTTACTATGATTGTTGTGTATGAGGTTGAGCGTTATTTAAATAGGCATGTCAAAAAAAAAAAAAAAAGATTCCATATGAGCTGCCCTTCATTTGTTTTATTCTCCGATTTGATTTTTGTTCTTCTCATGATATGGAAGATAAGATATGAATGCCAAGATAGTTTTTTTGGGCGTTTTCTGTTCTTTCACAAAACTGAAGAGTCGAGAATAAAGCATGCTTGTTAGCAGACCTTTTTTTATTTTAATGGCAAAGTGTATGGTGTTAAAGCGTGCTTGGTAGTTCTTTGATGTTTATGACTATTATTGTATTGATAAGCTCTGAATAGATTGTGTCATGGGAATCTTAATCAAAAATATGTGAATAGAGTTTTTTTCTTTTCTTTTAAGATTATGTGCGATGGTAAACTATGATCTTCACATCAATTTAATTAATGTAATTTTATAGTGTTGCATATCAGTCGCTCGATGAAAATGCTTTTAAAAAAAAAAAAAAACTATAATGGAGTAAATTTGTACCAAAGCTCAACAAATGCTGAAAAGTTTATCCTTTAATGTTTGGAAAGTTTTAAATGTGATGCATTTCTACCGAACTTTATGGATGATCGAGATAGGGTCTCAAAGTATTCTCATGCGAAGTAAATTTATCATCTTGTCTTTCCTATTTTCATCTCATTAGAGTCGAATGCCGTCATTCAATGGACAAGCTAACTCGTTCTTTTTTTTATTATTTATATATTAATATATATGAATATTATTTACTTCAATGATTGCATATAATGTGATATATGTAGCTTCGTCGAGATTAATTGTTATATAATTATCTTGATTTTAAAATAATTTATATAATAAAATCATGCATATTATTTTAATACAGTACAATAAGTCTTATTAAAGAAAATCATATTTTTTTTTATTCAAAAGCTAACATAGATTTTATTCATTATAAAATATATTTTAAATGTTCTTGATTTAAAAATAAAAATATATGTAAATATGTTTGTGATAAATGTATAGGTTAACATAACTCAATTTAATTTGGTTGGTCAGGCCGATGCGTCTACAACATTATGAGTCTTTATATATATATATATATATATATATATATATATATATATATATATATATATATATATATATATATGATTTGTTCGCATAAGGATATATAGGCATAGAAATATATAAATTATTATTATTATTATTATTTTTTGTATAAATAATCATGGGCATGCATGTTCAAAGATGCGAAAACAATTCACCATCAAATAATTATGAGTGTGGTTATTTCATTAAAGAAAATAATAATAATAATAATATAATATTAAAGTAATATAGGTGGCATCACAAACAAGAATAATTATATTAAATTATATGTTTCAATTCTTGCTTCTATACATGATTATTTCGTGCGTTGATTTTTTTTTGGGACATAGGTTGTCATGGTTAACAACTCCTCCCATTTGTTGCTTGAGGTCTATAAAAAAAATAATAATTTAGATTTATGTATGTGTAGCCATCCCCCATATTTTATGTCAATGAGTCTTCATATGTTGAATGTATAATGTGTTTCTCTATTACCTTCCCTTGCCGATGTTAGTGAACATTCATATATATCAACTCTTTACATACGTTATACTACATGATTTGTTGATTGTGTTAGTTTATGTTTATTGTCCATGTTTCAATCTTTTAGGTATTGTGCATCATGTGAGCATTGTTAAAAAGTTTCCCAAACATGTTTGGAGCTATGCAGTAAAAAAAAATCTAGATGGTTGCACGCCTTTAGGGGCCTAGATGGTTGCACGCCTCCCACCCTTAGGGCCTTGTAGAAACTTCATTTATAATTAGGATTGCTTTTCTTTTATTAGATCCCTAAACCTTTTGACATACGTATAGAAGTCTTAAGGGTTAGAAAATAACACTGCTTTTCGTCCTACAACTTTAGTGGCACATAAGGATAAAAACTAAGGATCGGGTCTTAGAAAACATAGACTTAGGATGCATGCTCCCTATAAGATAGAAACGTTAAAACAAAAACCTAGTGACACGTTTTCTTAGATTTAGATTTTTGTTTTCTTAATTCACTAATAATCAACCAATCAATCTTAACCTAATTATAAAAATATATTAAAACACTTAATTCTTAATCAAGTTATAATTAACATTCATAATTATTAAACTACAAATCTAAATTGTAAACCTAAATCGAATCTAATTAAAACTAATAATTAACCCTTAAACAATCTAAAGTTTAAAAGAAGTAGATTTAATTAGGAGATTAAATTTAATATTAAAATTCATTAGGATAAAAAATACTTATAAATATCAAATCCTAGAATAATCTTTAAAATCAATCAACAAATCTCCTTTTAATAAAATACTTAATCTACTTTTTCTTTTCTTTTTATAACAAATTAAAATAATCCAACAAAATTAATTATCACTGGGTAACCCAGGCCTACGAGGCTATTAAGTTAGCCCCAAGGAGGGTTAAATAAACCTCACGGCCTCGGTGTGAAACAAAGGTGGTGGTTAATCAAACACTAAAATAAAACATCCTAAAATCAATCCTAAAATACTAAGATTTGAATTTTAACTAAAATTCCCTTTAGCCCCTTTTAACAAACAAGAATGCAAAAAAAAAAAAAAAAAATTTTAATTAAACTATCCCATATAGGACTTACCAAAGCCACACGACCTACACTTAGACTGGTTTGCTAGGACACGACTACTAGTCTTAGGTTAGACCGACACTTTTCTTTTCTGTCTGTGTTGTGACGCTCTGCATGTGACCCGTGTGCTGTTTATTTTTGCTACTTGTGTTAGCTTTTTTTTTTTTGTTTGTGATGCTTTTCTGTAACGTTTTTCTAGCTTTCTTTCTGTACTGTTGTTGTGAGCGTTAGAATACCCATAGGTTAGGCACGTTTTTTTTTCATACTAATGCTGTCTTCCTGTAGGTGGCCGTGCTTACACAGCGCTAAAGGGGGCTAAAATTATTAATAATAAATGTATAACTGCTTTAGGTATCTGCTTTAGCTACTTAGCCCCCAATAATCAGAGCACGGCCAAGTGTGATTTATTTTTCTACATTTTCATTCATATATAACTGCGTGGACGATTTTTCTTGGATGATTTTGATTATAACTGCTTAGGATAACCCCTGCAGGAGAGTCTAGATTTTTCTTCTCTTTTTGATGTAAGGTATTTGATAGTAAGTTTTGTGAAAATCATTAAAATAAGGCATTTTAGATGTATAGGAGTCCAAAGGGAAAAGAAAACCCTTACAAGGGGTTTCCTTTTTCATTTGGGCATCCTTTTGGAGCATTCACTACAATGAGCCCGAAGGACTGAAGATGATCCAAAGACGAATCAAGGAAGTGAAGAAAAAGACTGAAGAGATAAAAATGCCTTATTTTAAGATTTGCGTCATTCCTGGGTTGTTGTCGGTGGAGCCCGGCCACCCTTACTTTTCTGTACTCTGTGATGTAATATTGTATGGCACTTGCCATGAACACTCTCTTTCGTGGGCTTTAGTTATTTTTGTTGTGCTTCCTTTATTTTGATTGCATATTAGAACTGCATGCTTTTTCCTAGGTTTCTTAAATTGCTTTATTTGGGTGTGGCTTGGACGGAGTCAACGTTAGGCTCTTTAGGATGTTAAATTTTATATAAAGTTAAAATCTATTTAAGCAAGATAAAAAGTAAATATATGATTAAAATCAACCAATTTTTTTTTTTAAAAAATTAATACATGATTTCTTTAAAGGGGTCACTTTTTTAAATTACAATAAATAAGCCTTACTCACTTTACAGTGACTACTGGCCAGTCCTGATTGGCCTTACCTACACATGCATAGCCTTGAGTCAGCATATAAATTTTTCTTTTAGAACATAGAGGGATAATTTACTTTGCATAAGCATAGTACCATTCATAGTCGGGCTTGATACCCATTTCCTTTTCTATCTCCTACCACTTTTGCATTTGCATAAGACTTGATAACATGAATTTGATACGCTAGGTGGAGTTTAGCTGGTATCCCTTTCCGAGCAGGGTGGTAAATCCAGGTCGGGGCTACTTAGATCCCTTGTGGGATTTAAGCCATAAGTCCCCTCATTGTGTTGAATCTGTTATTTCTCTTAGGGTAATAATCGGGTCTTCGATCTTTTAAACTTAAAATCTTAATTACATATTTATTCATTTAAAAAGTCTAATAATCATTAAGGTTAAGGAGAAGAGTTTATCTTATTCGGAGTAGAACTTAGGAACTTTCTCTGTGCATCAAATCAAGAAGAAAATAATACACCGTCCTTAATCGAGAGTTTTCTTAGATCGAGGTCTAAGATGTAATTAACTACGGGGGCTTGCGCCCGTAGGAAACCGATCCCCACAATCAAATAAACCCCATTCGAGCTGATGTATCGAATGGGGGAAATCTCGTGAACTTTTGGGTTATATATATTATTATCTATCGAGGTGTGTAGGTGAAAGTCGCTATCCTCCATGGCTAATCGTATCTATAACTCCATCTGCTCTTCCATCGGCCTGCTTTTGTCGATTGTAAAGGCCTACGACAATTTTGTCCTACGGGATAGTGTGATCGTACTCTTTGCATTCGAACCACACGAGCAGAATCCTTTCGGAGACCCACAGGTGACATTAAGTTCCCTTACCATACTACACAGCAGAGTAAGATTTTCTGGGCTGAGATTGCCATCAGCTTCTTCTTGTAACTGTAGTTTGAGAATATCACTCTTTAGTTCTTCTTTCAATTGAATCAGACTTTTACATTTATTCTTGTTCCAAAAAAAAAAAAAAGAGATTTCAAAGTTCTCTTAATTTTTCTATTAATAACTTTAGATTCATCCCCATAATCATGCTTATTCCATGCATTAACAACAATATTCCTGGAAGCAGGATATGATTTCCAGGTATCCTCAAACCTGAAAGTTTTAGGATGAGAATGTGTAGTTTTGTTAAGCTTGAAAGCTATGAGACAATGATCAGAGGCTATTCTAGCAAGATGCCTAATAGAAGCAGTCGGGACCATCTGTAGAGCCTTGAAGTTCTGCAAGCAGCGATCTAAGCGCTCCCAGATTCTGGCATTGCCTTGCTTATTGTTTCACCAAGTGTATTTAGGACTGATTACTACTAAATCATGAAGGTCTTGGTTAGACATGAATAACTTCATGTCCTTAGACCCTTGTTGACCCGTAAAAACAGAAGAAAAAAAAATAAAAAAAAAAATCAAATCTCGGCGCCATACCTCGCACGTCGCTAGCACGTCTCGACGTCCCCTCTCGCCAACCCAAGCGCTCGATCTCTCTGTTTCTCGCTCCCAACTTCGCCTCTTCCACGACTTTCCCTTCCTGTCGATCTGGAAGTTACGACAATTTGATCGGAAGCAACCCAGGAAGCTCGTTGACTGCGAAGGAACTTTCTCCCTTTTGAGTCACTTCTTCTGCTCCATTCGCAGCTGCTCGACTTCGACCTTCAACGACTTTCCCTTCCTGTCGGGATCGGAAGTCATGACATTTTGTGCGGAAGCAACAACGCGAGCTCGCTTGCAGTGAAGGTAACTTTCTCCCTGCTCACGCACTTCTCCGACCAAATTCTGTCGCTCCTTCGACTCCTCCTTAGCTGTTCGACTTCGCTCCATGTACGACTTTCCCTTTCTGCTGGATCGGAAGTTGGACATTTTAATCTGAAGCAAGAACGTGAGCTTGCTGGCCGTGACCTCCTCCCTTGCGCATGCTTCCACGGCCAAATCCCATGAACCCGCTGAACAGAGAGATAGTGAGAGGGAGAGGGATTTTTGTAATTTAATTATAATTATAATTATAATTATTATAATTATTGTTAATTATAAATGTATTTAGTTATAATTAACTTTGTTTAATTATAATTAATTATATTTATAATAATTAATTATAATTACTTAATTTAATTATAATTTCTTATTATTTTTAAATGATAATTAATTAATGAAATAATTAGTTATAATTAATTGATTTTAATTATAATTAGTAATTCTAATTAAATTAATTATTATTAATTATAATTGATTATAATTAATTAAGTTAATTATGTTTTTTTTAATATAATTATAATTAATAAATGTTAATCATAATTAATTATAATTAATTAAATTTAATTATAATTAATTATTTTAGCTATTATTAATTATAATTAATTATTAAAAAAAATGCTCCTCTTGCCTCGATCCACGAGCCTCCTCACCGGTCTTCAAGGTATAATTTCTAACTCAAATCCTGTCCTCGACGTTTGCAGCGGACCGGGGAACCACCTATATGCGCTCTTGTAGCACGGTAGGAGGGAGCCCGGTGCGAAGCATACGATAAGGCGGGTAAGCCCTATACACGCTCTTGTAGCATGGTGGGGACGGTCCTCGGCCTCGACCTCAACACCGACACCGCCGACACTACTATGCAAAGGTATGATGGTCCAAAATCCTATTCTCGACGTTTGCAGCGGACCGGAGAACCACCTATATGCGCTCTTGTAGCACGGCAGGAGGGATCCCGGTGCGACGCATACGACGAGGTGGGAGAGCCCTATACACGCTCTTGTAGCGTGGTGGGGAGTCACTGCTTCTCTGGTACGTCACTGCAGTTCTGGTACGGATACTGCTGAAGGCCCCATACACGCTCTTGTAGCGTGGTGAGATGAAATTTTGTACGGCCGCGGTGTCTACGAACACCTACCATACAAGCTCTAGTAGTGTGGTGGGAAGGCCCAGCTCCCCAATTTTCCCCCAAACGGGGGATATGCCGGGGTGCTGCCGAAATTTTCACTGAAATGTACAAAGACTGGAACAATTCGAAGACCTTCTTGGACAACAATAAAGAAGACTTGTACTCGAATAAAAATGTACATAACTTGAACTAAAATGAGCAGAGGACCTGTACAAGAACAGAGGACTTGTGGACCTAAATCAGAATCAAAATTCAAATGATTTCTAAAGACCAAATTCAAATGAGATAAAATCAAACTGAAATCAAAATCAAGTCAATACGAGCATGTATTTGAACTTGCAAGGACTTCAGAAGATCCTGAACAAAGACTTGAACTTGTACTCTGAATTCAAAACTAGAACAAGATGTGGACAACAAGAACTTATGCATTTGAACTTGAACTTTACGACGCCAAGTGAAATCCAGATTTGCAAGCATTTGATTCAAATCCGGATGAATTTAGTAGGATGATAGGAGACCTGAATGAATGTGGGAGACTTAGACTGAGTTTGAATTCAAGTCTAAATGAAACTTAACTCGAACTCAGGCTATACGACATCAAGTGGGGACTTGTAAACTTGATGAATTCAAGTCTGAATGAAATTGAATTTGGATCCAAACACATGCAAAGATCAAAATTTGGATCATACACGAGGAAACTCAAACTACAAGATCTGGATGAACGAACTCCTACGACATTCCCTACAATGCCTGTTGATTGAGATGGCAATACTGGAGACCAGCAATCAAAGATCTACCCCTACAAGCAAATGCAATCGTCTACCCACCTGAGATTGGTGAAAAGGTGGATTTGATGTTGGAGCAATGGCTCTCCTACGAACATCTCTACGAGATCGTAGAAAATACCACGGGTCCTTCCAAATAAGCACGAACCACTTGTGGATAACAACAGTGTGTACATCGTAAGCATAACGGACCACTGTGGACACAGGTACGAATATCACCTACGACAACGGTGATCAAGATCTGTTAAGAAAGTTGCTATTTGCATGTTTTACATTCTTGCAACTTGTATTATTTTGATGATTCCAAATATTATTGTTTTATGTGTAGTTATCTCCTAACACTTTTTAGAAGATTTGTTTTTGCTCTTGTGTGTACTAATATTTCAGGAAAATCAAACTCCAGACTACGAAGACTTCAAATCAAATTCAGCATGAGATACTTTGTGAAATTGAAGCTTGTACTTTTTATTTGAATTAAATTTGAGAGGGGGTGATTGTAATTGAGTGAATAAATTTACACAAACTTAAAGGAGATATTGAAAAAGTTTTTGTATTGATCGTACGGAACGAACATTGTTCGTACGGGACGATCAGATCAGTTATCTCCTTATAAGAGCAATGGAACGGACAAGAACTGAACTGGAAATATTTTCTAAGTCCTAATCGTCCAGACGAAATCATTTTCGTCCCAGGACAAGTTTCTTTATGTAAAAATTTCGTCCAGACGAAGTCCAGTTCGTCCAGGACGATGGGAACCGATTATGGCAGTTTCTGAGAGTTTTCATAACCGACTTTTGATATAACTGTTCGTCCAGACGAAATATTTTCATCCCGGGACGAACCAAGGACAAAATTGGTTCGTACAGATGAACAAAATTTCGTACGGGACGATCCAGTGCGCAGAAAAACATATTTTTAGCACGTTTTTGGACGGTTTTTCTTCTCCTTTCTATATAAGGAGTCCTAGAAACTATTACAAATGCCTTTGGAGTTGTTTTCTCTTGAGAGGGATCATTGAGAGGGAGAAGATCCTTGGAGCGGATTTCAAGGGAGTGTGGAGAGGATATTCACACGGTTGCTCCGGCGAAGGCTCTCAAGTGAAGTTCAACAACATCGGTCCGGTTCTCTGCCGACAATTGGAGAAGTGTAAAAGGACGACAAAGTGTATCTTTGACAGTCATTGTGTCTTCGTTCTTGTGGAGAAAACTTGAAGAGAGAACTTGAAAGGGAGAGAGGAAAGGGTGGAGTTTGAGAGGGAGAAGATCCTTGAAGGGGATTTCAAGGGAGTGTGAAGGGGATATTCACACAGTTGCTCCGGCGAACTTGCACCTCATTACTGTCGGATTCAAGGGTCGTCTTGAGGGAAGTTTTGGCAAGAAGAAGATCTCTTTGGTGTTAAAGAACCCGGCTACTCCGCCGCACCGGGGAAGGTGAAAGTGATTTTGTACAGGCTTCTCCGCCTTGCTGTGGGAGAAAAAGGAGAGTCACTTTGTGGTATTAGTGCAATACTCAGAGGGTGCCTCTAGGGAGTGGATGCAGGTCAAGGTTTGACCGAACCACTATAAATCTGGTGTGTTCTTTCTTATTTTTTATTCCGCATTTAATTTCATTGCAAGTTGTTTACTCTGGTTGAAAAGTTTATTTTAAACTTTAATTTTAACTTGCATCAATAATTCAAAAGGTTTTCTAAAATTCCAAGAGTTGAAGTTACATTTTTTAAATTGCCAATTCACCCCCCCTCTTGGTTAGCCTTGGGACACTCACTTAGGCTTAACAACCTAATTACTAGACTCAACAAGTGGTATCAGAGCTTTGTTTCAAAATCATAAGTTTAGACTACTTTTTGAAAAATGAATATGGCTAATTTTAGAAACCATAAATTGTTAGATGGATGTTCGATTGTTAGACCACCTTTATTTGAAAGTATTTCTTTTGATTTTTGGAAAATTCGAATGTCTACTTTCTTGCAATCAATAGATTATCGCATGTGGCATATGATTCAAAGTGGTTATTCTGTACCGTCACGTATTATAGATGGAATCAAAACTGATATCCCTTTTTCTAAATGGAGTAGAGTAGAACAAATTTATGCACAATTAAATGCTAAATGTATGAATTATTTGTTCTGTGCTTTAAATTCTGAAGATTATATGAGAGTCTCTACATGTACTACAGGTAAGGAAATTTGGGATAGTTTATGTATTACATATGAAGGTACTAGTGAAGTCAAGCAATCTAAGTTGAATTTTTTGATGAATAACTATGAACTCTTTAGCATGAAACCTTATGAGTCGATCTTAGACATGTATACTAGGTTTATTCAAATTGTAACATCAATGCATGCTTTAGGTAAAGAGTTTTCAAACTTTGAAATAGTCAATAAAATTCTACGTTGTTTACTTGACAAGTTTGATGCCAAAGTTCTTGCTATTTGTGAATCGAAAAATTTGAATGAATATTCTATTGATAATTTGATTGGCTCACTCATTGCCTACGAGAAATGTTTGGGTCAAAGACTTTTGGATGCAGGTGAAACAATAATGCTAAAAGCGGAAGACATGGAGAAAAGTGGCTTAGTTGGTGAGAAAAGCGATGACTTAACAAGCAAATTGAAAAGTCTACTAAAGCACAAGAATAAGCATCAACAAAAGTGGAATAAAGGTAAAAATGATAAGAATGTTCAAATTTCTTCTAATATCATTTGCTTTGGATGCAGGAAATTTGGACATCTAAAAAGCCAGTGCCCTAATTTGAGAACTCTTCCTACTAAAGAAAAGGGCAAAGCTAAGCAAATTATAAAATTGAAAAATAATGAAAAGCAAAAAATCTCTTGGGCAGATCTAGCTTCTGAATCATCAGACCAGGAGAAAAATGATGTTTAAAACCCTTTGTTTATTTATTTTTGTTGTATTTTTATTTTTGTTTGTTTTGTGTGTTTTTGTGTTTTTATTTTTAGTATTTTGAATGATTTTGAAATGTTTTCTCATTTGATTTCATGTTTTAGATCGATGTTAATGTTCTTAATCTTTATGAAATTCATTTAGTACTTTTAATCTCTATTGTGCCTAAACTAAAATTGTAATTAGAAATTAATTTCATTAGAAAATCTAGTTTATCTAAATTTAATTTTTTTCCTATAACTTGTTTTAGTTAGAATTTTTTTAATTTCATGTCTTTCATTTTAGACTACAAAATCTTAATTATTATTATTGTATCTTAGATGTCTATCTTTATTTTGTATTTCATTTTTTCAATTAATATTTATGCACTTAGAAAAATTTGAGATTCTAGATTATTGTCTTTGGAAAGAATTCAATTACTCTTGAAAATTGTACAAATGTACAAAATCAAAAGGAATGCGCAACAAAGTTGCAAATGTGAAAAAGAGGCACAAAATAAGCCCAATAAAGAAAGATGCACAAAAATGTGCCACCTATATGAAAAAGATGCACAAAAATGTGCCACCTATATGAAAAAGATGTGCAAAGCGCCACCTGTGGTGATTTTTTTCTTTCCAGATTCTTTTTAGTCTATTAATTCAAGTAGATCTAATGTTCATTTATATTTCAATTGATTTTTGGAATATGCAATTTTTTACTCATCTTTATTACAATGATTTTTCATATCATAAATGTCTAAATTGAATCATGTTTTTCATAAATTCTTACTTATTACAATGTTATATCAATTTTTTAAATTCTATGAATTTCTATGATTGACCTAATGTTTTTAGTTTTAAAATTGCATCCCTTGTATCAATCACCATTTAGATTAAATGTTCAAATGAATTTTCATACAATTACTTACATTTCTTGTCTATTTCTTCTTCACTTTTTGTTGTTGTCAAAAAGGGGGAGAAATCTTTATGTTTGTATGTTATTGTGTTCTTTATGTTTGTATGTTATTGTGTTTGTTTTGTGTGTTTGTTTTGTGTGTCTGAACAATAAAAATTTTAAAATTTTTTCTTGATTTAAATTGCCTCCTTATTTTCATGTATTCATCAATTCAGGGGGAGTTTAGGAGATAGAAAGATTTGTTTAAATTGAAATCATACAAACAATAATTGTTTTGCCATCATCAAAAAGGGGGAGATTGTTAAGAAAGTTGCTATTTGCATGTTTTACATTTTTGCAACTTGTATTATTTTGATGATTCCAAATATTATTGTTTTATGTGTAGTTATCTCCTAACACTTTTTAGAAGATTTGTTTTTGCTCTTGTGTGTACTAATATTTCAGGAAAATCAAACTCCAGACTACGAAGACTTCAAATCAAATTCAGCATGAGATACTTTGTGAAATTGAAGCTTGTACTTTTTATTTGAATTAAATTTGAGAGGGAGTGATTGTAATTGAGTGAACAAATTTACACAAACTTAAAGGAGATATTGAAAAATTTTTTGTATTGATCGTACGGGACGAACATTGTTCGTACGGGACGATCAGATCAGTTATCTCCTTGTAAGAGCAATGGAACGGAAAAGAATTGAATTGGAAATATTTTCTAAGTCCTAATCATCCAGACGAAATCATTTTCGTCCCAGGACAAGTTTCTTTATGTAAAAATTTCGTCCAGACGAAGTCCAGTTCGTCCAGGACGATGGGAACCGACTATGGCAGTTTCTGGGAGTTTTCAGAACCGACTTTTGATATAACTGTTCGTCCAGACGAAATATTTTCGTCCCGGGAGGACGAAATTGGTTCGTACAGATGAACAAAATTTCGTACGGGACGATCCAGTGCGCAGAAAAACATATTTTTAGCACGTTTTTGGACGGTTTTTCTTCTCCTTTCTATATAAGGAGTCCTAGAAACTATTACAAATGCCTTTAGAGTTGTTTTCTCTTGAGAGGGATCATTGAGAGGGAGAAGATCCTTGGAGGGGATTTCAAGGGAGTATGGAGGGGATATTCACACGGTTGCTCCGGCGAAGGCTCTCAAGTGAAGTTCAACAACATCGGTCCGGTTCTCTGCCGACACTTGGAGAAGTGTAAAAGGACGACAAAGTGTATCTTTGACAGTCATTGTGTCTTCGTTCTTGTGGAGAAAACTTGAAGAGAGAACTTGAAAGGGAGAGAGGAAAGGGTGGAGTTTGAGAGGGAGAAGATCCTTGAAGGGGATTTCAAGGGAGTGGGAAGGGGATATTCACACAGTTGCTCCGGCGAACTTGCACCTAATTACCGTCGGATTCAAGGGTCGTCTTGAGGGAAGTTTTGGCAAGAAGAAGATCTCTTTGGTGTTAAAGAACCCGGCTACTCCGCCGCACCGGGGAAGGTGAAAGTGATTTTGTACAGGCTTCTCCGCCTTGCTGTGGGAGCAAAAGGAGAGTCACTTTATGGTATTAGTGCAATACTCAGAGGGTGCCTCTAGGGAGTGGATGTAGGTCAAGGTTTGACCGAACCACTATAAATCTGGTGTGTTCTTTCTTATTTTTTATTCCACATTTAATTTCATTGCAAGTTATTTACTCTGGTTGAAAAGTTTATTTTAAACTTTAATTTTAACTTGCATCAATAATTCAAAAGGTTTTCTAAAATTCCAAGAGTTGAAGTTACATTTTTTAAATTGCCAATTCACCCCCCCTCTTGGTTAGCCTTGGGACACTCACTTAGGCTTAACAACCTAATTACTAGACTCAACAAGATCTTCAAGTACGTCGGGTACAAAGACAACCCGATGTACGAAAAAGGACACCCCCTGACAGAAGGAAGGAAATGTTTGAACAAATTAGAACCAAACTTCCTGATGTTTCAAAATTCATTCTTGATTTTATATTCAGGAAGAAGACGATATTCACATCTACAAATATCAAAATCCAGAAGAAATCCCCGGTGATTGAGAAAGGGGGGAGTCAATATCAAGACTAGCACGCCACCGGATCTGCAACACTGATACAAGCAGACAGAAGGCGTCTACAACATTCATATTTGGCCTTTAAGGCCTTCAACAAAGAAAATTCATGAACAAAGGCATGAAGCCCACAGAACCCGATCCTTCTATACGGATCAATAGGAGTCGACAGGGTTCGAACTATTAAATAGATACACGGTTGTGGGGACCGATGTATTTGTTCCAATACATTCATATTCGGCATTAGAGGCCTGAAATCAAGAAAATTCTTAAACAAAGGCACAAAGCCTATAAGAAACCCGATCCTCTGTCGACAGCTCGATAGAGTTTACAGGGTTCAATCAACTAAAGTGGAGATGACCCCAAACACCCCGATGATGGCCGTGTTGAATGAAGATCTCAACCGGAGGGGTCAATTTCAGGCATTCTTAAATGCCTCCCAAAAAATCCAAAATTCAAGAACTATTTCAAATTCCATCCTAAATTTCAAAATATTTAAAACTGAAATCAAATCATCAATACCTTAAAGCAAAATCCATCCACCCTCCGCAATAGTTTGCCGAGGCGGACAAATCAAAATTTACTTGTGCTCACAAAGAGCCAAGAGCCAAGTTGAAAATATCACTAGGATCCATTCTCAAATAATCTCCTGCTAGTAAGGACGTGGTACGTGTCCTCTAACCGGCGGTCTACCGTCAAATGGCACCGAAGGATAAACGGCTATGACCCGGGGCCCTCTGAACCGAGTGGTTTTGCTTCCAAATGGCATCACGATATACCAGTTATGGCCAGAGCCAATACGCTCCTTATTGGAAATAAATCCTTGAGATATGAATCAATAGGATATGATTGATAGGGCAGAAAGCTCTCTGTCAGCTAAGGTGGATTCAAATTTGTCCCCTTAGGCAAATACCCATCCCAAATCTACAAGGTCCCCTTGGATGAAGCAACCCATGGCTGCCGACAAGGATCCTTCTGTCAGGTTGGGTCGACTACCTCCTCTGACTAAGTAGACCAGGGACCATGATGGCCCAGGACGACGGAACCATGGGATCTTGATCGGGTTCATCATCCATTCCCCCACCATCCGCTTTAAGTGCAAGATGGTGCAAATTTCTATTTTTAAATATCTAATCTTCCAACCCAAAATCCAAAAACCCAATTCTTCAATTCCCAATATCCAAACCTTTCAAATTCTCAAATCCAAATCCAATTTTCAAATCCATACTCATTGCTGCTACTATATGCCAGATACACGTATTTTTATACGAATCTGATTAACGACTAGCCTTAATCGAAAGTTCTCTCTCATGATCGGGAGGGGTAATTAACTATAGGGGCTTGCGCCTATAGGAAACCAGAACTCAAATCATAAAGTCCTCGCAAAATGAGGGCAAAATCTCTGGGTAGTGTCTTATCTACAAACCCATCTGCCTTTCAAAATTTACCCCGGAACTTATTCCGTTAAAACTCCTCTCGCTCAAATAATAAAAATGAAATCGCACGGCGGGGAGGCCGGGGCCGAATTTTCGGAGCCCACAACCCTTTGGTCAAGCAAAACCGTTTACCACCTCTCTTGTCATCCTTGGAAAGAAGACAATTGAAGTCTCCTACCACAATTGTAGGAACATCAATCTTCATAAGATTGTCAAGTCGGCTCCAAAGATCTCTTCTGATTTGAAACTCCTTATGGCCGTAAACCATGGCCACATTCCATATACCTTTACTGGGAGTAATCAAAGCACCAAAAAAAACTTGAGGAGAATGATCTAACATAGTAAAGGTAGCCTGTTTGTTATTCCATATCATCAAAATTCCGCCAGCAGTGCAAACCACAGGCTGATGAAAAAAATCCCAATTGCTGCCAATAAGTCTATTGATATCCTTCTTATTGATCGAAGCGAACTTTGTTTCAGCAAGGCCCACAAAAAAAATTATCCTTCACAACTTCCTTGAGGTAGAGGGAGGCCTCCCCTCTACAATTCCAGAAAATTAAGGAAGACATTAATTAACTGAAGGGGAGAAGTCCCAGCCTTTCTTTTTTGCTTTTTCCCTCTACTTTCCTCTTCCTGGAAGTTGGTTCAATTGGTCCCAAAAATTTTAATTGAGCCTTCGATTTATGCTTAACAGAGTTGGTATTGATGAACTCAGTTGCATCAACCTTTGAATCTCAGCTAACCCCTCAGGACTGATAAGAGGAAATTCTGATAGATCCAAATTTTTTTCACCAGAGCAATCTTGATTGTCACTAGAACAAGCCGTAATTTCAATATGATTGGAATCAATAGTGATTCCAGTAGTTTTTTTATTAACCAAAGCACCATCTGAAGGAACAGTATTGGCGGGATCAGCAATTCCAGTAGTTTTTTTATTAACCAAAGCACCATCTGAAGGAATAGTATTGGCGGGATCAGCAATTCGAATAAGAGGAGTGGCACAAAAACCTTCAATACAATTCTCAACTATTGCTTCCTCTGCTTTATCAGCATTAACAGTAGTAGGGGTGATAATCGACCCAAAATTCATTTTGACTTCCCCAAAATTCTCATCAACAACTTGATCAAAGACTTCATTTAGAATCTCAAAGCTGTTGGTCAGATTTAATTCAGCTTCAAGTGAAGCCTGTTGATACTGAGGGTTGTTTAAAGCTCTATCATCTGATTCCTTAACAGGGATATCTGAATTATTACAGTTGACTGTAAAAAGAGTTTCATATTCTCTTACACCCTTCTTCTGAGGTACTAAGTGATTTCTAATTTTCTTAGGTCTCTTTTTGAAATTAACGTGAATCCAGGGACCATAATTTTCCTGTTGAGTAGGGTGAGCAACATCATGAATGACATTATCATTCATTACATTACTGATTGCAGTAGTCTTGGCTATCAAAAGATCTGGGCAAACCATTTTCAAGTGCCCAATTTTGGCACAATTATAATAGAAAGAGGATAGTTTTTCATATTCTACTTTCTGAAAAAATCTTCTTCCCAAACCATCTACCCAAACTCCCGAAGGTAACTTTGATTCAAGATTAATATGAACACAGATACACGCAAATTCCTTTTTGCTCCAACTAAAAGAATTGACATCAAAGAACAATGGAGTACCAATTCTTGAAGCAATCATAGCAATGTTGACCTCATCCCAACAATGCAAAGGTAGATGTGGGAAGCAAATCGAAACCGGTGCAGTCAGTCCTTTCAATGATAACTGAGAGAAGGAAGGAGACCATTTGTCTAAGCCGACAATGTGAACTCCAATATACCATGGCCCCCACTAAGAACTTCCTCCATAGAAGCAACAGTCTTGAATGAGCAAAGGATCCAATTCAAACCCAAAGAGTTTAGATGAAAATTGCTGAATCTATTCCATTGCTTACGCAACTCTATACTGCAAATAGAGAATGGAATATTCTTTCCCAAAAACTTCAGCACAACAGAGTTGGAAAGGTTTTGAGAGTTGTTGATTTCCCGATCAGAATTGAATTTAACTGCTACCCCATCGGAAGACATAACGGTGGAATTAGCGTCAAAGTTAATTTTAATACGCTGAGGTTTTGTCCAAGCATTGAGAAAGGAAGCCTTCCGATTGACTGTTTCATCCGCAGATTTGGCTTCCATTGAAATAATATTATCAAGATCGACAGTTGTATCATCAGGATTTAGAGGCTTGGTCGAAATGATTCGACTAATGGATTTATCGGATAGGTTGTTCTTCTTATTATCTTTACCGTTCAAATTCGAAGAAACAAAAACATCTTGTTCCAAAGAACCAAAGATTAATCCCGGCGAAGCAGAGGCCAAAGGATTTTTCTCCTTACCCTTACCCTTCTCTTCAAAAGAAGATATTGGTTTAACGAATTGAACAGTAGAACTAAAACTTTCTCTAATAATCAAAGGTTTAAAACCCGATCTTGAAATCGATTGATCATCGATACCAGAAGATCTCATTGGAGATAATCGCTCAGTAGAGATCTGAAGATCAGCGTGATGATGTAGATCAGGAGGATTTGACGGAGGCTGGCCGGAAGCCGCCATGAATGGAGGCAAGAAACCCACGAAAATAAGGATTCAAACTTTCTCTCTCTAGAAAACCAAGGCGGGAGTTTCTCTCTCTTGCGTAACTCTCTCCCAGTTATAAATTATTAGAAATGGCTTTTCTTTATTAGATTTAAATAAAATTTTAACTTTTAACATAGCACAATGGAGAAAAATAATTCATGTAGCCGACCCCACAGTGGGATAAAGACTTTATGTTTTTATTATTGTTGTTGTTGGATACAAGTTTTTGCATTTTTGTATAAAGCTGTTAATAAAGACTACAAACCTATTATGCCAACATATGCACAACCATCTCCTTAAACATTATTAACAAATGAAATGCCTCCTTAGATTTATCAAAGGCACTCTTCACATTGGTTTACCCATAACTCGTGGCAAACTCACTATCCACTCCTATTCCAATTCAGATTGGGCATCTAATCCTTCAGATAGAAAATCTACTATATATATTTTTTCTCCTTTCTTGGTAACACCCTTGTATCATGGAGTGTTAAGAAGCAAGCAATAGTTATGCGGTCCTCTATCGAAGTTGAATATTGGCCTCGCATCAGCAGCATCTAATATTATCTAGATTTGTCACCTTCTCCAAGACTTCAACATCCACTCTTCAATACCCATACCACTACATTATGACAACATTTCTGCAATGACTCTAACCAACAATCATGAATTTTATGCTATGGGCTCCAAAAATTCGGCCCCGGCCTCCACTCGCTGTGCTGTTTATTCGGCGAGGGAGGTTGCTCGGATGTCGAGGCGGGAGAAGGCATCTTATTCATTAATTATAATAATAATTAGGTAATTATAATTAATAATTAATTACTAATTATTAATTCATTATAATTAATAAGTTAATTATCATTATAATTAGTTAATAATTAACTATAATTAATCGAAATTAATTATAATTAATCAAATAATTATAACTAATAATTAACATCTAATTAATAATTAATCATAATTAACTAATTAATTATAATTATAATTAGATAATAATTAAATATAATTAACCTTAATTAAAATAAATTAACCATCCCTTCTTTCTCTGCTCATGGGTTCGATCAAAGAAGCGTGAAAGGGACCAAGTTACCTTCACTAGCGGCGGGCTCCCGTCGTGCTTCCGATCGAGATGTATAACTTCCAGTCCAACAGGTGTGGAAAGTCGTCGAAGGGGTTAGGCCGAGCAGCCACGAAGGAGCCGGGAAAGCAACATCAAAGGGAGAAAGTTAACTTCACGCCAGTGAGCTCCTGTTGTTGGTTTAGATCAAAGTGTCGTGACTTCCGAGCCGACGACAAGGGAAAGTCGTCGATGGAGTGAACTCAGATGGCCAAGGAGGAGTCAGAGAAGCGTCGCAAGGGAGAAAGTTACCCTTAGCAGCCAGCGAACTCCCACTCTATGCTTCCAATCAGAAGTGTCGTAACTTCCGAACTGGTAGGAAGGGAATGTTGTTGAGCAAAAGAAGTCAAACAGTGACAAGAGACCGAAGCAGTGCACGAGAGGGAGAAGAGGAAGAGCGAGAGTAGAGAAGCTTCGGAGAGAATGAGCATAGCGTGAAGGAGAGAGGGAACCAGCAGTCAGGGGCTTCACTACAGGAAAAATGGCAAAAATAGGCGTTTTTCACCGGCGGTTTATATACCGTCGGTATTACCGACGGCTACGCCGGCGGTTAAGCCGTCGAACTCTAACGACGGTCAAATCGGCGGCTTAGCTACGATAAACCGTCGGTATTACCGACGGTCTATAAACCGCCGGTAAACCGCCGGATATCAACATGAACCGGCGGCTTTCCGGCGGTCCAAACCGCCGGTGATAAGTGATTTTGGTCTGGCGGTCTAGACCGCCGGAAAACCGCCGGTAAAAGCCCTAATACGAGCCCCCTCGCCCCGCTCATTTCATTTTCACTCTTTCCTTCTCTCTCTCGGTCGCTCGCCCTATCGTCTCCTCGCTCGTCCGATCAGCCCCCGACGAAGGAACTCCGACCGCCGACCCCATTCCGACCGCCGCCGACCCCATTCCGACCGCCGCCGACCCCATTCCGCCTCGTCGCCTCTCCATTCACACAAACCGAGAGCCACCAACCATCATTCATTTGCAAGGTGAACTCTCCACATTCTTCTCTCTTCCTCTTCTTCAATGTTCTTCATATAATCACTTCTCAAATCTCCTTATTCTTCTCAAATAATCATCTCATTTGGTTCAGGTTTCTTAAAGGAATAAGAACATAGATTGTTTTGCTTTATGCTTCTTAAATCAGTTAACATTTCTTGAGATTGGAAAAGTGGATTTCTCTATTTCATTTTTATTCAAATAAATAAGATGATACAAATTCTTAAACTCCAATTTTTGATTCAAAATGTATAGGGTAGTTTGGATTATTTTGTTCTTTTTTTTCTTCTCTTGGAAGAGAACCTTTATACAATAGAATTTGGTCTTTGATGTAAGTTTTTGTTGAATTATGAATATAACTGCATCGTTTTCTCTAAAAAAAAAAAAAGATTGTTTGAGATATTATTTGCTAAAGAATTGTCTTTTCATTTATCTTAAAAATAAAAAGATATTGTTTGCTAGTTTATATGCTTTACATTGGTAATTTAATGAGTCTTTGAAAAGAGTAGGATGGCATCAATTGTGATTTCTCATATTTATTATTAGAAGGGTTTATGGGAACTTGTATATTACAATGACATTTTTTTAGTATAGAAGCTTAAGTCTATTTTGAGAGGTGAATTGTGCGTTGATTTGTGTAGAAGGTAAAGAGTGAAAAAGTAAAGTACTTAATTTTGTAGAAAGTGTATAATTTTGAATTTTAGAACTTGTGTGTTTTGAAAGGTGAAAAAGTGAAAGGATGGGTTTGAGAAATGAACTTGGGTGATTTGAATAATGAGAAGTATGTATCTTAAAAGTGATGAGCATATGCTTCGAAAGATGATTGTGTGAGCTTTGGAATGTGTAAAGTGTATGAATTTTGAAAAGGTAAATTGTATGTATGCTTAAAAAAAAAAAGTGTATGAAAAGTTTTTGTGAGAAGCTTGTGTTTGAAAAGTGGAATTGTAAAGTTTGTATAATTTTAAGAGTTGAGAAATGTAAATTGTGTGTTAGAAAAGGAAGAAGCGTATGTCTATAAAGTGACTTGTGTGTATGTTGTTGGAAAGTAACTTATATGTGTTTTAGAAAATGGTGATGTGGAATTTGTATGTGTTTGAACTAGTGTGTGCTTTGGAAAGTGGAAAGTGGAGATTGTTTACTTTAAAGATAGAAGAGTACGTTGAAAAGGGTATCGTATGAGAAAGGTGAAAAGTAAAGTATATGATTGTTGAAGGTTGAGGTATTTTGGAGAGATGAGGTGTGTGGATTTTGGAGAAAAAGTTATTTGGGTGATTGTTGAAAAGTAAAATTCTTTTCCCCTCTCTCTACCGCTCTTTCCCCCTTTTATTTCCACTATCTTGTGCCTCGAAATGAATATGAATTATGTATTTAAAAGTGAAAGAATTTCAAAAGTAAAATCAACAGAACCAGTGTTCAAGCCTGAAGAAAGGAAATAAAGACAAGCGTTTCATTATTTAATTTTCAATTGATTAATTGATGTGGAGTTTGGCTTCTACTTAAAAAATTAATAATTCAACGCGCCATATGTTGTAACTTATTTTAGAAACCTCTAAAAGAGATAAGCAAGCAGGCGTAAGGATCATAACAAAGTGATATCATTTTTAAAATAGCACAATAGAAGTTTTTCTTTTTCAAGTAATTGAACATTTGACCCAATGTTTAGATAAAATTATCCTTTGAAAATTTTGTTTTGAGATGGCCTTATTAAAATTCGATTGCTTTGAGATGGTGAACATATAACAGATTGTGTATGCCTCCAACATGTAGGGTATGTTTACTTCAACGTGTAAATGACTATCCAAGAAGAGAGATATTGGATGTATAACAGATTGTTGCCGGGTCGAAAAGGATTGACAGTTGAATTTATACAGGGAGTTGAAACTTTCATTCAAGTTGCATCTCAACTGCCTTCCTTTCAGCTTGATAAAATGTTTAGATGTCCGTGTTCGAAGCATAAAAATCTAGCATTCCTAAAGCCCGATGATGTGAAGCTTGATTTATATCGTAGGGGATTTCTTCCAAACTATTGGATTTGGACATCACATGGCGAGTACGAGCCACATAGAGATGCTCATGCTGGTTCATCTACAGCTTATGAAACATTTGATGAAGATCAAATGAGTAAACCCTATGAAGACCTTATTTTTGATGTAGCAGGTCATAATTTAAGATCTAATGTGGAAGAGCCACCAAATGCAGAGACACAAAAATTCTTTGAGTTATTACATTCAGCTCAAAAGCCAATTTGGGAAGGTTGCAGTACGCATTCGGAATTATCCATTGCAGTGAGGATGCTAAGTATTAAAACTGAGTATAATATTTCCCGTGAGTGTTTTAATGACGTTATTGGTCTTATGAAGGAAACTAATCCGGCTGACAATATAATTCCCTCAGACTTGTACCGAACAAAGAAATTAGTATCCAAGCTGGGTCTCACTGCTACAAAGATTGATTATTGTATCAATGGATGTATGTTATACTATAAGAATGATGCAGCAGAAGTTATTTGTCGCAGCTGCAATGCTCCTCATTTTAAGCAGAACTCGGAAAAACAACGTCGTCCAAAGAAAGATGTGCCATATTCCCGTTTGTTTTATTTACCAATCATTCCAAGACATAACTTGGATGTTATGCACATTGAGAAGAACTTTCTGGATAATATTTTTAATACAATTATGGATGTTAAAGGCAAGAGTAAAGATAATGTCAAAGCAAGGATGGACATTAAAGAGTTTTGTCGGCGAAAAAATTTGGAGTTGGTAACAACAACTGACGGTAAACTAATGAAGCCCAAAGCTCCTTACTCTTTCACGTTAGAGCAAAAAAGAATTATATGTCAGTGATTTAAAGCTTTAAAAATGCCGGATAGTTATTGATCAAATATAAGCCGATGTGTTGACTTGAAATCTGCAAGGTTATTTGGACTCAAAAGTCATGATTGTCACATAATTATGGAGGTTCTTCTTCCGATTATAGTTAGTATGTTACCCGATTACATATCAAATCCGTTGATTGAGCTTAGCATTTTCTTCAAAGATTTATGTTCATCTAAACTAAGTGAAAATGCTTTACGGAGGTACGAGGATAACATACCAATCATCCTATGCAAGTTAGAGAAGATATTTCCCCCGGGTTTTTTTGATTCTATGGAACATCTTCCAGTCCATCTACCTTACGAAGCTAGAGTTGGTGGACCTATACAATATCGTTGGATGTATCCTTTCGAAAGGTAAATATGTTAAGATTTTTATTAATTACTCAATATTTTTGAATCAGTTAAGATAACATTTTTTTATTTGGTTAATAGATATCTGAACAAGTTGAAGAAATATGTTAAGAATAAAGCACGACCAGAAGGATCGATATGTGAAGCATATTTATCTCAAGAAACAACTCACTTTTGCTCCTACTATTTCGAGCCACATGTAAGGAGTACAAGAACAAAAATGGGTCGTAACATGGACTTCGATGTAGAAGAACAATCACATGCTACACTAACAGTATTTAGAAGGAAAGGAAAGCCTAGTGGCAAATGTGTTGAAAGATATCTCAACGATTTAGAAATAAATACAGCGAATTTGTATGTACTACTGAACTGTGAAGAAGTTGAGCCAATCTTAGAGTAAGTTCTAACATAATATTAATAATAAATTAGTAATGTTTATTTAAAATACTTATGTATTATTTGTCACCAGGTATTTCGTAAGCAATTTGCCTTTGACAGATTCAAGGGAAATTGAGCAAGCTGTTGCAAATGAATTTCCAACTTGGTTCAGATCATATGTAAGTACATTTTTTTTTATAAATTTAAATCTTATTTATTATAAAAAATACTAAAATTTGAAAATATTTTTAGGTACAAAATCCTGATAACAAATGTTTCGATAAAGGTTTGCAAGCATTAGCATGGGGTCCAATGCGAAAAGTAAAAACTTGGCCAATGTATATAGTGAATAGGTTCAGATTTTATACCAAATCGTGGAGTGAAGGAAGAAAAACTGAAAATTGTGGAGTATGTGTTAGAGGAAACACTCATGAAGAAGATGAGTGTGATTATTATGGTATTTTGAATGAGGTCCTTGACTTGGAATACCCAGGCTTAGATGAGAACTTTGTATGCTTATTTAACTGTCAGTGGTATGATCCAGTACAAAATAGAGGCACAAGGGTTCATCCTGTGTATGGTTTAGTAGATGTTAAACATAGTAGAAGATACGGAAAGTTTGATCCATTTGTGTTAGCAAGCCAAGCTATTCAAGTTTATTTCAGCAAATATCCCAGTGGTCGCAGAGACAAACAAGATTGGCTAGCTGTCATAAAAACAAAAGCACAGGGAATAATTGATCAACAATACATTGTAGCAACTGCACATCAAGAGGATGAGATGTCAAGTTATATGCCTGTTGAAATTGAGGATATGCCAACTACAACCTCTACTATTGAAATGGAGTTAGAAGATGTCAATAGTTCAACTAGTTCAGAAAAAGAAGAGAACCAGGATGAAAGTGAAGATACTCTTGAGAGTGATGAAAATAGTTTTGATGATTCTGATTAGTTTCTGTAATTTAGAATTGTAGAATTTAAATGTTTTGTAATTTTTATTACTGCTTAGTAATGATATTGTATTTTGCCACCTTGTCTTTTATTAACTGCTTCATTAACTGCTTTATTAACTGCTTCTTGTAATTCATTACCTGCTTCATTAACTGCTTTATTAACTGCTTTATTAACTGTTTCTCAATTATTTTTTTTTAATATTGCAGATGGCTTCAGGCGACGATCCTCCTCATAAATCATTTGCCTCAAAGTTCCGCCGGAAGAAGATTACGACTAGCAGAGTACCCACACAGACTGAGGTAGGTGAGGGGCCTTCAGTTGCACCAGATCTACCTACACCACCACCGCCACCACCTGCCAGGAGCCAGCAGCCTTCACTAGAGCAGGGTCAGGGACAGTTAGATCCACCTCTTGTTGTACCTCCATACTTCCCTGGCCACTTCCCTCCCAGCTCGACGAGTCCTCGCTTCCCCTCTCCAGATCAGACACATGCTTCTCCATTCTATCCATATTACCCCCCACCATCATCACAGGCTGCTGGTCCATCCACTGGTCCTCACCCTCCTTACCCCTTACCCATATTACTACCCCTATCCGGTGCAGCATGAACAGGGGTGGACCATCACGACCACCAGAGGTTGGCGCTACCGATCCTGCAACAGCAACAGATAAGCGTCAATACATCGAGCCTGACGGCGATAAGTAAGTTTAATTTAAGTTATTCAGTTGTTTTTATTTTGATATATTACATGTTATTGATAAACAAAGTCACTTGCAGCTTCAATCCTTCAAGGCCACCTATACATATGATCCGGGATATAATAAAGAATAAGTATGATGCTCCTTACTTATCCTGGAAGAAGATCCCAAAGCCAGTTAGAGATATGTGGTTTGGAGAATTTCAGGTATGTTTTTTTTGGTATGATTTCAAATATATGATTTAATTTGTACTAATCTTTTTGATATTGCCTAAATTTGTACAGAAAGAATTTAGGTGGTTGCCTGAGTACAGCACGAGGATCAGATCAAATTTTGAGAGGAGAGGAGCGACCCGTCTCAGAGACATGTTCACGGACATTAGAAAGTTCGGGCAGAGGCCTAATTGGATTGGAGAGGGCATTTGGGCAGATTTGAGTAGTGCTTGGGCTACCCCGGAGTTTATAAAAATTAGAGAGCAGAATAAACAGAACAGAGCCTCTGACTGCGGCGGTTTAGGAAGCTCTCTTCATACTGGTGGATCTGTACCTCATACAGAACATAGGCGGCGACTGGTAAGTGTTTTGAATTGGTTTATTACATATATTTATGTTAGTATAACTAAGCATCAAATTTTCAGAAAGCGCACCTGGGTCGGGAGCCAACACCATTAGAGCTGCATACAAGAACTCATCAACATCAAGCTGACCAGCAGTGGGTTGATGAGAAATATAAGAAGGCTCATGTGAGTAAAATTTTTGGATTTTTAGAATAAAAATTTATTTTAATAAAACTATTTGTAACTTGCAGGATGATTTCTTACGAGTTAGAGAAAGTAGGCAGTCCACTGGCGAGGGATCATCTTCTGGATCGGCCCATACTTCTGAGTATTAGACATGGTCAGAAGTTGTTGGTGGAAGACTGAGGGGGAGGGTATATGGCATGGGTTCACAAGCTTTTGCTATTGAGGGCAGTTCATACACCTCTGCATTCCATGATCTAAGTGGAGCTGAAGAATCTGTAAGTGAGAGGGTTGCAGCACTTACTAGAGAGATTGAAGAGATGAAAAGGGTTCAAGCTAGAGAGATTGAAGAAATGAGGAAGGCTCATAATGAAATGCAAGCAGAGTTGCAATCCTACAAAGCTGGAAAACAAAGGAAGAAGGACCAACAGGAGCAGCCATCTGCAGACAGTGAGGATACCGATGATGATTAGATGTTTATTATGTTTGATGAATGTATTAATTAGAACTTGTGAACTTCTGAACTGGTGATTGTAGCATTATCATGAACTATCTTGTGAATTTGTGATTGTAATGTTGTGATGAATTTTTGATTTTATTTGTATTTTCTGGTTGTGATGAATATAGCGGCATGTTGCCCAACATATATATGCTTTTTCTGCAGGTTTAGACTTTAGGGTGAACCTCCCTCAAATAGAGGGGATGCTGTCAATTTTTTTTTTCAGGTGCTACAGGTTTCTGGCGGCTAACCGGCGGTTTAGCCACCGGAAACTACGATACCGGACGGACAAGATAAAGCCGCCGGTTATATTATTAAACCGCCGGTACGTACCGGCGGCTTACCGACGGCCGCCGGCGGTTATACGATGGACGCCCGACGGTTTAAACCGTCGGTAATACCGACGGCTATAACCGACGGCCGCCGCCGGTACCTTACCGGCGGTCTAACGGCGCCGTCCGGCGGTCTAATAAATAAGAACGACGCCAGGTTTAACCGCCGGTAATTTGACCGGCGGTTTTCCGGCGGTTACAATACCGGCGGCATAACCGCCGGAAGACCGACGGTTAAAATTCCGGTGGTCACCGACGGTATTGGCCGCCGGAAAACCGCCGCACAAAATTAACCGCCGATAAAAAGCCGTCGGAAATGGTTTCCTACGCCGTTTTTACCGGCGGTTAACAAACCGCCGTTAGACCGCCGGTAACATTAAAAATCGCCGGTAAATCTACACTAACCGCCGGAAAAAACCGCCGGTTTTCAGCATTTTTCCTGTAGTGCTTCGTTTCCTTCGGCTTTTAACGACGTGAACGGGACTTTAGGTCATGCCGAGATTGTGGGGAGAAGCATTGTCGACGTGCGACGTGAGCGACGACGTGCGTCGTGGGATGCCAAAGCAGGTATGGGATTTGATTTTCCCTTTTTTTATTTAGCTTACGGGTCAACAAATGCCCCCCAACAAATATGGTAGGCGTCTAGAGCGGACCGCATTTGTTGCATGCTGATTGACAATGTGGATCTCTAGATATCTATTTAGATGTCACACTAGGGTTTCTTTTAGTTGATTTCCAAGAATTGTTTGGATGTCACACTGAGATTTTTTTCTTAGTGGATCTCCAAATGTTTATTCTGGATGTCACACTAATCTTCTTTCTCCATAGATCTTTTAAATGTATCCATAGATGGTTGATGTCCTATCTTTATGGATTGATGCTAATGGATAGCATATATTTAAGATTGCTCAATCATCTGGCTGTATCTTGATAGAATTTTAAATATTTATTTTGGGATCTCGGCATGCAGCGTAATGTCGACCCAAATAAATATTTAAAATGCCCCCAGTCTCTAGGGACATTTGTGGATGTTATCAGGGTGCTCATTCTGCAACTTTTTCTAGAGCCCCATGATTTTGATTCTTTCTGTCCTGTGCTTTATGCTACGGACTTTGTGAAGGGTTATCTGATTTATCTTTGCTGACTTGTCAGAAGATTTGTATGCCTTCGGCCCTATGCTTCTAGCTTTTTCGGGCTTGTTGAAGGGGTAGATACCGATGACCTAAACCCTTTAGGTTTGTACTAGGTCGATAGCAAAGAGTCATCGGTCCAGAGCTTTATGCATAGCGGACTTGTTGATGAAGAAATCCTCTTAGTTCAGCCATAGGATTTTTATGAACTTTGGGATAATTTTCTTCGGTCTTTTGCTTCGTGCTTTGACAGACTTTTTGAAGAAGAATTCCTTCGATCCCCGCTTTGTGCTTTATGGATTTGTTGAAGGATTTGCAGGTTTTGGATTCAGTTGATAGTACCGAACGTAGGTAGTATCTTGATCCTTAACCACTTGAGAAGACTTTAATCTGAATCACTTGAGTTTATCAGATCGGGAGAGCTGGGATTTGACAGCTCTTCGTCCTCTGGTTGCTGAGATGGGGAGTTCCTCTACTACGGCCTTTCTTATGTCTTGTTGAGTAGACGGAGCTGCCAGCGATCCGGCCATATTTGGGCTTGTTGGATCCGACCTTTTACATCCATTCAGGCTTCAGACTTGAGCTATGGGAATTGAGCTTCCCAATGCTAAATTTACTGAAGTTGGCAAATTTTGAGTAATCCTTCGTGGTTTTAGACTTTGGAGCCTACAAATATTCAGTAGTTGCTCGAGACTCATCCTTTCATTGAAACTTTGATTCTTCAGTCATTTTGGAGAACTTTGCAGACTACGATCACTTGAACTGGTCGAGTCAAATTGGCCTTCGTTCTTCCTATAGTTCCTACTGACGGGTTGACGAAGTGGGGGTTCCGCTACTACGGGCGTTCTTATGGCTTGTTGAGTAGACGGAGCTGCCAGCGATCCGATCATATTTGGGCTTGTTGGATCCGACCTTTTACACCCATTCGAACCTTAAGCTTCAGGCTGTCGAAAGACTTCAAGCATTTCCGGCTCAATTTGTTGGAGTGTATAGTTATGAATGCCTCTTTCTTGACTTTTGAGTCTTAGTTTGTTGGAAAAAGTGTCGGTCTTTGAGAGATCACCTGCATAGGCTTTAAAAGAGAAACATCTGTGTTCTTTAGCACAAAGTAACATTTGAATTGATAATTTTAAATATTTATTCAGGGATCTCGGCATCCAGGGCGATGTCGACCCGAATAAATATTTAAAATGCCCCTATCTTGCAGGGACATTTTGGAGCAGAATAGAATTAAAATTTTGAGATTTTAAATATTTATTTGGGGATCTCGGCACGCAGCGCGATGTTGACCCGAACAAATATTTAAAATACCCCCAATCTGATGGGGAATTTTGAAATATGTTCTCATGACATAAGAGAATTTAAAAATATGAAATGTATATGTTAACAATATTGTATGAAAACATAACACATTAAGCACAACATTTCATGCGTAGTAATTCTTCAGGTATCGGCCATCAATCGGCGGCATGGGCCTCTGACCATTCAGATCAATGAGTTGATAAGCTCCTCCCTGGTACACCTTCTCGGTGATGAAAGGTCCTTCCCAGTTGGAAACAAATTTGCCGCCAATTTTTTTGTGTGGGATGATTGGCCTTCTCTGCACCAGGACCAATTCCCCTTCTTGAAATGATCGAGGACACACCATTCGATCAAAAGCTTTTATCATTCTTGCCCGGTAGATCTCCAGGTTCTGCTGGGCTTGCAACCTAATCTCATCTAGTGCATCGAGCTCTTCCATTCAAAGGCGAGCATTTTGTTCTTGAATCAGCTCATTCTGGATAGCGACTCGTAGGGATGGAAGTTCAACTTCTAGTGGCAGTACAACTTCAACTCCGAACACCAGCGAGTAAGGAGTGGCCTTTGTCGTGTTTTGTAGGTTGTATGATAGGCCCATAGCGCTTCTGCCATCTTTGTATGCCATTCCCTTTTATTCTTTGTGAGAATCTTCTTTAACAACTTCACCAGTGTCATGTTAAAGGCCTCTGCCAGGCCATTTGCTCTTGGATAATATATTGATGAATATCGCCAATCGATTTTATGCCGATCAACGAACTTATAATTTTTTGTACTTTTGAAAATAGTTTCGTTGTCTGAGATTATGCGGCGTGGCACACCGAATCTGCAACAAACATTGTGGGTGAAGAAGTTGATCACGGCTCAAATACAACTTCTTTAAATGGAGACGCTTCTGCCCACTTCGAGAAGTAGTCGGTTGCTGCCAAGATAAAGCGGTGTCCTGCTGATGACGGCGGATCTATCGGCCCGATAACATCAGTACCCCAACATTCAAATGGCCAGGATGCTATTGTAGGATGCAGTGGATTTGGTGGTTTATGTATAACATCACTGTGAATCTGGCACTCATGGCACCTCTTAGCATGATTGATACAATCTCTGACCATGGTCGGCCAATAGTAACCCATTCTTTTAATTTTGGCTACCATCTTGGGACCTGATTGGTGCGCTCCACAAAGTCCTTCGTGAACTTCTGCTACCACCTTATCAGCTTCTCGAGTCCCTAAGCATCTTAGCCACATTTAATCGAAAGCATGTTGATATAATGTGTTGTTGACAAATGCATATTGTAGTGTTCTCTTTATGATTTGAACAGCTAATGATTTGTATGTTGGTAGCTTACTTTCTTTGAAATAATCTATGAAAGCTTGCCTCCAGTCATCTTCTTCTTCAACATGTAGACATTGCCACCATAATTCTGAAGCTTGACTGGCCTTGTGCCTTTTCTTAGGAACTTGATGTTCTTCAAGTTGATCTTCGAGATCAACTGGTTGGGGAGGTTGAGGATCAAACGGAGTTGCATCCTGCTGGCTTGAACACGGTATTCCCTCTGCCTGCGGGAATTGTAGTAATGCTGGCTCTAGGATCCGCCGATTGTGCATCATAAATATTATAGGCCATTCGTCATCCATATTCGTCATTTCTTTAGCCAATTTGGCAAGAGAATCTGCTTTGGCATTTTGACCTCGGGGAACTTGAGTTAGTTTGACAACTGGAATTTGCCTCATAAGCTCAATGACTCGCCGATGATAACAGACCAACTCAAACTTGGTGATTTTGTAAACTCCCAGTACTTAATTTATAACAAGTTGAGAATCACTGAAGATTTAGAGATTTTGAATTCGAACATCGATTGCAATTTCCAGTCATGCTATTAAAGCTTCATATTCAGCTTCATTGTTTGTCCGAGGTTCAGTCAAACTGAATGAGAATCTCATTATGCCTCCTCGGGTGCTACGAAAATGATTCCAATTCCGGCTTGAGCTTTTTTCAGATTTGGAGGCCAAGTACGTTTGATTGATGATGCTCCATCAAAGTACATTTCCCATACTCATAGCATCCCCTCTTTGACATTCATGATATGCTTGTCAGGTAAATCGTCATTGAGTAGTGAATCTGCAGGGATAGGGTGTTGCAGCGAGAAAATTTGCTAACACTTGCCTTTCACTGCTTTTTGCGGGACATATGTAATATCAAACTGCAGGAGTATCACTGCCCACCTTGCCAAACAACCTATCAACGCTGGTCTTGTCATCAAGAACATCAGCTGATCGATCTTTGATATCAAGGTGATTTTGTGAGACAGCATATAATGACGGAGTTTCTGAACTACGAAGATCAGGTCTAAGCAATGCTTCTCGATTGGAGAGTAACAGATTTCTGCTCCTATCAACCTTCGACTGATGTAGTAGAGCACATTTTCTTTGTCTTCATTATTCTTGGCTAATAATGCTCCGAGGGACTCTTCTAGTGCGGCAGTGTACACTATGAGAGGCTTCCCTGGAATCGGCGCTGTTAGGATGGGTGGATTCAACAGATATCTCTTGATGCTGTCAAATGCTTCTTGGCACTCTTCATCCCACTTGAATTGGACATCTTTCTTTATCATCTTTGAAAATGGTTGGCACCTACCCGACATATTCGATATGAACCTCTTAATGAAAGCCAGTTGTCCTTGCAGCGAGCGAAGCTGCTGAAGGTTCCTTGGAGGTGGCATCTCCATGATCGCCTTGATCTTGTTGGGGTCAACTTCGATGCCTCGATGTCAAACAACATATCCCAAGAATTTGCCGGAGGAGACCCTGAATGCACACTTGAGAGGGTTCATCTTCAGATCATATTTTCTGATCCTTTCGAACACCGTTATCAAGTCATCATGGTGATCTTTTCTGTCCATGCTTTTAATGACCAAGTCATCTACATTTCATTCGACCTTTTGAAGAATCAAATCATCAAATATACGAGTCATGGCCCATTGATAAGTGGCACTAGCGTTCTTCATGCTAAATGGCATAACTATGTAGCAGAATATGCCTATAGGCGTTTTGAATGATGTATGTCTTTCATCTTCATGTGCCATTTTAATTTGATTGTAGCCCGACGATCCGTCCATGAAGGAGAACATATCATAGTTAGAAGTGTTGTCAACTAGAAGTTCTGATACTGGGAACGGAAAGTAATCTTTCAGACATGCCTTGTTGAGATCCCTGAAATCGACGCAGATACGAATCTGGCCATTCTTCTTCTTTACAGGGACGATATTGGCAATCTAGTCGGCATATTTTTCTTCTCGGATGAAGCCTGCTTCTATGAGCTTCTTTGTTTCTGCAATCACCTGCTCTTCAATCTCCAATCTCATTCTCCTTGGAGCTTGTTTGACGGGTGCTGCATCAGGCTTGATTGCTAATCTGTGAACTATCACTTCAGGGGATAAGTCAGGCATCTCAGCATATGTCCAAGCAAAATAGTCCCTGAATTCACAGAGGAGCTCTTTTATTTTTTCTATTTATTCTTCAGGTAGAAGAGAGCTAATGAAGGTTGGGCGAGGATCATCATCAGTCCCCAAGTTGACTTCTTTGAGCTCGTTCATCAAAGCAGCTTGTCCACCATCTTCCAGTTCTTCTAGTGCAGGCTTGACTTCCACGGGTTGACCATCATAAGTTTTGGCTTCATATACCTCATCTTTATCATTATCAGATTTGATTTCCTCACAAGTGACTGTTCGATAAGTCTCTTTTCGGAGGAATTTTCGTTTGATAAACTCGATGCCTTTATATGCATCTATATCCTTCCGTTGTAATGGACGTGGATTTCTCCCATACCAGAGGCCTAAGCTTGTACGGAGCTGTCGTTTGGTAGTAGGAATATTGATTTGCTTTCGTAGCATTCTTTGAATATTCTTGGTATTGAACTTGGAGCCTCGTAGGAAATAATTCCTCAGAGTCGAGGAGCATACAACGCCAATCATTATTCTCCTCTTCGTGTATTCCCATGGAATACAATACCTTTTTAGGTGCAGTCCCCTTCTTGAGAGGAGACAGATAAAGAGTGGAGAGTTTTTTAATCTTATGCGCCTCGCATGAAATTATTTCTTTGAAGTGTTGCAAGGGAACACGTGTGATTACGAGTATGCTATCTAAAATTGACAGACTGTCTATTCTTCTTGTGAATACCTCTTGCACTCTATTCATATAGATAGAGTCGTAATCATAATCATCGTTTGAAAATTCAACCTCCCTACTCCATTCGTTTATGAACTGGCATACTTTTCGAGATTTTGTAGGGACGATATCATCTTCATCTGTATCACTCCCTAGGTGAGGCACATGTTTCCTTTCTATGGGAATAGTTGGTGATTTGGGAAGATCCGGCGTTGCCTTCTTTCTTCCTACACGCTTCTTCTCACGTTCTTGTTTAGGTTTCTTTGCAGTCTTAGAATTTGATGCTTTATCCTCAAGAGAACTCGACGACTTTTGCTTCTTTGGCATGAAGTACTTAGCATCTTCATAAATTGTTACTTCATGTACTACAAAGGGCTGAATATCACCAGAGATCCTGAATTCTTCTCCTTCCCTGAGATACTTCATGCACTGGTGTAATGTTGAAGGGACAACATCGTATTCATGCAGCCAGGGGCGACCCAATAACGCCTTGAACGAAGTGTCCACATCAATTACATGGAATTTGGCTTCTATCTGAAGTTCCCCAAATACAAGAGGAAGCATAAACGAATCAAGGGTTTTCTGCCCTTTCTCGTTGAAACCATGCACCATCAACTTGTCTTGCCCAAGATGTTTCACATCGAGGCAGAGGGATCTCAGTGCCTTAAGGCTCATGAGATTTATGGAAGATTCAAGATCGATCAAAATTTGACTGATCATCATACCGTCGCTCTCTGCCGTAACATACAGAGGGCGGTTGTGATATACCGTTCCAAGAATTATATCATCCTCAGCAAAGGTGATGAGGGGCTCATTTCGAGCTTGCAAGATTTTCGTCAAGTTACGTTCAGCAAAATACGCTTCATATCTTTCAGGATCCTTGAGAGCTTGAATCAAAGTTTCTCGAAGGTCTTTAGACATCAAAAGAGCATCAAATATGCTGAGTTGCGCTGGGATCTTCCTCAAGTGGAAAAAGATATTATAATATATCCCCTTGGATGAAGTCTGTTTCTTCTTGGAGTCTTCGGAGATAATATTTTCATTGCTAATTATCTCCTTTCACTTATCTTTGTTAGGAGCCCCTTTCTTTAGTGGAGGTGGCAGTACCTTGACACTTCTCAACTGCACATGGGCCACCTCATCTGATTCAGACTTGTTTGATGAAACATTCTCTTCAGAGTCAGTCATTGTCACGTCTAGGGACCCATCTGTAGACTCGGAATCGTCTCCCAGTTTCACTTGCTTCATTTAAGATGCTATGCTTGGGTCTGAATCTTCATCCTCTGAAAAACATAGATCATCTGAACTGAATTCCATTCATGAAACCATTAGATAGAATTCAGGAGCCTCTTCTTCAGCATATTTCTCCCCTTTTATTATTTTTGATGTCGTAAAGATGACTCGGCATGTCTCTGTAGGAAGATATTCATCCTCAGTTTCTTTTGTTTCATCTATTTTGAGCTCTTTCATGAAATCACCGAGCTTAATAGACCTCCTCGTAGTCTGGTAATATTCACCTAGATTATCAATAGCCTTTTGAGTTGCAGTCTTCTTTACCACATGCTTCTTCAACTTGGCTTTCTTTTTGGAAGACCTTGATTTTGCTTTAACAAGCTTTGATGAGCTAGCTTGGCTAGGTTGCTGTTTAGGGGTGGATGCTTATGACATAGGCAACCACTTTAGATTCAGCGCTGGTTCAGTATGAGACTTCCACTTCACACCAGGAACTCCTTCTAGCTGTTTCAGTATTTTGGTTGTCTTCTTGGAGACCACAGTCTCCCATTTCTCCTTTTGAACAGATTCTTTTATTGCTGTTTCTTTAGGCGGGAGCACGGAAGAGGACGTGACTACTTGGATGGATTCCTTTCTAGGACGAACTAACACATTATCTGATAATATCAATTCTCCCATTTTATATTTCTTCTCTAGCCAATCTTTGAAGACATATCAATCCTCAATTGGATGGCTAATTACCCGATGATATGGGCAATAGTTTGGGTCGCCACTGTGTTTAGACTTTTCAGGTCTTTTGCATTTTGGCAATTCTAGACCGCTCTTGAGTGCTTGTCAGAATAGTTTAGCGACACTCTCCCTTTTAAAAGAATATTCTTTATTCATTTTCTCCTTGAGGGAGGGGAATGTTCTATCACCAGTTTCGATTATTTGCCTCTGGCGCTCTCCTCCACCGGGAAAGGCTCGAGGTTTATCATTTCCTCCAAGAACCAGTTTTGGTTGAGGAATTGGATTATAAACCTGTTTTAGTTTTTCCTCATACCGCGTAGGCTGCTTTCCTTTATCCACATTATACATCGCCTGTTTACCTTTATTAGGCCTAGGAGGGAATGCGGAGTAGACCTCATTCTTTATGGCATCAGGAGCTTTAGCCTTTTTGGGTTTATCAGGGAGGCTTTCTAACTTTGAAAAGTTCAACCTTTCAAATTTTGCCACTCTGTCCAATAGATCTTAGAAGGTAGTAATAGAAGCCATGCATAAGAAGGGTTGCATTTTATCATCAATGTTCCCCATCAACAATTGGACTGCATGCTCTTCTTCCAGTTGCTGCTCGCACTTCATGATGAGATTGCCCCAGCGTGTTATATATTTCGTCACTAACTCCTCCTTTCTCCTTTTCTCTAGGACAAGATCAGCAATGGTAGTCTTCTCAGTTGCACTGGCAATTCTTTTCACGAACAAGGCCTCCAGCTCCGCAAAGGTCTTCAGTGAATCATTCGGTAGTTTGGCATACCATACGAAAACAGTTCCACTCAAGCTGCTCACGAATTGCCTGAATAACAGAGTATCATTGCTTCCTGTATTTCCACATATTTCTTTGAACTGTGCCAGGGGTTGTCAGGAATTTTTATTGCCATCGAAGATATTGAACTTCGGTATAAAATATCCCTTTGGATATGGCACCTGATCGTACTCTGCTGGGTACGGGCGACCTTTTCCTACCAACTTCTCTACCTGTTCAGCAGCTATAATGGACTTAATCTTTTCACTGATTAAGCCTTCCAACTGAGATGGAGTTACAGGTTCAGAGGCATCCGCCACATTTTGGGGAATGCGCTGGCGGGTTGGATCATCATTCATATCCCCACCTTCAGGTACACCTTTCACTCCTGAGGCTTGAGGCACTTGGAGATTTTTGAGTATTGGCAGCTTGATCGACAGGTTGAGCTGGTGCAGGACCCATAGAAGTGGTCTTCTGCATCATCTCCATCATAGCCGTCATCTGAGTCATCATCTCAGTCATTTTATCATTTATCTGAGAGATTTCTCTATCTTTCTTTCGCACTTGTTGCCTCATTTGTCGCCGCATATCTGCGAGTGTGATGTTTTCACCGGCGAAAGGATTTTCTTGA
Source organism: Dendrobium officinale (assembly GCA_019514585.1). Lineage (NCBI taxonomy): Eukaryota > Viridiplantae > Streptophyta > Magnoliopsida > Asparagales > Orchidaceae > Dendrobium > Dendrobium officinale. The sequence continues at coordinate 34,866,277 of CM033697.1, read as the reverse complement.
ACTTCTTCCTCTTCTTCTCATTCTTTTGAGGAGCGAGCACTTCGGCTGGCAATAGATCGAGCCTTATGGCAACGATGAAAAGTATGTGTACGGGGTTATAATTCTTGGTCGTCTCCATCACCATCATCATCTTCCACATCAGTGTGGCTGACCATACGAACCACCTCGATCTCCATAATGTCTTCATTGCCATATTCTTCTTCATCTTCTTGTACCTGAATTTCTGAACGGCGTCGCCACTAAATTTCAGGTTCTTGGCTTGGAATAATTACTTCTTCGATCCGCGGGCTACGATCGAATTGAACTTCTTCCTTGGCTGGAGAAGGTTAATGACGGGATCTCCTGGAAGACTCTCCAGGATGTCGACCATCACTATAATTATCATTATGGGCCTTCTTTTGGACCCATTTATGACGAGTTCTGTTAGTAGGGGCGGGTCTCCTGAAGACAGCTCCAGATGTCACACCCAAACTAATTCTTTCTTCAATTACCTCTTCTTTTCGAGGCTTTGGCCTCCATATTTGTTTGCCTTTCCACCGGGACCTTTCAGTGGCGGATTCTTGGACACAGGGTCCAAGTGTCACGCTCCGATGTTCACCGTGTGGAGCTTGTTGTCGGTAATCTCTTCTTTCAACTATCACAGCAGATGATAGTCTATCTCTTGGAGGAGTTCTTCGGGCCTCAATAAACAGACGCTCAGGCTCTCTTATCTTCTGAGGGGCTGGAACTTCAGGTTGACGCTCCCAAAAAGATTTCTTGAGCTCATCAGAAGAGCTATTTCTTTTTATCCACTTCAGGTTAGAAAACTTGTTTTGAGTGGAAATATTGATTTCTGGTTCTTGGGCTGGCAGATTAGAGGGATTGACTGGTACAGGTAACTGCTTAGCACGTAGTTTTGCATTTCTCTTCCTCCTTTGCCTTCTTTTGAGCTTTCCTCCAGATCAGGAAGCTTCAGTGTCGTATCTCCCAGGTGTAGTGGTGTTGGCAGTCACCATAGAAACCTTCCTTCTATGAACAACCCTCTTTGCAGTAAGGGTTTCAGGCTGGGATAATCTTTCAAATACAGAGGTTCTTCCTTGAGCAGTACCTCTGGCAGCAGTCCTTGCAGAGTAAGACCTTCCAGAAAATTCTTCAGAGTTTACGCCGTACACTGGGACGGCTGCAGCCATTGCAGTAGCTGCTGAGAATTCGAGCCCACCAAAGTGGATGGTGGCTCGAGTGTTTCCAGTTTCAATGACAGCATTCGCCAGCTGAATCCTAGCTCCTCGTCCCAGTTGGACGGTCATTGGGGTATCCTGCATTTCCATTATGCAAAAATGAAAGGCAGGGGTTAGTGATCAGAATTGATACATCACGCCACACTTTCATAATACATAAATAACACAAAACAATAGCAGAAGCAGGTAAATTAATATAAAATTAAAATCACACTGATTGAATTTTCATTGATTTTATTTAAAAGATTCATTTTTAGGAAATTTAAAGTTTGAATTGTTGCGGATCTATGGCTTATGATTTTGATGATAGCAAACATTCTTTTTCTCTATGACTGCTTTCCACTAACATTTCAGGTTCACACGATCGGACTGCAATTTGGAACCAGCTAAAGATTGGGTAGATTAGGCCTGAGTCAGTTTGTAATCTTTTTCTTTTCTTGAGTCTGTTGTATTTGTTGTGGAACTTATTGATTTGTAACTTGGAAGATTTCATATTATTCCCTAAAAGATTTCTATTTTTGGTAATATCGACCGAGACGATATTTATATCGTCCTAGACGATATGTCCAAAATCAGAAACCTGAATTAGGGCATCCTCATTAAGGCAGCCGTCATAAACACATCGGTCTAGACGATACTTGTATCGGCTAGGATGATATTCTCACTTTAAAAAGAATCAGCCGTCATAATCAGTTTAAGTATTCTTTATTTTAGGAAATCGGCCAGGACGGTATTTATATCGTCCAGGATGATCTAACTCAATCATACCTAAATTGATCTGGTATTATTTGAAAATCATTTATGGCTGATTGATACAATCACATCGTCCGGAATGATCTTATGATTGGCCAGGACGATGGCCTGGACGATTGACTTCGGCCAGCACCAAATCAGGGCGATGATCAGGATGATTAAAATCGATTTTAAACTAATCGGCTGGGACGATCGTGAGATCGGCCTGGACGATATAACCAATTTTCTTCTGATCATCCCAAATCGTCCCAGGCCGTTGAGCTGAATTTAAACTAATCGGCCAGGACGAGATGCCTATCGTCTTGGACGATAATGTCGGCAACTTGCATTAATGAGCTCATTTTGAGAGCTTCTATTTAAGCTATGGCATGACAACTTTTGTAAGTTTCTTTGGCAGCCATAGTATCTTTGTTCTTGTGGGGGAAACTTGAAGAGAGAGCTTGAAAGGGAGAGAGGAAAGGTGGAGTTTAAGAGGGAGAAGATCCTGTGAGGGGGGAACTCAAGGGAGTGTGGAGGGGATTCTACACGGTTGCTCCGGCGAACTCGCACCTTAGTACCATCAGATTCAAGGCTTGTCGCGAGGTAAGTTCACCAAAGAAGAAGATCTCCTTAGTGTCAAAGGACCCGGCGACTCTTCCGCACCGGGGAAGGTGGAAGTGATTTTGTAATGGCTTCTCCGCCTAGCTGTGGGGGCTAAAGGAGAGTCACATTTTAGTGCAATACTTGGAGGGTGCCTCCAAGGAGTGGACGTAGGTCAAGGTTTGACCGAACCACTATAAAACCGGTGTGTTCTTTTCTTATTATTGCTTTCGTATTTATTTTTCTTCCGCACTTTGATTGTGGTGATTTGATTCGTGTTTTTGGTTTTAAAGTTTTCCAATTCACCTCTCTCTCTTTACTTAGCCTTGGGCTGGTTCTATAGGGCCTAACATCCTTGACGAACTTTCAAGTGGTATCAGAGCAAGTTTTCATAAAATAAGTTTTTAAAAGCTTTTGAATTTTGATCCATGGCTAATCGTACTATTGCGGAAGGTTATTCAATCACCAGACCTCCTTTATTTGAAAATATGTCATTTGATTTTTGGAAAACTCGCATATCTATTTTCTTGCAATCGATTGATTTTCGCATGTGGCATATGATTTTAACTGGTTATTCATCACCATCACATATTGTTAATGGAGTTAAAACTGATATTCCTTTTAATCAATGGAATAGGGAAGAACATGTAAATGCTCAATTGAATGCAAAATCTTTAAACTACTTTTTCTGTGCTTTAAATTCTGATGATTTCATGTTAGTATCCACGTGCACTACCGGTAAGAAAGTTTGGGATAAATTGCACACCATATACGAAGGCACTAGTGAAATCAAGCAATCCAAGTTGAATTTGTTAATGCATGATTTTGAATTATTTTCCATGGAACCTTTTGTAACGATCTTAGACATGTATACCAGATTCATTCAAATTATAAACTCATTGCATGTTTTAGGAAAAGATTTTTCAAATTTTGAAAAAGTTAACAAAATTCTTCGATGTCTACTAGATAAATTTGATTCTAAAGTTATTGCTATTTGTGAATCTAAAGATTTGAAAGTATATTCTATTGATAATTTGATTGGCTCACTCATTGCCCATGAGAAAAGTTTGGGTCAAAGACTTTTGGATGCAGGTGAAACGAATGTTCTAAAAGCTGAAGATATGGAAAAAGATTGCTTAGTTGATGACGAATGCAATGACTTGTCAAGCAAATCACAAAGCTCATCAAAGCATAAGCAAAAGTGAAAAAAGGTAAAAATAGTAAGGATGTTCATATTCCTTCTAACGTTATTTGCTTTCGATGTAGGAAACCTGGACATATGAAAAATAAGTGCCCTAATTTAAAAATTCTTCCTACGAAAGAAAAGGGCAAGGCGAAACAAACTTTGAACTGGGGAAATAATGAAAGGCAAAAAATCTCATGGGCAAATCTGGTCTCTGAAGCATCGGACCAGGAGAGAGATAATGGTTAAAATCCTTTCATGTTTTTGTTGTGTTTTTGTTTTTATGTTTTTCATTTTTTATTTTATGTTTTAGTTTTGTTTATTCTTTGAAATTTTTATTTTTGTTGATGTTTTACTCTCATCAACACACATTCACTTTTCTAAAAATGAAAAATATACTTCCTGATTTTTTTTGAAATCTTTGGTAAGTTGTGTTTTGTTAAGATAGCTGCTATTTGCATGCTTTACATTTTTGCAACTTATATTGTTTTGATGATTCCAAACATTATTGTTCAAATGTGTAGTTATCTCCTAAAAATTTTAGAAGATTTGTATTTGCTCTTGTGTGTACTAATATTTCAAAAAAATCGAACTCCAGACTACGAAGACTTCAAATAAAATTCAGCATGAGATACTTTGTGAAATTTGAAGCTTGTACTTTTCTTTAAAATAAAATTGAAAGGGAGTGATTGCAATTGAGTGAATAAAAACATACACACACACACACATAAGGAGATCATATAAAATTTATATTGATCATACAGGACAAAATTAGTTCGTACAGGATGATCAGATAGTTATCTCCTATTGAGCACATGGAATGAATAGGAACTGGGTTGAAAATTTTTTCTAAGTTCTATTTGTCCAGGACGAAATTAATAATCGTCCGGGATGATTTGTCCTCTGTAAAATTTTCGTCCAGACAAAATTAAATATCGTCCAGGACGATCTGGTCTCTATAAAATTTTCGTCCAAAAGAAATTAAATTATCGTACATGACGATTTGGTCTCTGTAAAATTTTCGTCCAGACAAAATTAAAAATCTTCTAGGATGATCTATTCTCTGTAAAAATTTCGTCCAGACGAACCAATTTTCGTCCAGACGATACAACTGACTTAGGACGGTTTTTTTGCAGTTTCTGGAACCGACCTTGTAATAACCGTTCGTACCGGACGAACTTAGTTCGTACGGGACGATCAGCTTGTACGAAGACATTTCGTACACATATACAAATATGGTCGTTTCAAAGCGTTTAAGTAATATCGTCCAGGATGATCCACGATTGTACGGGACGATCCACTGCGTACAGAATTGAAAACTTACAGTTTTTGGGCAGCTTTTCTTGTCTTTTGTATAAATAGTCCAAATTAGACTGCCACCAAATCTTTTTGTCATTTGATCTTCGTGCCTCTTGAGAGAATAGCCAAGGAGAGAGTGTGAGAGTGCATTCAAAGGAGAATTCCTACCACTGGAGCGTGAAGGCTTCACTTGGAGTTCAAAGGTAAGAATCTCTACTTGTGAATTAGGATTACTTCACTATTTTCCTTCTTCCTTCTAGATTCTTGTGAGAAGATCTGTTAAGGAGATCCGGTTCTCTGCCGACACTTGGAGAGTGTGAACAGACGAAGGGTTCGCTACCTACACTTGGAGAGTGTGAATAACCGAAGGGTTCGCTGCCTATACTTGGAGAGTGTGAATAGCCAAAGGATTTGCTACCTACACTTGGAGAGTGTAAATAGCCGAAGGGTTCGTTGCCTACACTTGGAGAGTGTGAACAGTCGAAGGGTTCTCTGCCCACACTAGGAGAGTGTGAAAGGATGATGGTTCTCTGCCAACACTAGGGATTGTGTAAAAGGACGACGGTTCTCTGCTGCACCAGGTAGTGGTGAAAAGAGTGTTTTGTAAAGGCTTCTCCGCCTTGTTGTGGGTGCAAAAGGAGAGTCACTATTGGTATTAGTGCAATACTCAGAGGGTGCCTCTGGGAATGGATATAGGTCTGGTTTAGACCGAACCACTATAAATTTGGTGTCATTTACTTTACTATTTTTACTTTTCCGCATTTTATTTTTAGCTTTAAAAACTCTGTGGTTGAAAAACGCTTTCTACAAAAACTTAAAAGAAAATTTTCATTTCGGTTTAACTCATTTTAAAAGAGGGCTTAAAATTTTTAAACTAACAATTCACCCCCCTCTTGGTAGCCTTGGGACATTAACTTAGGTTTAACAACCTATTTACTAGACTCAACAAGTTGTATCAGAACATCGTTTCAAAATCATAAGTTTAAACTACTTTTTGATTAACGTAGATGGCTACATTCAGAAACCAAAACACAACTGAGGGTTACTCTATCACTAGACCTCCACTGTTTGATAATATACCTTTTAATTTTTGGAAAACACGCATGTCTACTTTATTACAGTCACTTGATTATCGTTTGTGGATGCTAGTTCAGGAAGGTTACACAAAACCAACTAGATTAGTTGATGGAGTTAGGGTAGAAACATCTTTTTCAGATTGGACTATAGAAGAACGTGACTTAGCACAATTAAATGCCAAATGTCTAAATAGTTTCTTTTGTGCTTTAAAATCTGAAGACTACATGCGGGTTTCCACTTGCAAAAGCGGAAATGACATATGGGATAGACTTTGTATAACTTATGAAGGGACAAATGAGGTTAAGCAATCAAGACTCATTATCTTGTTACATGACTATGAATTGTTTCGCATGAAACCTAATGAATCTATTTCTGACATATACACAAGATTCACACAAATTGTCACTTCTTTGCATTCACTTGGTAGGGAATTAACTAATGCTTAAATGGTTAATAAGATTCTTCAATGTTTACCTACTACTTATGATGCTAAAATTACTGCAATTACAGAGTCTAAAGATCTTAACATTTACTCTATTGACAATCCTCTTGGTTCACTCATTGCTTATGAGCAAGGAGTAAGTCAAAGAAAGATTGATGCAGGTGAACCACGAAAGGAGAAGAATATTTCACTTAAGGTGAAAGAGTCAGAGAGTGAACACTCACAACTTGAGGATGAAGACGATATTGCATTGATGACTAGATAATTCAGAAGCTTTTTAAAGAGGAAGCAGAAGAGACGCCAGCAATGGAATAGAGGTAAGTTTAACAGAAATGGCAAGGTTTATAATGAAGTGATTTGTTATGAATGCAGGAAACCAGGTCATATCAAAATTGATTTCCCAAAACTCAAAGCCACTCCTAGCAAGGAGAAGGTAGAGGAGAAACTAATGGTAAAGAAGGGCAAGAAGAAGTTTCAAAGAGCTTTCTGGGCGGACTCAGCTTCAGACTCATCTGAGACTGAAAAAGAAGAAGAAGTTACCAACCTTTGCTTGATGGCAGAAAATGTTGATCAATCAGATCAAGAAGAGATATGTGACTTAACCTATGATGAATTATTTGAAGTTTCTGAACACATGCATGATGCATATAGAAAAATGAAAAAGATGCATGCTAGTTTAAGTTTAGAACTAGAAGAGCTTAAAAGGGAAAATGAAATCCTTAGGAAAGATCATACATTAATAGATAACAACCACATGAAACTACTTGACGAATATGATGACTTGAATAAGAATTTTGAGAAATTAAAATCATCCTATGCTGATCTTAAAAAGGAATTTAAAAATTTTAAGGATGAATCTGAGAGCAAAACATATATAATCAATTATACAAATCAAATCTTGGAAGATATGAATTCATTCTATAAACTGACAATAAGAGTTCTCGAGGATAATAGGAAATCCCCTAAACTTGAAGATTTTACAAATCCTAAATATTATCATAAATTCATGAAATTCCTTAGAAGACAATCAAATGGAAGAAAACTTAGGAATATTTTTCCTAATATTAAATGTAATAATTGTGGATTTTTGGGACATATAGCTAACACATATACTTTGAAGATGAAATCTAATTTGGTGTGGAGACCTAAGATGCATAAACCTAGACATATCATACATGCATCTGATTTCAAATTGCTAAAAGGTGAACCCAAACTTGTTTGGATTCCCAGGTCTAACATTTGAGAGTTTTGCAGGATTGCTCTCACACAAGACCTCATGGGAGCATATGGTACCTAGACAACGGATGTTCAAAGAATATGACTGGAGATACTGCTCAATTCATAACACTGGAAGCCAGGAGTGGAGGCAAGGTTACACTTGGAGATAATACTACAAAGAAAGTAGTTGGATTAGGTATGATTGAAAATTTGAAAAACTTTTTCATAGATAATGTGTTATTGGTTGAAGGCTTAAAACATAATCTGTTAAGTATAAGTCAGCTATGTGACAAGGGATATAATGTAAAATTTTTACCTACTAGCTGCATATTATGCCTAAATGGGAAAGAAGTTTTAAATGGAAAAAGAATAAACAGTGTTTACGTGCTAGATTTGAATTCTATTCAAACTCCTACTGCTTTTTGTTTGAAAATTGTTTCTGATGAATCATAGCTTTGGCATAGGAGACTTTGTCATTCTAGTATGAAAAACCTTAGGAGAATTACCCAAAAGAACTTAGTGAGAGGTATACCAAAACTAGACTTTACTAAGGACCACCTTTGTGATGCATGTCAATTAGGAAAACAAGTGAAGTCCTCTTTTAAGTCTAATAAGATTCTTAGGACCAGTAAACCTTTGGAAATTTTTTCACATGGAACTTTTTAGACCAGTAGGAACTGTAAGTCTAGGAGGGAAGGTATACGGATTTGTTATAGTGGATGATTTCTCAAGATTCACTTGGGTTAGATTTCTTTTTCATAAGAGTAAATCATTTGAGGAATTCAGAAATTTTTTAACTTGGATTCAAAGAAAACTAGGATGTGAAATAATTTCCTTACAAAGTGATCATGGAGGAGAATTTGAAATGAAAGATTTGAAAATTTTTGTAAAGAAAAAGGGATTGATCACAATTTTTCTGCACCTAGAACCCCTCAACAAAATGGGGTAGTTGAAAGGAAAAATAGAACATTAATAGAAGCCGCCAGAGCAATGTTGGCAGAATACTCACTTCCTAGATATTTTTGGGCTAAGGCGGTTAACACTGCATGCTATGTTCTGAATAGAGTGAATATGAGATCAAATTTAAATAAAACACCCTATGAGTTGCTAAAAGGTAGAACACCTAATTTATCTCATTTGCATATTTTTGGTTGCAAGTTGTTCATTCATAACAATGAAAAATCTACCTTATGAAAATTTGATCCAAAATCAGATGAAGGAATTTTTTTGGATATTCAAGTGTTGGAAAATCTTATAGGGTATTCAACAAAAGAACTTTGGTCATTGAAGAAACCACACATGTTGTATTTGATAAATCTGGAAATTTGGAAGAGCCAAATAAGGTTGAAGATGAGATTGAGGAAAACTCCCAAAAGATTGATAGAAAAAATTTGGAAGTTAAAAAAGGCATTATATGGATTGAAACAGGCACCTAGGGCTTGGTATGAGAGGTTGAGCACCTTCCTACTTGAAAGATCTTTTGAAAAAGGAAGTGTGGATACAACACTCTTTCTAAAGAAATTTGGAAAGGATATACTCATTGTTCAAATTTATGTGGATGATATCATTTTTGGATCTTCAAATAAAAATCTTTGTGATGATTTTTCTAAAACAATGAGTAGTGAATTTGAAATGAGTCTAATGGGAGATCTAAATTACTTTCTAGGTTTTAGCATTAAGCAACTTGAGGAGGGTACATTTCTTAGTCAAACTAAATATATTGAGGACATCCTAAAAAAATATGAAATGGACAATGCTAAACCTGTTAGTACACCAATGAGTTCCTCAGTTCAGTTGGATAAGGACCTTAAGGGAAAATCTGTTGATCAAAAGAAATATAGAGGGATTATTGGATCTTTACTTTACTTGACTGCTAGCTGACCAGATATTATGTTTAGTGATTGATTATGTGCTAGATTTCAATCAGATCCAAAAGAATCACATTTGACAGCAGTGAAGAGGATTTTAAGATATTTACTAGGAACTCAAAACTTAGGAATTTGGTATCCTAAATTTAGCTCTTCATTTAAAATTGTTGGTTATTCAGATTCTGACTTTGCAGGCTGTATAGTGGATAGAAAAAGCACTTTTGGAACATAACAATTTATTGGAAATTCATTAGTTTCTTGGTCCAGTAGAAAATAAAATTCAGTGGCCCTATCTACTACAGAAGCAGAATACATTGCATTAGGAAGTTGTGTGGCACAAGTACTTTGGTTAAAACAACAGTTGATTGATTTAGGATTAAATATAGGCACTATTCCAATTTATTGTGACAATACTAGTGCTATTTGCATTTTCAAAAATCCTATTAAACATTCTAGAACCAAACACATTGACATAAGGCATCATTTCATAAGGGATCATGTATCCAAGGGATAAATTGAACTTGCTCATGTTTCAACTGAAAATCAACTTGCAGACATTTTTACAAATATTTAGCATTTGATATCTTCAGTACATTAAGAATAAGGCTTGGTATAATTGATTTGAATGCTTAAATAAAAATGTTTTTGCAACATTGATATTTATATTTTAATAGTTTATTTTGTTTTGTTTTGTTTTTGTGATTTTTGACTATTTTTGAGTGATTTCATTTTAGAGTCTGTGGATTTGTCATTGTTTTATGTGATTTGTATGTTTAGTTTGTTTTTGTTTGATAAAAATTCAAAAAATTCAAAAATGTGGAAATCGTCCGGGACGAAATTTTTCGTACTGGACGATGTGTGTAAAATTCAATTTGCGTGATATGAAACGTCTTGAGAGCAGTTTTTAATGTAGTTCGTCTGTACGATCTGATGATCGTCCAGGACGAAATATTTTTTCTCAAACGTCGGGATAATTGAATGCAACAGTTGAGTGGATAAGGCAGTTTTAATTGTAAAGTTCGTCCGTACGAACTTTTGTTCGTCCAGACGAACAGACGCCGATTCATAGTAGGGGACGGTTTTCAACAGACATTAAAACTGTTAAAATAGTTGCTATTTGCATGCTTTATATTTTTGTAACTTGTATAGTTTTGATGATTCCAAACATTATTATTCAAATGTGTAGTTATCTCCTAACAATTTTAGAAGATTTGTATTTCCTCTTGTGTGTACTAACATTTTCAGGAAAATTGAACTCCAGACTACGAAGTTTTCAAATCAAATTCAGCATGAGATACTTTGGGAAATTTGAAGCTTGTATTATTCTTTAAAATAAAATTAAAAGGGAGTGATTGTAATTTGAGTGAATAAAAACATACACACACACATAAGGAGATCATATAAAATTTATACTGATCGTATGGGACGATATCCGTTCGTACGGGATGATCAGACAGTTATCTCCTATTGAGCACATGGAACGAATAGATGCTTGCTTAAAAATTTTTCTAAGTCCTTTTCGTCCAGGACGAAATTAATTATCATCTAGGACGATCTGGCCGCTGTAAGATTTTCTTCTAGACTAAATTAAATTATCGTTCATGGCAATTGGACCTCTGTAAAATTTTCGTCCAGACGAAATTAAATATCATCCAGGACGATCTGGTCTCTGTAAAATTTTCGTCCAGACGAAATAAAATTATCGTATATGACGATTGGTCCTCTGTAAAATTTTCGTCTAGTCGAAATTAAAAATCGTCCAGGACGATCTCTTCTCTGTAAAAATTTCGTCCAGACGAATCAATTTTCATCCAGACGATTAACCGACTTAGAACGGTTTTTAGTAGTTTCTAGAACCGACCTAGTAATAACCGTTCGTACCGGACGAATATAGTTCGTACGAGACGATCATCTGTACGAAGAAATTTTGTACACATATACAAATAGGGTCGTTTCAAATCGTTTAAGTAAAATCGTCCAAGACGATCCACGATCGTACGGGACAATCCACTGCGTACAGAATTGAAAACTTGTAGTTTTTGGGCGGTTTTTCTTGTCTTTTGTATAAATAGTCCAAATTAGACTGTCACCCAATCTTTTTATCATTTGATCTTCGTGCCTCTTGGGAGAATAGCCAAGGAGAGAGTGGAAGAGTGCATTCAAGGGAGGATTCCTACCACTGGAGCGTGAAGGCTTTACTTGGAATTCAAAGGTAAGAATCTCTACTTGTGAATTGGGATTACTTCACTCTTTTCCTTCTTCCTTCTAGATTCTTGTGAGAAGATTTGTCAAGGAGATCCGGTTCTCTGCCAACACTTGGAGGGTGTGAATAGACGAAGGGTTCGCTGCCTACACTTGGAGAGTGTGAATAGCCGAAGGGTTCACTGCCTACACTTGGAGAGTGTGAATAGCCGAAGGGTTCGCTGCCTACACTTGGAGAGTGTGAATAGCTGAAGGGTTCTCTACCCACGCTAGGAGAGTGTAAAAGGACGACAGTTCTCTGCCAACACTAGGGATTGTGTAAAAGGACGACGGTTCTCTGCCGCACCGAGGAGTGGTGAAAAGAGTGTGTTGTAAAAACTTCTCCGCCTTGTTGTGGGTGCAAAAGGAGAGTCACTACTGGTATTAGTACAATACTCAGAGGGGGCCTCTAGGGAGTGGATGTAGGTCTGGTTTTAGTCTTAAAAATCTGGTGTCATTTACTTTACTGTTTTTACATTTCTGCATTTTAATTTTAGTCTTAAAAACTCTGTGGTTGAAAAACTTTTTCTACAAAAACTTAAAAAAAACATTTTCATTTCGGTTCAACATAATTTTAAAAAGAGGGTTTAAAATTTTTTAAACTACCAATTCACCCCCCCTCTTGGTAGCCTTGGGACATTAACTTAGGCTTAACAACATGATTACTAGACTCAACAAGTGGTATCATAGCATCGTTTCAAAATCATAAGTTTGAACTACTTTTTGATTAACGTAGATGGCTACATTTGGAAACTGAAATACACCTGAGGGTTACTCTATCACTAGACCTCCACTGTTTGACAATATTTCTTTTAATTTTTAGAAAACACGCATGTCTACTTTCTTACAGTCACTTGATTATCGCATGTGGATGCTAGTCCAGGAAGGTTTTACAAAACCAACTAGATTAGTTGATGGAGTTAGGGTAGAAACACCTTATGCAGATTGGACTATAGAAGAATGTGACTTAGCACAATTAAATGCCAAATGTTTAAATAGTTTCTTTTGTGTTTTAAAATCTGAAGACTACATGTGGGTTTCCACTTGCAAAAGCGAAAAGGACATATGGGATAGACTTTGTATAACTTATGAAGGGACAAATAAGGTTAAGCAATCAAGACTCAATATCTTATTACATGACTATGAATTATTTCGCATGAAACCTAATGAATCTATTTCTGACATGTACACAAGATTCACACAAATTGTCACTTCTTTGCATGCACTTGGTAGGAAATTAACTAATGCTGAAATGATCAATAAAATTCTTCAATTTTACCTACTGCTTATGATGCTAAAATTACTGCAATTACAGAGTCTAAAGATCTTAACATTTACTCTATTGACAATCTTCTTGGTTCACTCATTGCTTATGAGCAAGGAGTAAGTCAAAGAAAGAATGATGCAGGTGAACCACGAAAGGAGAAGAATGTTGCACTAAAGGTGGAAGAGTCAGAGAGTGAACACTCACAACCTGAGGATGAAGATGATATTGCACTGATGACTAGACAATTCAAAAGCTTTTTAAAGAGGAAGCAGAAGAGATGCCAAAATGGAACAGAGGTAAGTTTAACAAAAATGGCAAGGTTTCTAATGAAGTAATTTGTTATGAATGTAGGAAACCAGGTCATATCAAGACTGATTGCCCTAAACTCAAAGCCACTTCTAGCAAGGAGAAGGTAGAGGAGAAACCAATGGTAAAGAAGGGCAAGAAGAAATTTCAAAGAGCTTTCTGGGCATACTCAGCTTCAGACTCATCTGAGACTGAAAAAGAAGAAGAAGTCACCAATCTTTGCTTGATGGCAGACAATACCATAGATCACTCAGATCAAGAAGAGGTATGTGACTTAACCTATGCTGAATTATTTGAAGTTTCTGAACACATGCATGATGCATATAGGAAAATAAAAAAGATGCATGCTAGTATAAGTTTAGATCTGGAAGAGCTCAAAAAGGAACACGAAATCGTTAGGAAAGATCATGCTTTAATAGATGACAACCACATGAAACTACTTAATGAATATGATGACTTAAATAAAATTTTGAAAATTTAAAAACATCTTATGCTGATCCTGAAAAAAAATTTAAGAATTTTAAGGATGAATCTGAGAGCAAGACATATAGAATCAATTATACCAATCAAATCTTGGAAGATATGAATTCATTTTACAAACTCACAATAAGAGCTCTCGAGGATAATAGGAACCCCCCTAAACTTGAAGATTTTACAAATCCTAAATATTATCCTAAATTCATGAAATCCCTTAGAAGACAATCATATGGAAGAAAACATAGGAATATTTTTCCTAATGTTAAATGTAATAATTATGGATTTTTGGGACATATAGTTCACACCTGTACTTTGAAGATGAAATCTAATTTGGTGTGGAAAACTAAGATGCATAAACCTAGACATATCATACATGCATCTGATTATAAATTTCTTAAAGGTGAACCCAAACTTGTTTGGGTTCCCAGGTCTAACATTTGAGAGTTTTACAGGATTGCTCTCACACAAGACCTCGTGGGAGCATGTGGTACCTGGACAGCGGATTTTCAAAGCATATGACTGGAGATGCTGCTTAATTCATAACCCTGAATCCAGGAATGGAGGCAAGGTTACACTTGGAGATAATACCACAAAGAAAGTGGTTGGATCAGGTATGATTGGAAATTTCAAAAACTTTTTTATAGACAATGTGTTATTGGTTGAAGGTTTAAAACACAATTTGTTAAGTATTAGTCAGCTATGTGACAAGGGCTATAATGTAAAATTTTTACCTACTAGCTGCATATTAAGCCTAAATGGGAAAGAAGTTTTAAATGGAAAAAGGGTTAACAATGTTTACATGCTAGATTTTAATTCTATTTTATCTCCTACTGCTTTTTGTTTAAAAACTGTTTCTGATGAATCATGGCTTTGGCATAGGAGACTTTATCATTCTATTATGAAAAATATTAGGAGAATTACCCAAAAGAACTTAGTGAGAAGTATAACAAAACTAGACTTTACTAAGGACCACCTTTGTGATGCATGTCAATTAGGAAAATAAGTTAAGTCATCTTTTAAGTCCAATAAGAATCTTAGGACCAGTAAACCTTTGTAAATTCTTCACATGGATCTTTTTGGACCAGTAGGAACTGTAAGTCTAGGAGGGAAGGTATACGGATTTGTTATAGTGGACGATTTCTCAAGATTCACCTGGGTTAGATTTCTCTTTCATAAAAGTGAATCATTTGAGGAATTCAAAAATTTTTCAACTTGGATTCAAAGAAAACTAGGATGAGAAATAATTTCTTTACAAAGTGATCATGGAGGAAAATTTGAAAATGAAAGATTAGAAAATTTTTGTAAAGAAAAAGGGATTGATCACAATTTTTCTTTTCTGCACCTAGAACCCCTCAACAAAATGGGGTAGTTGAAAGGAAAAATAGAACATTAATAGAAGCCGCCCGAGCAATGTTGGCAGAATACTCACTTCTTAGATATTTTTGAGCTGAGGCGGTTAGCATTGCATGTTATGTTCTGAATACGGTGAATGTGAGATCAAATTTAAATAAAACACCCTATGAGTTGCTAAAAGGTTGAACACCTAACTTATCACATTTGCATGTTTTTGGTTGCAAGGTGTTCATACATAACAATGGAAATCTGCCTTAGGAAAATTTGATTCAAAATCAGATGAAGGAATTTTTGTTTGATATTCAAGTGTTAGAAAATCTTATAGGGAATTCAACAAAAGAACTTTAGTCATTGAAGAAACCACACATGTTGTATTTGATGAATCTGGAAATTTGGAAGAGCCAAATGTTGTTGAAGAAGAGATTGAGGAAAACTCTCAAAAGATTGATATATTAAATTTGAAAGAAAATGTGAAAGAAATTTTGGAAAGAGAAAATCCTTTGCCTAGAGATTTGAGATTTTCTAAAAAACACCCAAGAGAATTGATTATAGGTGAACCTAGTGAGGATGTTAGAACTAGGCGTGGATTAAACAAGGAAGTCAATCATTCAGCCTTTATTTCAACAATAGAACCCACTAATATTGATCAAGCACTTTCTGATGAATTTTGGATATTGGTCATGCAAGAAGAGTTGAATCAATTTGTAAGAAATAAAGTTTGGGAATTAACTACAAGACCAAAAGATCAAAGTGTTGTTGGAACCATGTGGGTGTTCAAAAATAAAATGAATGACTCAGGAGTAGTCATTAGAAATAAGGCTAGATTAGTTGCTAAGGGGTATAATCAAATTGAAGGAATTGATTTTGAGGAGACCTTTGCCCCTGTAGCAAGACTTGAAGCAATTAGGGTTTTACTTGCCTTTGCATGTTTTAAAGGTTTTAAATTGTTTCAAATGGATGTCAAAAGTGCCTTTTTGAATGGGGTTATTGAAGAAGATGTTTTTGTAGAACAACCTCCAGGGTTTGAAAATTCAAAATATCCAAATCATATTTTCAAGTTAAAAAAGGCATTATATGGATTGAAACAGGCACCTAGGGCTTGGTATGAGAGGTTGAGCACCTTCCTACTTGAAAGATTGTTTGAAAAAGGAAGTGTGGATACAACTCTCTTTCTAAAGAAATTTGGAAAGGAAATACTCATTGTTCAAATTTATGTGGATGATATCATCTTTGGATCTACAAATAAAAATCTTTGTGATGATTTTTCTAAAACAATGAGTAGTGAATTTGAAATGAGTTTAATGGGAGATTTAAATTACTTTCTAGGTTTTAGCATTAAACAACTTGAGGAAGGAACATTTCTTAGTCAAACTAAATATATTAAGGACATCCTCAAGAAATATGAAATGGATAATGCAAACCTGTTAGTACACCAATGAGTTCCTCAGTTTAGTTGGATAAGGACCTTAAGGGAAAATCTGTTCATCAAAAGAAATATAGAGGGATTATTGGATCTTTGCTTTACTTGACTGCTAGCCGACTAGATATTATGTTCAGTGTTTGCTTATGTGCTAGATTTCAATCAGATCTAAAAGAATCACATTTGACAGCAATGAAAAGGATTTTAAGATACTTACTAGGAACTCAAAACTTAGGAATTTGGTATTCTAAGTTTAGCTCTTCATTTGAAATTGTTGGTTATTCAGATTCTGACTTTGCAGGCTGTAGAGTGGATATGAAAAGCACTTATGGAACATATCAATTCATTGGAAATTCATTAGTTTCTTGGTCCAGTAGAAAATAAAATTCAATAGCCCTATCTACTACAGAAGCAGAATACATTGCATTAGGAAGTTGTGTGGCACAAGTACTTTGGTTAAAACAACAGTTGATTGATTTAGGATTAACTATAGGCACTATTCCAATTTATTGTGGCAATACTAGTGCTATTTTCATTTCCAAAAATCCTATTCAATATTCTAGAACCAAACACATTTACATAAGGCATCATTTCATAAGGGATCATGTACCAATGGAGAAATTGAACTCACACATGTTTCAACTGAAAGTCAACTTGCAGACATTTTTATAAAACCTTTAGCCTTTGATACCTTCAGTACATTAAGAACAAGGCTTGGTGTTACTGATTTGAATGCTTAAATAAAAATGTTTTTGCAACATTGATATTTATGTTTTCTTAGTTTATTTGTTTTTATTTTTTATTTTTGATTTTGTGATTTTTTGTGTGTTTTAAATGTTTGTTGCATTAGTGTTTATTTTAGTATTTGTTTTAGCTATGTTTGTTATTTTTTGTTGTTGTTTTGATATTATGAAATGATCATGTAATCTTTCTCATTAATATCAATACATGTCGTAGTTGATTTAATTTTGGTTTGTTTTTGGAATGTGGTTAATTTTTATGAATTTCATTAGTCTTATTTAATCTTAATTGTGCTTAAATTAGATTGTAATTTGAGATTAATTACATTAGAAAATCTAGTCTTTCTAAATTTAAAAGTTGTTTATAACTTGTTATAATTAGAACTTTTAAATTCATGTCTATTCATTTAGACTACACAAGTTAATATTTATGTTTTCTTAGTTTATTTGTTTTTATTTTTTATTTTTGATTTTGTGATTTTTTGTGTGTTTTAAATGTTTTCTTATTTTGTATTTCTTGCTCAAATGATATTTATGCACTTAGAAAAATTTGAAATTTTTTATTATTGATTTTGGAAAGAATTGGTTTCAATTACTCTTGAAAATTGTACAAAGAGTACAAGAATCAAAAGGAATGCACAAAGGTTCGCAAATATGAAAAAGAGGCACAAAATTAGCCCAATGTTAAAAGATGCACAAAAATATGCCAAAAATTTTAAAAAAAAGGATGCGCAAAGCGCCACATGTGGTAATTCTCTTCTTTCCAAATTCTTTCAATCTTTTAATTCAAATTGATCTATGTTCATTTATATTCTATTGAACTTTGAAATATAGAATTTTTATTCATCTCTCTTGTAATGATTTTCTATATTCAAATGTCTAAATTGAATCATGTTTTTGATAAATTCTTCTTACTTACAATGTTATATCACTTCTTAAATTCTATGAATTTTTATGATTTACCTAATCTCATTAGTTTTAGATTGCATACCATATACTAATCACCATTTAGATTAAATTTTCAAATGAATTTCATATAATTACTTACATTTCTCGTCTATTTCTTCTTCACTTTTGTTGTTGTCAAAAAGGGGGAGAAATTATAGTATTTGTATGTTTTATTTTTGTATGTTTGTTTGCATTTTGATTTTGTGTTTGACTTTGTATTTTTGGCTTGTGTTATTTTGTTAAAAAATTTTGAAAAATAAAAAATTGTGTTCTTTATACCTCCTTATTTTTATGTATTCATCAATTCAGGGGAAGTTTAGGAGATTTGTTTAAATTGAAATCATACAAACAATAATTATTTTGCCATCATCAAAAAGGGGGAGATTGTTAAGATAGTTGCTATTTACATGCTTTATATTTTTGCAACTTGTATAGTTTTGATGATTCCAAATATTATTGTTCAAATGTGTAGATGTCTCCTAAAAATTTTAGAAGATTTGTATTTGCTCTTATGTGTACTAACATTTCAGGAAAATTGAACTCCAGACTACGAAGTTTTTAAATCAAATTCAGCATGAGATATTTTGGGAAATTTGAAACTTGTATTATTCTTTGAAATAAAATTGAAAGGGAGTGATTGTAATTTGAGTGAATAAAAACATACACACACACACACACACATAAGGAGATCATATAAAATTTATACTGATCGTATGGGATGAAATCCGTTCGTACGGGACGATCAGACAGTTATCTCATATTGAGCACATGGAACGAATAGGAACTTGCTTAAAAATTTTTCTAAGTCCTATTCGTCCAGGACGAAATTAATTATCGTCCAGGACGATCTGGCCGCTGTAAGATTTTCGTCCAGATGAAATTAAATTATCGTTCATGGCGATTGGTGCTCTGTAAAATTTTCGTCCAGACGAAATTAAATATCATCCAGGACGATCTGGTCTCTGTAAAATTTTCGTCCAGACGAAATAAAATTATTGTGCATGATGATTGGTCCTCTGTAAAATTTTCGTCCAGACGAAATTAAAAATTGTCCAGGACGATCTATTCTCTGTAAAAATTTCGTCCAGACGAATCAATTTTCGTCCAGACGATTAACCAACTTAGAACGGTTTTCAGCAATTTCTAGAACCGACCTAGTAATAACCGTTCGTACCGGATGAATATAGGTCGTACGGGACGATCATCTGTATGAAGAAATTTTGTACACATATACAAATAGGGTCGTTTCAAATCGTTTAAGTAAAATCGTCCAAGACGATCCACGATCGTACGGGACGATCCACTGTGTACAGAATTGAAAACTTGCAGTTTTTAGGCGGTTTTTCTTGTTTTTTGTATAAATAGTCCAAATTAGACTGCCACCCAATCTTTTTGTCATTTGATCTTCATGCCTCTTAGGAGAATAGCCAAGGAGAGAGTGGAAGAGTGCATTCAAGGGAGGATTCCTACCACTGGAGCGTGAAGGCTTCACTTGGAATTCAAAGGTAAGAATCTCTACTTGTGAATTGAGATTACTTCACTCTTTTCCTTCTTCCTTCTAGATTCTTGTGAGAAGATCTGTCAAGGAGATCCGGTTCTCTGCCGACACTTGGAGAGTGTGAACAGACGAAGGGTTCGCTTCCTACACTCAGAGAGTGTGAATAGCCGAAGGGTTCGCTGCCTACACTTGGAGAGTATAAATAACCGAAGGTTTCTCTGCCCACACTAGGAGAGTGTAAAAGGACGACGGTTCTCTGCCAACACTGGGGATTATGTAAAAGGACGACGGTTCTCTACCGCACCGGGGAGTGGTGAAAAGAGTGTGTTGTAAAGGCTTCTCCGCCTTGCTGTGGGTGCAAAAGGAGAGTCATTATTGGTATTAGTGTAATACTCAGAGGGTGCCTCTGGGGAGTTGATGTAGGTTTGGTTTTAGACCGAATCACTATAAATTTGGTGTCATTTACTTTACTATTTTTATATTTTCGCATTTTAATTTTAGTCTTAAAAACTCTGTGGTTGAAAAATTTTTTCTACAAAAACTTAAAAGAAACATTTTCATTTCGGTTCAACATAATTTTAAAAAGAGGGTTTAAAATTTTTTAAACTACTAATTCACCCCCCCTCTTGGTAGCCTTGGGACATTAACTTAGGCTTAACAACCTAATTACTAGACTCAACAAAAACGAATTAAATTTTGATCGTCTGTACGAAAATTTTTCGTCTGTACGATCGATCAAGTCAAAAAGTCTGTACGAAAGGAAGTATCGTAAATTGTGTTGATTACGAAAAGCCGTTGCATTTTGGACGAATTTGATCGTCTGTACGAAATTTTTTCGTCCTGACGAACGATAATTTTCGTCCAGGACGAACTATTTTCGTCCAGGACGAACGTATCATTTTCTTTAAATATGAAGGCTTTCCAACTCAACAATCACATCTCCAAACATGTCTTTCAATCCCTTTCGACTTCCAAATCAACAATGGCCTCATCTGCCAAGAGACAAAATGTGTTAGCAAAGAAACCGCACAGGAATGCTTCTGAAAACTTCCTTTCAAAAGCAAATGAGGAATCCTTTCCTCGTTTTGCATCTGCCAAAATCACACCTTCTCGCATTCTGATTCAAAGCAAGATAAACTTCAAGGTAATTCACCTTTTAGCTTCCACCCAGTTTGGATTCATTCTTTCTCTCGTCCACCTCTACAACAAACAAACCTTTCTCTATTTCCTAGCCAATATGAGTTTCAATTCCGACCACTCCTTTATAAGTTCTTTTGTTTTCAAACAAAAAGTTGAAATCACTAAGCACGACATAGGTGCCTTTCTAAACTTAAGTACTGAAGGATTTAGAGCCCACACCCTTATGAATGAGAACACCTTCAAATGGTATGAAGTCAGTAGGGTGATTAGAGAAAGTGACCTAACATATCATATTGCTAGAGTTTCAGGAATGACCAAAAATGCTCGAATCATCCATCACATTCTTTGATCTTCAATTATTCCTAAAGATGGTGATAGGATCAATATTACCCCACTCCTTTTTATTGTTACTTTTTTTATTATGGATCGTAAGCCTATCGATGAAGCCCAACTTATCCTAGACCATCTTTATGGGCTTTCAGAAATTGGGCATGCAGAATAAAAAAGAAAAAGGAATATCTCATTAGGACACTTAGTTACCTATGTTTTGGAAAAGAAATACAATTTAGTGCATCCTGATGATGAATATGAGGAGCCGGTCTACTACAATCATGCTTCTTTCAGAGCAATTTTCAAGGAGGAAAAAGGAAAAGTACATGCCAGTGCTTCTGAAGAAGAAGAAGAAGGAGAGAAAACTTCTGCACCTCAATCAGATTATCAGAATTTGATTGAGAAATTTGATAGACTTGAGACTCATTTTGATCAAAGATTTGATCAAATTGATGCTCAACTTCTGCAGTAGCAACAGGACATTGGTAGTATCAGAAATGAAGTTCATGAAATCAATACCAATGTTATATTGATGGCCTCCTACTTCAACCTATTTGGTGGCATTCCTCCTCCTCCTCTAGAAGAATAGAGATTTGAGTAATGATTTTCCTTATGTTTATTGTATTTGTGTTTGTATTAGTTTTTGTTCTAGTGTTTGTTTTAGTTGTGTTTGTTTATGTTAAATTTTAAAAGTTCATTGTATTTTTCTTTTAGTATTTTTTGTATTGATATTATGAAATGATCTTGTAATATTTTTCATTAATATCAATATTTGTTGTAGTTGATTTAAATTTGGTTTGTTTTTGAAATGTGCTTAATTTTTATGAAGTTCATTAGTCTTTTTTTAATCTTAATTATGCTTAAATTAGATTGTAATTTGAGATTAATTTCATTAGAAAATCTAGTCTTTCTAAATTTAAAAATTGTTTATAACTTGTCATAATTAGAATTTTTAATCTCATGTATATTCATTTAGACTACATAAAAGTTAATATTATTATTGTAATTTAGATGTTTTCTTATTTTGTATTTATTTGCTCAAGTGATATTTATGCACTTAGAAAAATTTGAAATTTTAGATTATTGATCTTTTAAAGAATTGGTTTCAATTACTCTTGAAAATTATACAAAGTGTACAAAAATCAAAAGGAATGCGCAAAAGGTTCACAAATGTGAAAACAAGACACAAAATAAGACCAATGTAAAAAGATGCACAAAAATGTGCCAAAAATTTGAAAAAGATGCTCAAAGCGCCACATGTGGTAATTCTCTTCTTTCCAAATTCTTTCAATCTCTTAATTCAAATTGATCTTATGTTCATTTATATTCTATTGAACTTTGAAATATATAATTTTTTATTCATCTCTCTGGTAATGATTTTTCTATATTCAAATGTCTAAATTGAATCATGTCTTTGATAAATTCTTCTTACTTACAATGTTATATCACTTCTTAAATTCTATGAATTTCTATGATTTACCTAATGTTATTAGTTTTAGATTGCATACCTTATGTCAATCACTCTTTTGATTAAATTTTCAAATGAATTTCATATAATTACTTACATTTCTTGTCTATTTCTTCTTCACTTTTTCTTATTGTCAAAAAGGGGGAGAAATTATTGTGTTTGTATGCTTGTATTTTGTATATACTTGTATTTTAATTTTGTGTCTTTTGACTTGTGATATTGTCTTTGTAGTTTTTAATTTTTTGTTAAAAATTTTTGAAAAACAAAAAATTATGTTCTTTTATTCAAAATGTCTCCTTATTTTCATGTATTCATCAATTCAGGGGGAGTTTAGGAGATTTGTTTAAATTGAAATCATACAAACAATAATTATTTTGCCATCATCAAAAAGGGGGAGATTGTTAAGATAGTTGCTATTTGCATGCTTTACATTTTTGCAACTTGTATAGTTTTGATAATTCCAAACATTATTGTTCAAATGTGTAGTTATCTCCTAACAATTTTAAAAGATTTGTATTTGCTCTTGTGTGTACTAACATTTCAGGAAAATCAAACTCCCGACTACGAAGACTTCAAATAAAATTCAGCATGAGATACTTTGTGAAATTTGAAGCTTATACTTTTCTTTAAAATAAAATTGAAAGCGAGTGATTGTAATTGAGTGAATAAAAACATACACACACACATAAGGAGATCATATAAAATTTATACTGATCGTACAAGACAAAATTAGTTCGTACAGGACGATCAGACAGTTATCTCCTATTGAGCACATGGAACGAATAGGAACTGGGTTGAAAAATTTTTCTAAGTCCTATTCGTCCAGGACGAAATTAATAATTGTCCGGGACGATTTGTCCTCTGTAAAATTTTCATCCAGACGAAATTAAATTATCGTACATGACGATTTGCTCTCTGTAAAATTTTCGTCCAGACAAAATTAAATATCGTCCAGGACGATCAGATCTCTGTAAAATTTTCGTCCAGACGAAATTAAATTATCGTACATGACGATTTGGTCTCTGTAAAATTTTCGTCCAGACGAAATTAAAAAACATCCAGGACGATCTGTTCTCTGTAAAAATTTTGTCCGAACGAACGAATTTTCGTCTAGATGATACAACCGACTTATGACGGTTTTTTTGCAGTTTCTGGAACCGACCTTGTAATAACTGTTCGTACCGGATGAACTTAGTTCGTACGAGACGATCAACTTGTACGAAGACATTTCATACACATATACAAATAGGGTCGTTTCAAAGCGTTTAAGTAATATCGTCCAGGACGATCCACGATCGTACGGGACGATCCACTGCATACAAAATTGAAAACTTGCAGTTTTTGCGCAGTTTTTCTTTTCTTTTGTATAAATAGTCCAAATTAGACTTCCACCAAATCTTTTTGTCATTTGATCTTTGTGCCTCCTGAGAGAATAGCCAAGGAGAGAGTGTGAGAGTGCATTCAAAGGAGAATTCCTATCACTGGAGCGTGAAGGCTTCACTTGGAGTTCAAAGGTAAGAATCTCTACTTGTGAATTGGGATTACTTCACTCTTTTCCTTTTTCCTTCTAGATTCTTGTGAAAAGATCTATCTAGGAGATCCGGTTCTTTGCCGACACTTGGAGTGTGTGAACAGACGAAGGGTTCGCTGCCTACACTTGGAGAGTGTGAATAGTCAAAGGGTTCGCTGCCTACACTTGAAGAGTGTGAATAGTCGAAGGGTTTGCTACCTACACTTGGAGAGTGTGAATAGCCGAAGGGTTCTCTGCCCACACTAGGAGAGTGTGAAAGGATGACGGTTCTCTACCAACACTGGGGATTGTGTAAAATGACGACGGTTCTCTACCGCACCGGGTAGTGGTGAAAAGAGTGTTTTGTAAAGGCTTCTCCGCCTTGATGTGGGTGCAAAAGGAGAGTCACTATTGGTATTAGTGCAATACTCAGAGGGTGCCTCTGGGAAGTGGATGTAGGTCTGGTTTAGACCGAACCACTATAAATCTGGTGTCATTTACTTTACTGTTTTTACTTTTCCGTATTTTATTTTTAGCTTTAAAAACTCTGTGGTTGAAAAATACTTTCTACAAAAACTTAAAAGCAAATTTTCATTTCGGTTTAACTCATTTTGAAAGAGGTCTTAAAATTTTTAAACTATCAATTCACCCCCCCTCTTGGAAGCCTTGGGACATTAACTTAGGTTTAACAACCTATTTACTAGACTCAACATGCTTGACTTCTCTAAAATAGTCAAATAAAGGAAACTCATTTATTTTTAACTATCAATCTCTGTTTTCTAAAAAAGGTTATCCTACTTTTGATTTAAATCTTTTTTATTTTTTAAATTGGTTTTTGAAACAAAATTTTTTATCTCCCTACGTTTTATTTATCACATAGGAATCTTTTGCAAGTTTTTGAATCTAACTCATAATTTTCTTAATCAAGCAATTCGCTTTGTCACTAAGATGAGTTTTCTTTTATTTTTAAGAATTAAGAAAGAAAGCATATTTAAAAAATTGGCCAATGATGCCAAAAATAAAAGATGCGCAAAGACGCAAAATAAAAAATATAAAATACACAAAGTGTATCAAAAGATGCGCAGTGCGCCAACCAATTATCAAGAGGCATAAAATGAGCCCACAAAGTTAATGCTTATCATTATTGTACTTCTTAAAAAGCTTAAGAAAACCCTTGATACTTTCGATACTTGAGTTTGAAAATCTTGATTCTTGATTCAAAAATATATGTATTGATCTTCTATTAGATATATTTTATGGAAGGAGGTCTTGAAAAATTATTGTTTCTTTCTCTAATTTATTCCTTAATTTAGATCTTAAATTAAAAAGTTTTTTTGCCTTTCTAAAAAAATTGAGTTTGGATTATCAATTTCTAAGTTTCTAATCTTTTCTGGGCTATAGTTGTCAATCAAATTCTACTAAGTTTTTGATTAAAACAAAGAGGTAACTTTCTCATTTTAAGAATATTTATTTTTCACTAGATCAGAGAATGTTTTTTTCTTTTGGTCATTTTGTTTTTTGTTTGTGCCTCCTCTCTTTTTGATAATATCAAAGGGGGAAAACGTATTGTTGAATTTTTGTACTGTTATCATGGTTGTATCTTGTTTTCAAAAAATTAAAAACAACAAAAATATTTTTATCTCCCGTATTTTTTATAAGGGGTTATTCTAGTGAGGGTGAGATTAGGAGAAATTGTTTTTTTTTTGAAAATTCAAATTGTAATGTTTGCCATCATCAAAAAGGGGGAGATTGTTGCGGATCTATGGCTTATGATTTTGATGATAGCAAACATTCCTTTTCTCTATGACTGCTTTCTACTAACAATTCAGGTTCACACGATCGGACTGCAATTTAGAACCAGCTCAAGATTGGGTAGACTAGGTCTGAGTCAATTTGTAATCTTTTTCTTTTCTTGAGTCTGTTGTATTTGTTGTGGGACCTATTGATTTGTAACTTGGAAGATTTCCTGCTATTCCCTAAAAGATTTTTATTTTTAATAATATCGGCCGGGATAATATTTATATCGTCCTGGACGATATGTCCAAAATCAGAAACCTGAATTAGGGCATCCTTATTAAGGCAGCCGTCATAAACACATCGGCCTAGACGATACTTGTATCGGCCAGGATGATATTCTCAATTTAGAAAAAATCAGCCGCCATAATCAGTTTAGGTATTTTTTATTTTAGGAAATCGGCCAGGATGATATTTATATCGTCCAGGACGATCTAACTCAATCATACCTAAATTGATCTGGTATTATTTGAAAATCATTAATGGCTGATTGATACGATCACATCGTCCGGGACGATCTTATAATAGGCCAGGACGATGGCCTGGACGATTGACTTCGGCCAGCACCAAATCAAAGCGATGATCAGGACGATCGTGAGATCGGCCAGGACGATATAACCAATTTTCTTCTGATCGTCCCAAATCGTCCCAGGCCGTTGAGATGAATTTGAACTAATCGGCTAGGATGAGATGCCTATCGTCCTAGACGATAATGTCGGCAACTTGCATTAATGAGCTCGTTTTGAGAGCTTTTATTTAAGCTATGGCATGACAACTTTTGTAAGTGTCTTTGGCAGCCATAGTAGCTTCGTTCTTGTGGGCGAAACTTGAAGAGAGAGCTTGAAAGGGAGAGAGGAAAGGGTGGAGTTTTAGAGGGAGAAGATCCTGTGAGGGGGGGAACTCAAGGGAGTGTGGAGGGGATTCCACAAGGTTGCTCCGGCGAACTCGCACCTTTGTACCATCGGATTTAAGGCTTGTCTAGAGGTAAGTTCACCAAATAAGAAGATCTCCTTGGTATCAAAAGACCCGGCGACTCTACCGCACCGGGGAAGGTGGAAGTGATTTTGTAAGGGCTTCTCGCCTAGCTGTGGGGGCTAAATGAGAGTCACATTTTAGTGCAATACTTGAAGGGTGCCTCCAAGGAGTGGACGTAGGTCAAGGTTTGACCGAACCACTATAAAACCGGTGTGTTCTTTTCTTATTATCGCTTCCGTATTTATTTTTCTTCCGCACTTTGATTGTGGCGATTTGGTTCATGTTTTTGGTTTTAAAGTTTTTCAATTCACCTCTCTCTCTTTACTTGGCCTTGGGCCAGTTCTATAGGGTCTAACATCCCTAACGAACTTTCATGATTTGCTTGCTACTATAGCCTTTTAGTGACTAGCCAGAGATGGAAAGAGAAACCATTCCCAAGCAGAGTTGCCAGAAATATGTGGGCTCCAAAAATTCGAACCCGGTCTCTGCTCGCTGTGCTGTTTATTCGGCGAGGGAGTTGGCTCGGATGTCGAGGCGGGAGAAGGCATCTTATTCATTAATTATAATAAGAATTAGGTAATTATAATTAATAATTAATTACTAATTATTAATTAATTATAATTAATAAGTTAATTATAATTATAATTAGTTAATAATTATCTATAATTAATCAAAATTAATTATAATTAATCAAACAATTATAACTAATAATTAACTACTAATTAATAATTAATCATAATTAACTAATTAATTATAATTATAATTAGATAATAATTAAATATAATTAACCTTAATTAAAATAAATTAACCCTCCCTTCTTTCTGTTGCAACCCATGACCCCGAGTTTGAGATTTTGATGCCAAATAATGAGTGTTTTGGAACAACTTTTCATTGAATACTATTTTATTTGCTATTGTCCTTGAGTACTAACATTTCAGGAAGATCTCAAGTGACTCGGGACGAAAGGAAGACTCAAGAAAGGGTATATTAGGAGTATGATTCAAACATTGTATTTTTCTATTTATTTTATTTTATTTTATTGAGTCTGGCCACAAAATGCATAAGAGTAAGAGCAACCATGCACACACACAGGGGGAGAGTTTATTTTTAAATGCAAAATGTCATAAAAATTCTTTTCTGGAGATCGTACTATACGATTTTAATTCGTACCGTACGATCAGAGCTATGTGGACCATTCTGTGAATAGATCGTACTGTACGAATATATTCGTACTGTACGATATATTCAGATCCAAAACCCTAGCCGTAGTTTAATTTGAGTAAGTTATTTTGCGTCGTTCGTACTGTACGATCTATTTTTAATACTTACTTAAATTAACCCGTAATTAGTGCATAAAATCTAGGCCTAATTAAATTTTGAACGTCGTACTGTACTAACCGGATCATACCATATGATGAACAGAGATGAAGTTTGATCGTCCTGGATATCGTCCTGGATTATCTCTTAGTTTTTGTCACATCGTACTGTACGATAGTAATCGTACCATACGATGAACAGAGATGACATCTGATCGTCCAGACCATCGTCCTGTATGAATAGTATTTTGTGGATCGTACCGTACGATATTATATCGTACAACACGAATTGTTTTTGAACTGTTCGTACACCTTCGTACCAGGACGACATCTGTTTATGAATATCGTACTGTACGATGGGTAATCGTACTGTGCGAACAGTAACGGCTACTTTTGAAATCAGAGGTTTTTGGAGCCCATTTTTGGATGTCAATCAAGTCCTTTTTCAGTAAGAATCACAGAGGGGGTGAACGTGGTTAGAGAGGGATTCCAAGGGAGAGAGCTCTAGAGAAATTCTTGAGGGTTGAGAGAGGAAGGAGGAGGTGAGCATTGTGAGGGAGAAGAGGTGTGAGGGAGATCACACGGTTGCTCCAAGCTTGCTGCATCTTGCTCCTCCTATGGCCCTAGAAGGATTTGAGGGAGGATCTCCAAGGGAAAGGCTTGTCTACATCCGTTACCTCGAGGTTCTCTGCCTTCTCCATGAGGGAGAAAAACGAGAAGGTTCTCTGCCATCGCCAGGAGGGCGAAAACAGAGTTTGGCACTCCGCCACGCCGGGTTTGTGAAAGGGAGGTTTGTAAAGGCTTCTCCGCCTTGCCGAGGGGGGCAAAAGCAGAACTATTTTGATAGTGAAAATCCCGGAGCGGAGGACTCTGGGGATTTGACGTAGGTCATATTTTGACCGAACCACTATAAAAATTCTTGGTGTGTTTTTTCCTTATCGTTGTTTACTTTTTACTTGCATTTAATTTTTATAACTATTGCATGTTGAAATTTGTGGAAGAAAAATTGCTTAAAATTTTGTTGTAGAAATTCAAAAATAACAAAAAAATTAGAACTCTTATTTAGGGTTATTTTTATTAAGAAAAGATTTTCACAATTCACCCCCCCCCCCCCCCCCCTCTTATCATTTAGTAATTTCAATTGGTATCAGAGCTTGTTTTTCAAAAATAGTGTTTTAGAAAACCTTAAAAAAATGATCATGTCGAATTTTGGTAATCGTAACACTGCGGAGGGTTATTCAATAACTCGTCCACACTTTTTGATAACATTTTGTTTGATTTCTGGAAAATTAGAATGCTACATTTTTCCAATCTATAGATTACCGCATGTGGATGTTAGTAAATGATGGGTATGTTGCACCGTTTAAAATTGTTAATGGTTTGAAAACTCCTGTACCTTTTATTGAATGGAGCAATGAGGATAGGGAGTTATCCCAACTGAATGCTAAGTGCTTAAACTGCTTTTTTTGTGCATTGAAATCTGAGGACTATATGAAAGTATCTACTTGTGTTTCTGGTAAGGAGATTTGGGATAGACTGTGCATTACATACGAAGGAACAAACGAAGTAAAACATTCCATGCTTAACATTCTACTGCATGATTACGAATTATTCCATATGAAACCTAGCGAAACAATTTCTGACATATACACTAGGTTCACCCAAATCGTGACATCCTTGCATGCATTAGGTAAAGAAATTTCAAATTCTGAGAAAGTGAATAAAATTCTTAGATGTCTAACTAGTTCCTATGATGCTAAGATAACTACTATCACTGAGTCCAAAGATCTTAATGTTTATTCTATTGATAACCTCCTTGGGTCACTCATTGCATACGAGCAATGAGTGAGCCAAAGGCAAAGTGATGCAGGTGAAAAGTAAAAGGAGCGGACGACGGTGGCATTAAAAGCTAGCAACTTAGAAAGTAAAAGCTCTACAGGGGAGGAAGACGATGAAATAGCACTGATGACCCGACAGTTCAAAAATTTTCTGAAGAGAAAATAAAAGCGTCATCAGAACAGTTGGAATAAAGGTAAGAGCTCAAGGTCTAATAAGGTTTCATCTGATACAATTTGTTTTGAGTGCAGGAAGACAGACCATCTTCGAGCTGATTGCCCCAATCTGAAGAGTCAACCAGCAAAGGAGAAAGGAGATGACAAAGCAAAAAACAAGAAAGGAAAGACAAAGACACAGAAGCTTTTTGGGCCGACTTTGCCTCAGAATCATCAGAAGAAGAAGCAGAGGAGGAGTTAACAAATTTGTGTCTTATGGCTAATGATAACCTTGATCAGTTGGATCAGGATAAGGGATGCTCTCACAAAAGACCTATTGAGAGCATGTGGTACCTGGACAGTGGTTGCTCATGACACATGACTGGAGACATGAAGAAGTTCATCCTACTTGAGACCAAAACTGGAGGCAAAATAACGTTGGGAGACAACACTACCAGGAAGGTGATAGGCTCAGGTACTGTTGGTAATGCTAAGAATTTTTTAATTGAAAATGTTTTATTAGTTGATGGTTTAAAGCATAACTTACTTAGCATTAGTCAATTGTGTGACAAAGGTTTTGACATTAAATTTTTATCTGATAAATGCCTGATTAGCTTATTTGATAAACTAGTTTTAGAAGAAAAATGAATGAACAATGTTTACATGTTAGACCTTGATTGCATTGATAGCTCAAATTCATTCTGCTTGAAAACAATAGTTGATGACTCGTGGCTATGGCATAGGAGACTATACCATGCTAGTATGAAAACTCTTAGAAACATCACTTAGAAAAACTTAGTTAGAGGTGTACCTAAGTTAGACTTTACCAAGGATCACTTATGTGATGCTTACCAACTAGGAAAATAAGTCAAATCATCCTTTCACTCAATTAGAGATGTGATCACCTCTAGGACACTAGAAATTCTACACATGGACTTATTTGGACCCGTTAGTACAGCCAGTCTAGGTGGAAAGAATTATGGATTTGTGATTGTAGATGACTTCACTAGGTTTACTTGGGTAAGATTCTTAGCACACAATAATGAGTCTTTTGAGGAATTTAAAGTATTCTCCATATGAATTCAACGAAAATTAAGTTGTGAAATATCAACAATCCATAGAGATCATGGTGGAGAGTTCCAAAATGATAGGTTTGAGGCATTTTGTCAAGAGATAGGAATATAACCCAATTTCTCAGCCCCTAGAACACCCCAACAAAATGACATAGCAGAAAGGAAGAATATAACTTTGGTAGAAGCTGCTAGGGCAATGTTAGCGGAGTATACCCTTCCTAGATACTTTTGGGCAGAAGCAGTCAACACAGCCTGTTATGTTTTAAACAGAGTAAACATTAGATCAAAGCTGAATAAAACTCCATATGAACTCCTTAAGGGTAGGACACCAAATCTTTCACATTTACATGTCTTTGGGTGTAAGTGCTTCATCCTAAATAATGGTAAACATCCCTTAGGAAAATTTGATCCCAAGTCTAATGAGGGTGTCTTCTTAGGTTATTCTTCTGTAGGTAAGGCCTATAGAATTTTTAATAAGAGAACCCTTGTAGTAGAAGAATCCACCCATGTGGTATTTGATGAATCATATATGCCCTCAGAAACTAAAATTGAAGATAATGAAATAGAGGTAATTCAAGGAGTAGAGACTATGACCTTAGGATAAAGGGTCGAACCTCAGGAAGTTTTGCCTAGAGAATGGAGATATTCTTCTAGTCATCCTAAAGAGTTAATTTTAGGAGACCCTTCAGAAGGTGTAAGAACTAGGCATGGACTTAGGAAGAAGGTTAGTCACTCAGCATTCATCTCTATAATAGAACCCACAAGTATAAATTAAGCCTTAGGAGATGAATTTTGGATTCTAGGAATGCAAGAAGAGCTGAACCAATTCACTAGAAATGATGTTTGGGAGTTAGTCAAGAGACCTAAAGAACACAGTGTTGTTGGAACAAAATGGGTCTTCAAGAATAAGGTGAATGATTCAGGAACAATAATAAGGAATAAAGCAAGACTAGTAGCTAAGGGGTACAACCAAATTGAGGGGATAGACTTTGAAGAAACCTTTGCCCCGGTTGCTAGACTAGAAGCCATAAGAGTGCTCTTAGCTTTTGCTTGCTTCAAGAACTTTAAGTTATATCAAATGGATGTAAAGAGTGCATTTCTGAATGGGGTAATTAAGGAAGATGTCTACGTTGAGCAACCCCCCGGATTTGAAAGTTCACAATTTCCAAACCATGTATTTAAATTAAAGAAGGCACTATATGGATTAAAGCAAGCACCTAGAGCATGGTACGAAAGACTTAGCTCATTTCTTTTGGATAGAGGATTTAAAAAGGGTAGTAGATACTACACTCTTTTTACAAAAGGTCAAAGAAGAAATTCTCATTGTTCAAATATATGTGGACGACATATTGTTTGGATCTTCGGATAAAAACTTATGCGATGAATTTTCAAAAACAATGAGTAAAGATCCTTCCATCCCAAATAATGCATTCCACGACTGCTAGCATCTTTCTGCTATAAAAATTGCCTCCCCATATGTTCAATGGCCATCAAAACAGCATTAGGAACAGAAGTATGAGTCATAACATACATTGGAACAGATAACAGAGAAGTTTTGATCAAGAGGGCCCTGCCAGTGAGTGAAAGATGTTTTCTACCCCAAAGATTGATCTTCTCAAAAGCAATTCTCATTACTTTAGAGAAATCGGCCGCAGCCATCCTCTTCATAACAAAAGGGAGACCAAGATATTCCAACGAGTCAACCATTTTATACCCCATCAATCTAGCAATCATCCTCTTCCTCCAGCTTGGGCATTTTCTATTGAACAGAATAGCAGACTTTCCACAATTAATCTTCTGACCCATCCAGCCGCAGTAATCCCCCAACAATTCCATAATTCGACGGGCATTACACCTGCTAGCTTCTGCAAACACAAGAATATGATCAGCATACAGTAAGTGAGAAATGCTTATTGTATTCCTACTCATCTGGACTCCTAGCTGTGCTCCACGCTGCTTAAAAGATTTGGAAAGAAGCTCAGAACAGAGAATAAACAAATAAGGTGACAGTGGACATCCTTGTCACAGTCCACTTCTAGCATCAATCCAACGTGTCCTGTTGCCATTCATCAACAAAGTGAACTTCGGCTCAATAATACACTGCATAATCCAAGTGATAAACCGCTCCCTGAATCCCATTAAGGTCATAACTTTCTGCAGCGTCTCCCAAGACATATAATCGTATGCCTGCTCCATATCAATCTTCAAAGCCATTAGCCCGGACTTCTGAGTAGAATGCTTAAACTTATTCATCATCTCCTGTGCCATCAGTCTATGATTAGATATAGATCGTCCCGATACAAATGCCACCTGCTCCTCACTGATAATAGTACTCAACATCTGTTTCATGCTGTTAATCAGCACCTTGACAACAATCATATAAAAGGATTGACATAAACTTATAGGCCTAAACTTGGATGGCATATTTGCATTCTTCATTTTAGGAATCAGCACCACCAAGGTTTCCTTCTAGCTCTGGCACATCAGTTAGTAGCAAAAAAATGCATAATAGCACTATTAACATCTTTCTTAATAATCTCCCAATAGAATTTCAAAAATGAGGAAGTTATGCCGTCAATCCCCGGAGCTCTGTTATTGCCCATGCTAAATACAGCTTACCAGATCTCAGTTTATGAAATTTCAGCCTCTAGACTTTCACTAAATTGCACAGGGATAATGTCCTCATTACAGAATTCAGGCCAATTAGCCAAAGAGACCTGCCTATCTCTCCACTTCAACATGAAAAAGTTCCAGAATTCCTCTTGGACCAAATTCGAATCAACAATCCTCTCTCCATTAGGAGTCATCACTTCAACAATACGATTCCCTTGCCTACATGCAGATGCAAAAGAGTGAAAGAAATGTGAGTTTATATCTCCTTCATCAATCCATCTGGCCTTTGCGCTCTACTTCCACCAGGTAGCAAGCCAAGCTAAAGTAGTGTTCAATTCAATAGCCTTCATTCTAAGCTCTTGTTCCTGTTCCTCATTCAAACCATCAGGAGAGCAATCCACCAAATTAAGTTCTTCAATACGGCTTTCCAGAGAGATTTTCAGCTCATTGAGCTCTTTAAAACGATTACGACTCCAAAAGAACAATGCCTTCAGAGTTCTGCTACATTTGCGATTCACCATCTCATCAGGCAATCCATAATCCTCCTTGGTCCAGTTCTTCCAAACCAACTTCCAAGTGACAGGGTAAGTCATCCAAATGTCTTCAAACTGTATCCATCTCTTTCCAGGTCTCGAGATTTTAGCAAACAATTTCAACAGGGCAGTGGTCAGAGGTTAACCAAACCAGATGCTTAACCGTGGCTAAAGGTGCTCGTCTTAATCCTTTAGAATTCATCAGAATTCTATCAAGCCTCACCCAAATCTTACTATGCTCAGATTTATTATTCGACCAGGTATATTTTGGACCCAAGAACCCCAAATCATGTAAATCATTATCCACCATGAACTCAGACATCTCTTGAGTCCCCACTGAGAAATTATATCTCCTTCCATCCTTCTTCTCACTTTGATTCAAACAAAAATTAAAATCTCCCCCCACAAACCAATGTGACACACACGATGAGGCCAGGTGAGCCTGGTGTACTCTTTTCTTTGCGTGGCCAAAATAATTCATAAGTACCCCCGAGCGAGGGGAAAGCAAACTGCTCTTTTCTTGCAACAGGTACTGAAGACCCAATACACGCCTTTGTTGCACATGATGGGGACAAAGACTTTATACAGCGGCGATGTCCTCGAAAGAGGGCACCTACCATGCACGACTTTGTTGTGTGTGGTGGGAAAGACCTAGTTTTCTGTCATTTTCCCCTAAACGGGGGAGACGCCGGGAGCCTGCCAAAATTTTGGATGAAATATTACTACAGTCGGACCTGTTTGAACTCAAAAGAATAAGCATTGGAGCTCAAATTGAACATTTGAACTTGCGCAAAGATCTGATGTGGACCATAAAGGACTTGTACCTGAAGAAGAAAAGTGGACTTGTGGACCTAATTCAGAACCAAAATTTAAATGATTTCTAAAGGTCAAAACTCA
Organism: Dendrobium officinale; assembly: GCA_019514585.1. Classification (NCBI taxonomy): domain Eukaryota; kingdom Viridiplantae; phylum Streptophyta; class Magnoliopsida; order Asparagales; family Orchidaceae; genus Dendrobium; species Dendrobium officinale. The sequence continues at coordinate 34,830,751 of CM033697.1, read as the reverse complement.
AATAAAATAAAATCAAATTGGAACTGAATTTAAATCAAATGAGCATAACTTGAACTTGCTAGACGAGCAAGGACTTGGACTGAACATTTGAACTTGAAGACTTAGACTGCAAGGGACACGTTCACGTGTTAGTTTCAAGCTTTGGCGTGTATTAACTTGTATCGATCATCTCAATTGGGAGGCGAATGAATGAAGATATCAAGCTTAGCATGATCGAGGGATAATGTGTGGCATTTACATTAACACTTGCAAATGAATGTGACTAAGATGCAACAAATGCAAATATCATTCCTACCTGAGATTGGTGAAAAGTGGACGTGATGTAAGGACAACGGTTCTCCTACGAATATTTCCAACAGTCCCCACAAAGTCAATGTATTATGCTTGCAAGCAACAACAGACAGTTGCAAGGTGTACGAGCAATCGATGAAACCATCCTTGTAATACAAGTACAAATTCATCAGAACAACCACCAGAAATTGGTGAAAGGAGGGTAAGATGCAAGAACAATGGTTCTTCTATGAACACTTTCAGGAGGTCATAATAAATGTAACAGAAACCTATAAATGAGCACGAGCTACTTGTGGATAACAACAGCAGGTGTATTGTAAGTACAATGAACCACTGTGGGCACAAGTACGTATATCACCTATGATAATGGTGATCAAGATCTACAAGTACATCAGGTACAAGGGCAACTCGATGTTTGAAAGAGGATACCCTATGGTAGAATGGAGGAGATGTTTGAGCAAATTCAAACTGAAGTTCCTACTGTTCCAAAATTTTTGCTTGATCTTACACTTAAGAAGAAGATAATGCTTGCATCTACAAATATCAAAAACAACAAGTCTACTACACCAAAGATCCTGAAAAAGAGCTCTTTTCAAGGCAGCAATCACTGATTTAAAAGTCCAGAAGAAACCTTCCCCAGTGAATGAGAAAGGGGGGGGGGAGTCAACATTAAAATAAGGAGATGCCTCACGACATCAAGACAATCATGCCACCGGATCTACATCATTCGTACAAGCAGACAAAAGGCGTCCATAAACTACAATGCAATGCCACCGAATCTGCAACACTTATGCAAGCAGATAGAAGGTGTCCACAAACTACAATGCATCGCCACCAAATCTGTAACTTCTATGCAAGAGAATAGAAGGCATCTACGAATACTTTCAAAATACTACTACACGTGCGCCGTTATTGTATACACATATGTACACTAAAGGGGTAAATATAATAATAACCCATATGGGCCCCGTCCAGCATGTTATTAGTACACACGTGGTGTCTAGGGATGCTGTGCGGGTTGATAAGTGAATTCAAGTTCGAGCCTAACCCTTCTATACAGATCAATAGGAGTCGTTAGGGTTCAAACCATTAAGCAAATATAAGGTTGTGGCGACCAATATATTTATTTTAATATATTCATATCAGGCATTCAAGGCTTATAATCAAAATAATTCACTAATATAAGCACAAAGCCTATGAAACCCGATCCTCCTAAGAAAGTAAATAGGAGTAGACAGGGTTCGAGTCATCGGATAAATATGCGGTCACGAAGTCAACCGGAATATTTATCTTGTACATTCATATCAGGACTTCAAGGCCTCTAATAAAGAAAACTCACTAATAAAGGCACAAAGCCTACGAGAAACCTGATCCTTGGTCAACAGCTCGACTGAGTCGACAAGGTTCAATTAATAAATGGAAATGACCCCAAACACCCAGATGATGGTTATGTTGAATGCAAATCTCAACCGGAGGGGTTCACAAATATTTTTCAAATGTATCCCAAAAATCCATTCAAAATCCAAAACTCTACTAAGTCAAAAATCCAACAAATCCCAAATTCCAAGATATTTAAATTCGAAATCATCAACAAAATACTTAAAGCAAAGCCCATCCACCCTACACAACAGTCTGCCGGGGTGGACAAATTCAAATTTACTTTAGCTCACAAAGAGCCAAATGCCTAGTCAAAAATATTACTAGGATCCATTATCAAACAAGCTCCTGCCAGTAAGGATGTGATACGTGTCCTCTAACCGGCAATTTTGCCACCAAATGACAATATAGGATAAACATTATAACCTGGGGCCCTCTGAACTGAGTGATTTTGTTGCTAAATAGCACCACGAAATACCGATTATGGCCAGAGCTAATACGCTCCTTAATGGAATCAAATCCTTGATATATAAATCAATAGGATATGTTTGATAGGGCACAAAGCCCTCTGTAAGCTAAGGTGGATTCAAATTTATCCCCTTAGGCAAATATTCACCCCATGTCTACAAGGTTCCCTTGGACGAAGGAAACCATGGCTGCCGATAAGGATCTTTTTGTTAGGTTGGGTCGACTACCTCCTCTGACTAAGTAGACAAGCGACCATAATAGGCCAAGATGACGGAACCATGGGATCTTGATTGGGCCCATCATTCATTCCCCCACCATCCGCTTGAAGTGCACGATGGTGAAATTTCTATTTTAAATATCAAATCACTCAAAACTTCAAACTCTTCAATTCCCAATCATTTTCCAACATACAAACTCTCCAATTTTCAAATCCATGCTACTACTATATGCCATATAATACTAATCTCTACGTATCTGAATGACGACTATCCTTAATTGAAAGTTCTCTCTCATGATCGGGAGGGGTAATTAACTATAGGGGCTTACGCCTATAGGAAACCAGAACTCAGATCATAAAGTCCTCATAAAATGAGGGCAAAATCTTTGGGTAGTGTCTTACCTACAAACCCATACGCCTTCTAAAATTTACCTCAGAACTTATTCAGTTAAAACTCCCTCGCTAAATAAATAAAAATAAAAGCTCGATAGGGAGGTCGGGGTCAAATTTTTGGAGCCCACATATTTCTGGCGACTCCGCTAGGGATTGGTTTCTCTTTTCATCTTTGGCTAGTCATTAAAAGGCTATAGTAGAAACCAAATCAAATTTTAAATTTTTTAAAAATGAATATTTTAAATAAGATCAATGGAAATTCAATCAGCAGGATTTTAATTCTATTCTAACTCTCATGTTCTATTATTTGTTCTGCATTATTTCTGTATTATGAAAGAATTGGGTGATGTATCAATTCTTATTACTAACCCCTATCTTTCTTTTTTGCAGAATGGAAATGCAGGACACACCGATGACCGTCCAACTTGGACGAGGAGCCAGGATTTAACTGGCTAATATTGTCATAGAGACTAGAAATACTTGAGCCGCCATCCACTTTGGTGGGCTCGAATTCTCAGCAGCTACTATAAAGGCTACAGTCGTCCCTGTGTACGGTGTAAACTATTAAGAATCTTCTGGAAGGATATATTCTGTAAGGACTGCTACCAGAAGTGCTGCTCAAGGAAGAATTTCTGTCTTTGAAAGGCTTTCCCAATATGAGACCCTTACTGTAAAAAGGGTTATTATAGGAAGAAAAATTTCTTTGGTGACTGCAAATGCCACTATCCTTCCCAAAGAACCTGCTCTTATATTTGGAAGATGATCTTACAACTGAGAAAAAGTTTTCTTTTAGGGATTTGAAAAAGAAAGCCAGTTATAAAGTTGAAAAGATACACAAAATGCACCAAAAGTGAAAGATACACAAAGTGTATCAAATAAAAAAATTGTGCAAAGTACACGAAAGCTGATAAAGTGACTCAAAGAGCCCAAAAGCGATAAATAAATGTCTTCCCTTTCTAGTAAATTTCTAAATCTCAAAAAATCTGTATCCTTTTGATATTTTTTATACTTAATTTTGAAAATTATGATTTTGGATTTGTCATTATGCAATGATATCATATAAGATATGGAAATACACTCATACAATAAATGAAGAAAAATTAATTTCTTTTTCTAATTTAAATTCCTTTTTGGATTAGATTTTAATTCAAGTGAGAAAAATACTCATATAAGAGAGATATCAAGATTTAGCTAGTATGGAGCTTGAGTTGAGTTAATAAATTTAAATTGAGGTTCCTTCTGTGATTGGATGGAGTCTGGTACTAAACTCCTTTGGGGTATGTGCCCATTTGTCACTTTTGACTGGGTCCCTAAAATCAAAATATATATTGTTAATTTTAGTACCCCCAGTTTCGCTTGTCACCCCAAGTGTGGTCTGGGATATCAAAACCAACGACTTAAGTCTACCTTTAAGATGTGATACTGAGTCCACACCCTCCTATGATAGTCAGGTGTGGTGATGGAGATCCACTATCCCTATTTGAGCTTCTTCCTCCTATCAGTCTTGCTCTGATAGTCGTAGACCCCAATCTATTCTCATGAGTTTAATTTTATCAGGGATGTCGTAGTACTTAGATTAGACTCTTTTGAGGTATGATATTGGGTCCATGCCCACCTATGTTAGTCAGGTGGGGTGATAGTGATCCACTATTCCTATGTGAATATCTTCTTCCTATCAGTCTTACTCTGATAGTTGTATCCCCCAGTCCATTCATATAAGTTGAATGTGATCGGGGATGTTAAAATTATTAGTTTAGATTCTCTAGAGGTAGGATACCGGGTCCATACCCTCCTATATTAGTTAGGAGTGATAATATTGATTCTCTATCCTAATTTTGATTTTTATATCAATTTTGTTATGATTGTGCTCCCCAGTTTTGTTCATGTGGCGAACATGGTCTGGGATATAAAAAATATTCACTTTTCCCTTACTTATAAAAAAGAAAATATACACGTTATAAAAAGAGGGAAGCTCTTAGTAGAACAAAACCGGTTTCCCTTGTCACAGCAGAAACCCAATAAAACTCTCTAAAAGCACAAATTCCCCAAAGTTATTCTCTCTTCTCCTTTGAAGCACTTTGATGGTCGCTTCAAGGATGAGTTTACACTCATTTGATAATGTTCCTTTATGAATTTATTTGTTTTTGGGTTGTGACATAGTTCATCTAGTCTCAGATAACAATGTCACTTCTTCAGTGCGCTTAGATCCTTCTGAGAAAAGATTGTCATCCTGCTGCCCTCTTTTGGTAGCCTGCTCTCATATTCATGCACCTTTTTGAGCTGGCAGAGTGGTCCTATGAATGTGGTAGTGTTACTTTCACTCCACACAGAGTTCTACCCAGTTAGTGTAGGTGTTACCACAGTGATGTTCTGATAATCATGGATTTCACTCATGATTACTGTACTAGGTGATAGGAGTACTCCCTTATCACCTTAGAGTTATTTCTTGATTTTGATGTAGTACATCTTATCTCAGATGTTAGCATCACATTCTCTGGAGCTTTGAGCTTATAGAAAAAGATCGGCTCCTTAGTTTCTTTTATCGACCTACTTCACCATTCGTACCCTACTCTTAGCTAATAGAGTAGTCGTACGGGTGTGGTAGTGTTGCTTTCTCACTCCATGCAGGGTCCTACCCTGTCAGGGTAGGTGTTACCACTGTGATAATCATTGATTTCACTCATGATTACTATACTAGGTGTCAGGAGTACTCCCTTATCACCTTAGAGTTGTTTCTTGATTGTAATGTAGTACACTTTTCTCAGATGTTAGCATCACATTCTCTGGAGCTTTGACCTTCTAGCTAAAGATAGGCTACTTAGTTTCTTTTATCAACCTACTTCACCATTTGTACCCTACTCTTAGCTACTAGAGTAGTCTTATGGGTGTGGTAGTGTTGCTTTTTTTTACTTCACACAGGGTCCTACCCAATGAGGGTAGGTATTACCACTGTGACCTTTTGAGGATGGTTGGTTTCACTCATGATTACTATTCCCAGGTAGTGAGTGTGTCCCCTTACTACCTGGAGTTATTTCCTTAGTTGTGATGTAGTACATCTTGCTTCAGATGTTAGCATTGCATCCTTAGGAGCTTTGATTTTCTAGTGGAAGATCGGCTCCTTGGTTTCTTTACTCACTTCAATATTTGTACCCTACTCTTAGCTGCTAGAGTAGCCCTATGAATATTTTTTTGTTGCTATTGCTTCCCACAGGGTCCTACCCGATCAGGTTAGGCGATACCACTGTGACCCTTTTTGATGATTTTTCACTCTTATTCATGATTACTATTCTCAGGTAGTAAGTGTGTCCACTTACTACCTTGAGTTGTCTTCCTGGATTTGATGTAGTATATCCTATCTTGGATGTTAACATCACTACTTTGAGAACTTTGATTTTCTAGAAGAAGATCAGTTCTCCTACTCCTTTTCGTGACCTATCTTACCATTTATACACTAGACTCAGTTGCTAGATTAGTCCTATAAATGTGTTGAGGTCACTTTCACTTTTAATTTCCACAAGGTCTCACCAGTTTATGTGGGTGTTACCACTATGAGCTTTTTCTCGTTCAGAGTAGTTGTCCTTAGTATCGAGTGTTCTCCCTAGTTACTTTGGTTCTTTTCCTCTTACTTGGTGATATGGGGCATCATGCCTTAGATGTCACCATGATCTTTTTCTTGAGTCTTAATTTTCTAGTAGAGAGTCAGCTCTTCCAGATCTTTAACACTTGTTTCCCCATTAATACCTGACTCCTAGCTACTGGGGAGGTCCTTTGGATGTTTTAATACTATGTCTACTTCTTACAGGGTCCCCATCAGTTAGTATGGGTTTACCACTGTAGCTCCTTTTGTGATCATTTTCACTAGGATTAGTCCTACTTTTTGTAACCGAGGTGCCCCCTCGCTGCTTCTGTTCTTCATGGGAAAGAGACTGCCCCTCTACACACTCTATTGAGGGTATATCTCTCCCAGCTTTCTTGGGAGGCATAGTTCTGACGTCTTCCTCCCCTTTTGTGTAGGTATAAGGTTCCTAAAGAGATATCGATGGCATTTGAATACTCATGGCCATGATGATTTGTCCTCTACCATGTGGTTACCAGAGTGCTAGCTTGAAAATATTTAAGAAACTCTACCCATAAAATTCTTACATATACCTTTCTTTTCTTTCTCATATCCCTACACTAATCTGTGTCAGGTCGATGATGAGATGACTTACACCTTCTACCCCACTGTTTCGATACTAACATACAGGTGGTGGGCTTTATTTACCAGGTTGAGAAAGCCTGACAGAGCCTCTGGAAGGTAGTTCTTACCAATTTACCCTCTTCTCATCATTGCAGGCATATGCGCTGAGAGATAGTGTTGAGTGGTCATTTCTTTAAACTACTTTTGGCACTTGTGCCAGGTAGAGACCCTGTCCCAAGCATATACGTCGAGCAGAGTTTTTTTTTCTTTTTTTCCTACTGCAGGCATATGCGCCAGGTGGACATTAGAGTTTCTGGTTGAGTGAGCCCGACAGAGTTCCTGAGAGGAATTTCTCATCCTCCTTTTCTCTTCACATCATTGCAGGCATATGCTCCAGGTGATTGTGTTGAGTTCTTTGTCTTTATCCTACTACAGGCATATGCGCCGGGTAGGAACTCTGCTGCAGGAACATACACCGGGCATAGGTAACTTACTCCTTTTGTCCTACTGTAGGCATATGCGTCGGGTGGACATTATGGTTTCTAGTTGAGAGAGCTCGATAGAGTCCCTGAGAGGCATTTCTCATCTCCCTTTTTCTCTTCACATTATTGCAGTCATATGCGCCATGTGATTGTGTTGAGTTCTTCATCTTTATCCTACTATAGGCATATACACCGCGTAGGAACTCTGCTACAGGCACATACACCGAGCAGAGGTGACTCTTTTCTCTTCACATTATTGCAGTCATATGCGCCATGTTATTGTGTTGAGTTCTTCATCTTTATCCTACAACAGGCATATGCGCCGGGTAGGAACTCTGCTATAGGCACATACACCGAGCAGAGATGACTCTTTCCTCTTCACATCACTGCAGGAATATGCGCCAAATGATTGTATTGAGTGTTCTTTCTTTACACTACTATTGGCATATGCATTAAATAGATACCCTATCGCATGCACACACACCAGGTATAGGTCTCCTTTTTTTCTTTATCCTAATACAGGCATATGTGCCGGGTAAGAACTTTGCTACATGCACATACACCGAGCAGAGGTGACTCTTTCCTCTCCACATTACTGCAGGCTTATGCGCCAAGTGTTGTGTTGAGTATTTGTTCCTTACACTTCTTTTGGCTTATGAACCAAACAGAGACCCTGCCGTAGGCACAAACACCGAGCAGAGGTTTTTTTTTTTGTCCTACTGCAGGCATATGCGCTGAGTGGAAATCAACTTTCTTGGTAGAGAGGGCCTAACAGAGCACCTGGCAGGAACTCCTCGCCACCTTTTTCCTTGAGTGTCCTATTTCGATTAAGTAGACACCAGGTTTCATGACTCCTTTATTTACCAATTTTATTTGGTCAGGCAAATATTGAGTCACCCCAAACCACTATTCTCAGATGAGCAGGAGGAGACGGGGCCCACTCACCTTATATTATGCAATTTCGATATGGTCAGGCAGATAGTCGGTAGACTTTTACTACCGTACTTTTGTTCTTCCTTTGGCTCTGCCCCTATTACAGGGTAAGGCTAGGGGAGAACCCACCTTACTTTTTCACCCTAGTGGTAAATTTTACTTTTGATTCTCGCTTCTGCTCTTCCCTCATTATAGAGCAAGGCTATGGGACAACTTCTTTACCTTATTTTCACCATTATAGGTGATCTTTTCTTTGGTTCCATCCTTAGCTCTACCCTTGTCGAAGGGTAAGGCAAGGAGAAGGCCCTACTACTTGTTCACCATCATGGCGACACCCTACTTGTGAACTGATGCTTTTTCTTCTTTCCTAGGCTCTGCCCCCCACTATAAGATAAGGCCAGGAGAAGAGTCTCCTATTTTCTACCATCTTTCTCATATTCTTTCACTCATGATTTTCACTATACTTTCTTTGTCACTTTGGGTCAATACCAACATGAGCGATTCACTAGTTTGTTTGCCTCTCCTATTGGGGGTCCGTTTGTTGACCTATTTTTTGTCCAGACCCCACTTCTTTTGACCCAATAGGACTAAGTTGACCAGGTCAACTGTTAACTTGGTCAACCCATTATGGCTCTCTTTGAGCCTAGATCCAATTCAAATCAATCTAAACCCATACTTGGCTCAAATACCCCACCCCGTTGACCTAATTGACTAGGTTGACTAAGTCAACACTTGACTTGGACAACCTAAGTCATAATGGGTCAAATATGACCCATTAAGACCAATAAAGGCCCATTTAATGCATTAATTCCTCTCCTTTGGATTTCAAATGAAACCCAAGGCCAATTCATTAATTTTTCCCTCCAAATTGAATTAGGATCGAATCCTAGCCGTCCAAATTAGGTTGAGGAACTCTAAATATTAAAATTTAGGTCTTATTTAGGACCTTTTGCAAAATTCTCAAACCCTAAGCCCCCTCAACCTCTGAGATCCCGTGTAAGAGCTCAAAGGACCTCCATCCTTCTCTCACGCATGTTATTGGATGTTATGTCTTTTATTTTCCCCAGTTCTCTTTAGTACCCTAGAGCCTCTGAATGCGGGTATAAGCCACGCATGTTGATTGAGCCTTTTTGGGGCCTTTCTTCCTTTGAGTAGGACTTCTTAGTCTATACCCCTATGTCAATCCTATTTTAGGAAGGGATAATGTATGATCCATAATCGAGAGTTTTCTCAAGCTCCGTCCTGGGACGTAATTAACCACGGGGGCTTGCACCCGTAGGAAACTTGGCCCCATATCTACTAAACCCCACTCGAGCTATTGTATCGGGTGAGGGAAACCCATTCTGATCAGGTCGTATATATTACTATCCATTGAGGTGTGTTGGCAACAGCCTCTATCCTTAATGGTTAGTCTTATGCACTATCTAATCTTCCCTCCCATTGACCTATTCTTGTTGAGTGTAAAGGCATGTGATCATTTTGTCCCATGGGATAGTGCGGCCGTACCCTTTGCATTTGAACCCCACGAGCGGTGCTCCTTCAGAGGTCCACAACTTTTAATAGCATTAACTCTATCACGATTAAAAGAGTTAAAAATAATAAAGATGCTTTTATCTTTATTAATAGCCAGCCCACTCATCTTTTAGAAGTTAATCAATAAATGAACTAAAGCTTTAATATTATTAATCAAACCATAGCAAAGATAATAAAGTCATCCGCAAAACTAAGATGAATAATAGGCATACCCCCCCTCATGCGGTAAAACTTGTTTGGATGTCTTTTGTACAATTCCTCCAAACCTCTGGAAAGATAATCAACATCAATAATGAACAAAGTAGGAACAAAGGATCACCTTGTCTCAAATCATGAGAAGATTTAAAAAAGCCGTGATTTCTCCCATTATAATAACTGAAAAGAAAAATTCTCAATACTATTTTAAACCGATTGAATAAAAGTATGACAAAAACCAAATAAAGATAAAACCTTATATAAGAAATTCCAATTCAAATTATCATAAGCTTTAGTAATATCCAATTTGAAGATAATATTACCACCTTTCACCTTGGTATTGATGTCATGAGTAATCTCTTGAGCCAAGAGTACATTATAAAATATACTCCTACCTTTAACAAAACCAGTTTGGTTAGTAGAGATAATTTTAGGCAAAATAAGAACCAGTCTAGCAGCCAAAATCTTAGAAACAAGTTTATTAAAGAAGGAACATATACTTATAGGTCTAAAATCATTCCACTTGTTTGTAGCAACCGTTTTAGGAATTAATACAATATTGGTAGATGAGAAAAATTTTGGAATAAAAGTATGATTAAAGAAATCCTTAACTGCAACTAACACATCAACTTTAACAGTATTCCAAGCTTTGAAAAAAAATTTAGTGGTGAAACCATCGGCACAAGCAGCAGAATCACTGTTCATAGCCTTAATAGTATTCCACACTTCCTCCTCCGAGGGTGGAAAAATAAGCATATTGTTATCAACATCAGTAATACAATTTGGGACAACATAAGGATTAACAATAGGAATAATATAAACAGCATTATTAAAGATATTTTTAAAGAAATCTATTCCACCTTCATCCATCACAACTTAAAATTTTGAAAATATGATTTCTCATTTTCTTCTTATTAGCCATAGCATGGAAGTACTTAGTATTATGATCCCCTTCTAATAAAATTTTAGAGGTAGCTTTCTGTTTCCAGTAGATCTCAACCTGGTCTTGCAATTGAAAAAGCTTATTTTTAGCAGCATTGAGAGCAGAGAGGTTATTGGAATTAAGATTATTCATATACACCTTATCAAGCTCAATCGCCTCATTTTCATCATCTTTGATATTGGTAAAACTATTTTAAAAACATTCTTATTCCACCATCTTAAAACTTATTTAAGTCTACTCAACTTGGCCCAAAGCCTATTCATACCATAGATATCATAATTCGGAGCAATAGGAATAATCCAGTTATTATGAGTCACATTTAAAAAGTCATGATGAGATAACCACATATTTTGAAATTTAAAATCCGTAGGCACAAAATTCCTACTTGTATTAAAAGTCAAAAGTAAAGGAGCATGGTCAGAAGCAGTCCTACTTAAATGTTCCACATGAGTCATAGGAAAATCCACAATCCACTCATTATTAAATAAAATCCTATCTAATATTTGCCATAAATTCTCTCTACTCCAAGTAAAATCACTTCCAAAAAAACTAATATCATGTAAATTACAGTCATTCACCATATAGTTGAAATCCTCCATGGCTTTAGAATTAGGAGGACTGCCCCCCCCCCCCCCCCTTCTTTCATTAGCGTTAGAAATAATATTAAATCACTACCCACACACCATGGAATGGCAGAGTTAACAAAAAAAATATTTAATTGATCCCAGTGTTGACTAAAAACAATTAAATTTTAGAGCTTTAACTTTCATATAGCTTGAATAGTGTCATACCAAGAGAAACATGGAGTTTGATTTTTATGCAAATAAAGAAATCTGATATTTCTTCATGCGAAATTACATGCCTTGTGAGAATAAAAAAAGAAAGAAGGAATATATATATATATATATATATATATATATATATATATATATATATATATATATATATATATATATGCTTAGAGAAACATATTCAACTCCATACATCCAAGAGATGCATCTCTTCGTTAGTTTGATTCGGTCCCACCGCCATCAATGCATAGTCAAAATATGCATCTCTTTGACCTAATAACTGCCTTCAACAACTCATTAATAAAATGAGAAAGAAATAAAAATAAGAGAGATTGACAAACCGGCCTCGAGTTATTTTCCCTTTCGCAAACCAAGTCTACCCTCTCCCTCGCTTCTATTAAAATCTTTCATCGTCCAGATGTGGAAGCCTGTGATCTAGCCTTTGCTCACACTGCTGGTAAGTACGAATCCAATCACATGAGACACCTAGCCCCATCCGTCTGCAAAACCATTCTGTTTAGTGCGATAAACTCTAACTTTTCATGTATCCTCCTCTTAATCACAAACCACTCACAAATTCTTTTTTTAAATTACAAAACTTGCTCTCAAGTCTTATACACTTGATCTGAGCCGTAAAAATCTCCTTTTGACATGATCTGTTTCAGGCAAGGTAATCAAATGATTACTTTTTTTTTATTATCTTATTGGTGAAAATGTAAGTCATAGAATATAACTGCCATATGTCATTTCAATATAAATGAACTTATAAAAAAATATGACATGCTTTAAAACTAAGATAAGAATCATCTTGGTTTATGCTTGTACTTGACCAATTCCTATTTAATCCACTTCTATTAATTACAGATTAAAACCTTTTCTTTGATTAAGAATTAATTTAAAACAAAGATTATTGATTGGGATTAATTTAAAGAAAATGAAATGGAATTAATGTAAAATAGAGAAATATAATGCATTTCTAAGCAGAGCTATTTCTCTCATTGGTTTTAATTTAATGGTTGAGTACAATTTCTTATTAAAAAAAATGGGACTTCATACCATTGATTTTAAATCTGGTCGAAAAGAATTTCAAATGAAGCCTTCGTGTCGTCGATCTTAGATATGACAGAGATGAAATTGAAGACCTGCGCCATTGATTTTTAATCCGGGGAGATGGTTTTAAAATTTGAAGACCCTGGGCCGTCGTATCTTAGATCCGATCACGATGACTCCAAATTGAGGACCTCACACAGTCGATCTTAGATCCTAGTGAGATGGTTTAAAATTGAAGACCCTACGTCGTTGACTTTAGGTCAGGGTAGGAATAAATTACGGCAGTGATGTCCCGATTTCTCCCTCTATGGGGAGGAGACGCCGGGAGGCTGCCAAAATTTTGAAAATTTATTAAAATTTTTAAGAACAATTTTAGAGAAATTAAATTTGAATATTTGATTAATTAATTTAAAAAATAAAACAGCTAAAACACAGACACCAGTGTCAAAACTCCGAAATATCAAAATCACAAACAACCAACTAAAATACCCGGTGGTTTATTTTCAAACAAATACTGTCCACTCAAACAAACTAAAATTCAAACCCCTCAAATGGGCATCCTTGTTTATAAGGACTTGGTTGTAAGATTTGCTACCCGGTAACTTTCATAGAAAAGTCGTAAGCCTGACCTTAGGAGGAAATTTTAGGTAAAAAATTGACCTAACTCCTAACCCCCAATTAAAACCTTTGGCCACTTCTAATAGAAGTCATAAGTCCGACCTCTGAGGCAAATGTTTAGATGATAATACAACCCTAGACCACTCATTTGGGCATTCTAGTCTATCGGAATCAGTTGTAAGACCCACAACTTGGGCCACTTAGCTTAAAGTGCTAGGTCGTAAGACCCATCATTAGGCAACTTCTAAGGAAGCACTAAGACCTAATCCAAATCAAATTCAAGTAAAATTTAAACTTTTGGGCATCCTATAGGATTAGGTTATAAGACCCATTTTTGGGAAACTTCTAATTGAAGTCGTATGCCCCAACATTTTAGGAAAATTACTAAATAAATTATAATGAACCTAAAACCCAAATAATCTAATTCAAACCTACGGGCATCCTAGACTATAGGGTTAGGTATTAAGGCCCACCTTCGGGCTACTTTCTACGAAAGCCATAAGTCCCAATTTAAATCAAATACTTGGGTTACTTTGTACCAAAGTTGTAAATCCCAATTCAAAATTTAAATCCCCGGATAACTCCTAATTGGTGTCGTAAGCCCCAAATTAAATAAATTAACGGACAACTTCTAAGGAAGCCATAAGCCCCAACCTAAATTAAATCAAACTAAAATTCATATCTAACCACTTCAGTCTACTCAGGATCCATGAGAAGAGGCAACCCATGGCTGCTAATCAGATTCCCTGGACACTACGGTCAATGATTGTTAGTGTTGGTAGATTGGAACTACGGTATACCCGGGACGATGGAACCTTGGGATCTTGATCGGGTTTACCTCCATTTCCCCCACAATTGAGACTAAAAAATATCTAAAATATATTCATCCTTACGAGAGTTCTCTCTTACGTGTTAAGAGGGGTAATTAAATATGAGTGCTTGCGCTCATAAGAAGTAAGAACCCCAGATCTATAAACCCTGACACTACCCTCAGGGGAAATTTGGTTAACTACAATCTGACTTAAGGAAAATAGAATCCTACGACTGCAAAGCGGAATTCCTGCAGTCGTGCCATTTTTCTTGAGCCAACAAATTTCTGGCGACTCCGCTGGGGACTACTTTCCTCTCCATCTTTAGATGAAAAAAATAATTCATATTTAGTCTCAGTTCATAAAACATCTAAAAAAATAAATATAGATGTTTATTCAATTCAGTGTTATGTTTTATTTTACAATAAAATTTAGGTTGACTTTAATCCCTGTAAGTTCTATTATCGGTGACACTTATGAACTCCTTCATGATTACGAACCTGAATGAGGGAGCTAGATTGTAGTTCCCTCAAGCTGTTCTAAACAAATGCAATGCTGGAGCAACCATTCAGTTTGAAACTATTTCGGAAGACATACAGTTCTAACAGTTCCTTCCTGAGAATATTGTTAATATACCTACTGCCAAAGGTGTCGTTAAGAAACCTTCTACGTAAGTTGTTGATGAAAAGGCTCCCAAGAGGGCCGCTGTATTTTCAAGACTCTCCATGGCACATGTCACTGCTCCAACAATTCATAAGAAAGTTAAAGATACCAAGTTACAATCTGTTGGCATGAATACAACCATCCAGAACATAATCTACGATAATGTACCTGAAGAATATAATGCTAAAGTTCCTGATGCAAGTGCTAAGCTTTCCAAGAAAGCCAGAAGAAAGGCCAACACTCGCTTACGAGCTAATGGATGGGTGTTCGATACCCTTCAAGAGTCATCACTACAATTAGAAGCAAATGTACCAACCAATAACAGCTTTGAACAGTTAAAGTGGTTAAAGAGAAATGATGACAAAGGAAAATTAAAGAAGTCTTTCTGGAGACTTCACATCAGTAGCCACTACCACCAAAGAAGGAAGAATCTTCCTCTTCCAAGATATACAAAAATACTGAAGGCTGTCAAAGATAGAGATTTACAATGAAGATTGAGGAAATTTGTTACTAAAGTAATTTCCTCAAGTACGATTAATCCAAAGAACAACAAATTCTCAACATGACCTTATAGAGAGGAGTTTAAATGTCCTCCCTACTATAGAGAGCCAAGAGAATTTTGTCCTAACATGGGTCGATACCCATATTATTGAAGAAAATAGTCGGGAGAGCCTTCTTATAGTCTACATATAAGAGGCTATAATAAAAGATATAATGAACGAAGGCCCCGACAATGGTATTGTGAATTTGGCCAGTCAAATGTATATTCTGATGTTTGTGGTCATTGGTATGTGTCTCCAATAAGGAAGTATGTTTGGGTTCCAAAAAAACTCAAATATCCTTGATCTTAGAAATATGATAACGATAAAGAAATCTATGAAGGAAGACTTAAATCTCATGTCCAGAAATTGTCACCTAATAAGGAGATATCTGTTGATGTGATTACACCAAAAGAGGAAAGTTGTCATGTCAATAAGGAATCCCCGACTCTCCAGTTATATATTGGAAGCGGCGATCCCAACTTGGAAATGACGATGAGTTAGATGAAGATGATAATTACTATGATGATGATGCAGAAGTGGAGGGGTGTATTGTTCCCATGGACATTCAAGTCGTCCAAATGGTTGATCATATACCTGATCGAGTTAATCAATTAGTGGTATACTCATAAAATTGCAGCATTGAATTTGCAAAATGAAGAACAACTATGAGATGATCAAGAACAAGCAGCAGCTATGAATAGAACTCCCCCACATTCAGAAGAGGTTGAAAAAGGAGAAACTGAAGATGTTGTGAGAAGGTTGTAACTTGAAATACAACTTCTCCAACATAAGAAAGATCAAGAAATTAATCATTTGAACCTTCTACTTGATGAAAATGAAAGAACTACTTTGACAACTTGGCCCAAAAATTCCAGTTGGCCACGTACAAGTTGAAAATGTGTAAGCAATATTTCTCGTCTAACAACAAATGCTAAAGATCCTCAAACCATTCTTCCTGATCTAGATACATCCAACAAAGGACTAGAAGGTCAATAGGAAGTGGATAAGATGGTCAGTAAGACCTATATCGAAGATGTCATCAACCAAAAAGTCAAAGCAATTATAATTTCTGAAACTACTGAAGCCTTGGTGGATAAAGGGGTGTCTCATATAACTTATAAAACTACAACGCAAGCCACCTCATATTCGCCAATTTTTGGAACTAAGGTATGAGAGTTTGTTAGGGATGTTAGGCCCCTTATGAACTGGCCCAAGGAAAATTAAATGAGAGGTGAATTGGAATATCTTTAAACAAAGTACAACAATCAAATTAATATCACCACAAAGAAAACACAATGAGAAAATTAAATGCGGAAGCAATAATAAGAAAAGAACACACCAGATTTCTAGTGGTTTGGTCAAACCTTTACCTACATCCACTCCTTGGAGGCACCCTTCAAGTATTGTGCTAAATTGTCTCTCCTTTAGCCCCCACAGCTAGGCGGAGAAGCCCTTACAAAATCACTTTCACCTTCCACAGTGCGGCGGAGTCGCCAGGTCCTTTGACACCAAAGAGATCTTCTTCTTTGGTGTACTTCCCTCAAGATAAGCCTTGAATTCGATGGTATTAAGGTGCAAGCCTGTTGGAGAAACCGTGTGGAATCCTCCTCCACACTCCCTTGAGTCCCCCCTCACAGGATCTTCTCCCTCTCAGACTTCACCCGTTCCTCACTCCCTTTCAAGCTCTCTCTTCAAGTTACCCCCAAAAGAATGAAGCTATAATGGCTACCAAAGACACTTACCAAGTGTCATGTCATAGCGTAAATAGAAGATCTCAAAATGAGCTCATTAATGCAAGTTGCCGACATTATCATTAAGAACGATAGTCATATTGTCCTAGCCGATCAGTACAAATTGAGCTCATCAGCCTGGGACGATTTGGGACAATCAGAAGAAAATCGGTTACATCACCCCGGTCGATCTCACGATTATTTCGGACGATTAGTTTAAAGCCGATTTCAATCATCCTGATCATCACCCGGAATAGATGCTAGCCAATATAAATTGTCTAGGACATCATCCCGGCCGATCCTACGATCGTCCCGGAAATGTGATCGTATCAATCAAGCATTATTGCTTTCTAAAGATACAAGATCAATTTAGGCATAATTGAGTTAGATCGTCCTGGACGATGTGGATATCGTCCTGGACGATTTCCTAAAATAAAGAACACCTAATCTGATCATGGCGGTTGATTCTTTCTTATTTGAGCATATTATCCTAGCCGATACAAGTATCGTCCAGGCCGATCAGCTTATGACAGTTGCCTTAATGAGGATGCCCTATTTAGGGTTTCTACTTTTGGACCGATCAACCATGATGAAATAAAAATTATTTCGGACGATGTTACCAAAAACAAAAATCTTTAGAGAACAACAAAAATCTTTTAAGTTACAAATTATTAGGAGCCACATCAAAATACAATAGACTCAAGAAAGGAAAAAAAATGTATAAACTAACTCAGTCCTAATCTACCCAATCTTGAGCTGGTTCTAAATTTCAATCTGATCGTGTGGATTTAAAATGTTAGTAAATAAGGCAGTTGTAGAGAAATAAGAATGTTTTATATCATCAAAATCATAAAGCATAGATCCGCAACAATCTCCCCCTTTTTGATGATGGCAAACATTTCAATTTGAATTTTCAAAAATTAAATACACTCTCTTAATCTCCCACTCACTAGAATAAAACTTTAAAAACTATGGGAGATCAAAATATTTTTGTTATTTTTAATTTTTTTGAACAAAAAACAACAATACAAAAATTCAACAATAGTTCTCCCCCTTTGACATCATCAAAAAAAAGAAGGGGCACAAACACAACAA
This sequence comes from Dendrobium officinale, assembly GCA_019514585.1. Lineage (NCBI taxonomy): Eukaryota > Viridiplantae > Streptophyta > Magnoliopsida > Asparagales > Orchidaceae > Dendrobium > Dendrobium officinale. Next base: position 34,812,441 of record CM033697.1, on the reverse strand, counting down.
TTAAAAAATAATTCCTGATCTAGTGAACAAATTAAAAGTTCTTAAAATGAGAAAGTTACCTCTTGGTTTTAATCAAAAACTTAGTAGAATTGTATTGACAACGCATAGCCCAGAAAATATTAGAAATTCAGAATTTGATAATCCAAAACTCAAATTTTTTAAAAAGGCTCAAAAATTTTTAATTTAATATCTAAATCAAGGAATAAATTAGAAAAAGAAACAGTCATTTATCAAAAACTCCTTTCATAAAATATATCTAATAGAAGATCAATGCACGAATTATTGAATCATGAATCAAGATTTTTAAGCACAAGTATCAAAAGTATCAAGGATTTTCTTAAGTTTTAAGAAGTATAAGATCGATAAGCATTAAACTTTGTGAGCTCATTTTATGCCTTTTTACAATTGGTTGGCGCACTGCGCATCTTTTGATTTTTGATACACTTTGTGTATCCCTTTTTTTTCAATTTCGCATCTTTGCGCATCTTTTATTTTTGGTATCATTGGCCAATTTTTTTAAATTTGCTACCTTTCTGAAATCTTAAAAATAAAAGTAATCTCATCCTATTGACAAAGTGAATTTCTTGATAAAAAAATTTTGAGTTAGATTTAACAACTTGCAAAAGATTCCTATGCGATAAATAAAATGTAGGGAGATTAAAAATTTGGTTTCAAAGACTAACTTAAAACATGAAAAAGATTTTAAATTAAAAGTAGAATAACCTTTTTTTAGAAAACAGAGATTGAGAGAAAAAAAAAGAGTTTCCTTCATTTGACTGTTTTAGAGAAGTCAAACACAACTTACCAAAGACTTCAAGAAAAAAATAGAAAGTAGATTTTTCATTTTTTGAAAAGTGAATGTGTGTGTTGATCAGAGATAAAATCCACGAAACAAGTAAAAAATTTAAAGAATAAACAAAAACCAAAGACACAAAATAAAACAAAAAAAAAACAAAAAACAGAACAAAAAAACAACACAAACACACAATCAAGGCTTTTAACCATTATCTTTCTCCTTATCTGATGCTTTAGAAACCAGGTCTACCAAGGAGATTTTTTGCTTTTCATTATTTCCACAGTTTAAAATTTGCTTTTCCTTATCCTTTTCTTTCATAGGAAGAATTCTTAAATTAGGACATTGATTTTTTATATGCCTAGGCTTCCTACATCGAAAGCAAATAACGTCAGAAGAAATATAAACATCCTTACCATTCTTACCTTTTTTCCACTTTTTTTGATGATTATGCTTTGGTGAGCTTTATGATTTGCTTGACAAGTCATTGCATTCGTCACTAAGCTATCTTTTTCCGTATCTGCAGCTTTTAGAACAATCATTTCACCTACATCCAAAAGTCTTTGACCCAAACCTTGCTCGTAGGCAATGAGTGAGCCAATCAAATTATCAATAGAATATTCATTCAAATATTTTGATTTATAAATGGCAAGAATTTTAGCATCAAACTTATCCAGTAAACAACGAAGAATTTTGTTAAGTTTTTCAAAATTTGAAAATTCTTTTCCTAAAGCATGTAATGATGTCACAATTTGAATAAACCTAGTATACATGTCTAAGATTGTCTCATAAGGTTTCATGTAAAATAGTTCAGAATCATACATTAATAAATTCAACTTGGATTGCTTGATTTCAATAGTGCCTTCATATATGATGTGTTTTTAACCCAAACTTCCTTACCAGTAGTGCACGTGAAAATTAGTATAAAATATTTAGAATTTAAAGTACAGAAAAAGCAATTTAATGAGTTTGCATTCAATTGAGCTTTGAGTTGTTCTTCCCTATTCTATTGATTAAAAGGAATATCAGTTTAACTCTATTTATAAATCATCCAGGACATCGTCTCAGCTGATCCTACGATCATCAAGTATATCGTCCTGGCCGATCCTACGATCGTCCCAGATGATGTGATCGTATCAATCAGCCATTATTACTTTCCAAAGAAACCAGATCAATTTAGGCATAATTGAGTTAGATCATCCTGGATGATGTGGATATCTTCCTGGCCGATTTTCTAAAATAAAGAATACCTAATCTGATCATGGCGGTTGATTCTTTCTTAATTGAGCCTATCGTCCAGGCCAATCAGCTTATGATGGCTACCTTAATGAGGATGCCCTATTTAGGATTTCTACTTTTGGACCGATCATTGAGGATGATATAAATATCATCCAGAATGATGTTACCAAAAATAAAAAATAGAAAATCTTTCAAGTTACAAATCATCAGGAGCCACATCGAAATATAATAGACTCAAGAAAGGAAAAAAGGTACAAACTAACTCAGTCCTAATCTACCCAATCTTGAGCTGGTTCAAAATTGCAATCTGATCGTGTGGACTTTAAATGTCAGTAGATAAGGAAATCATAGAGAAATTAGAATGTTTGCTATTATTAAAATCATAAACCATAGATCCGCAACAAGGTAATATTACCTCTCGAACTTGAGTTACCATCTCTTCGTATTATTGTTCAATATGAATTAACTAGAGAAGAAAATTATCTTCTACAACTTGAAGCTCTTGATGAAGTCAAACTTAAAGTTCAACAAAGTCTATAATCCTACATAGCAAGAATGACTAGGGCTCATGATGAAATGGTTCTTCCTAAAAGCTTTAAAGAAGGTGAACTTATTCTGGTTCGCTGAAGACCTATAATCCCTCACCGTCGCCTTGGCGACAAATTTGATCAAATATGGGAAGGACCCTTCATTATTGAAATAGTATATGAAGGAGGTGCCTATCAACTCATAGACCTAAACGGTCAAAGCATATGCCCCAATTAAAGATCAATATCTAAAGAAATATCATATATAAAAATGTTATGTATGAAAATCGGATTTCCAGGCAAAAGTCATCTAAATTTCCTCCAGAAAGACAGGAGGCAATTTTTATATTTCTCCTATAAGGAATAAAATAAAATCCACTCTCCTACAGAAAGACAGGAGGCAATTTTTTATTCTTCTATAAAGAAGGAGTTAAATTTAATCCCCTCCTAAAAAACAGGATGCAATTTTATTTTTCTTCTGCAATGCAGGAGATAAATTCAAATCCCTTCCTAAAAAGTCATGGAGTAATTTTATCTCCCTTTGCCAAAAAAAATATGGAACTTTATAAATCTTTTATGCTCATAAACCTAAGGGTCGAGCTAAATCCACAAGGTTCAATAAGCCCAATGGATGAACTTTGAAATTGTCTATGCTCATAAAATTAAGGGGTCGAGCTAAAATCAATTGGTTCAACAAGCCTAAGGGTCAAACCTTCGAAATCTCTTATGCTCATAAAACTAAGGGTCGAGCTAAATCCCAAAGTTCAGCAAGCATAAGGGCTGAACTTTAAAATCTTTTATGCTCACAAGTATAAAGATTAAACTACTTAAACCAATCTAAATTATTGAAAGAAAAGAGGATGGAATAGCATTGAACATAAATGTTAAATATCTAAAGATATTGCAATGAATTCATTGTGTAAAAGTCATACAACAAATTTGTCATATATATATATAGAGAGAGAAACATATTCAACTGCATACATCCAAGAGATACATCTCTTTGTTAGTTTGATTCGGTCCCACCGCCATCAATGCATCATCAAAATATGCATCTCTTCGACATAATATATGCCTTCAACAACTCATTAATAAAATAAGAAAGAAATAAAAATAAGAGAGATTGACAAACCGGTCTCAAGTTATTTTCATGTTCGTAAACCAAGTCCGCCCTCTCCCTCGCTTCTACTAAAATTCATCATCTTCCAGATGTGGAAGCCTGCAATCCATTCTTCGCTCACACCGCTGGTAAGTACGAATCCAATCGCACGAGACACCTAGCCCCGTCCATCTGTATAGCCTATCTGTTTAGTGCGATAAACTCTAAATTTTCATGTATCCGCCTCTTGATCACAAACCACTCATAATTTTTTTTTTAAATTACAAAACTTGCTCTCAAGTCTTATACACTTGATCTGAGCCGTAAAAATCTCCTTTTGATGTGATCTATTTCAAGCAAGGTAATCAAATGATTACTTCTTTTTTTTATTCTCTAATTGGTGAAAATGTAAGTCAGAGAATATAACAGCCATATGTCATTTCAATATAAATGAACTTATAAAAAAAATATGACCTGCTATAAAACTAAAATAAGAATCATCTTGGTTTATGCTTATACTTGACCAATCCCTATTTAATCCACTTCTATTAATTACAGATTAAAACCTTTTCTTTGATTAGGAATTAATTTAAAACAAAGATCTGTGATTGGGATTAATTTAAAGCAAAGAAAATGGAATTAATGTAAAATAAAGAAATATAATGCATTTCTAAGCAGAGCTATTTCTCTCATTGATTTTAATTTAATTGTTGATTATAATTATTTATTAAAAAAAATGAGACTTCGCACTGTTGATTTTAAATCAAGTCAGGAAGAATTTCAAATGAATCCATCGTTTCATCAATCTTAGATCCGACCGAGATGAAATTGAATACATGCGCCATTGATTTTTAATCCGGGCAGATGGTTTTAAAATTTGAAGACCCGGCCATCGTATCTTAGATCTGGCTGGGATGATTCGAAATTAAAGATCTCATGCAATCGATATTAGATCATAGTGAGATGGTTGAAAATCGAAGACCCTACGTCGTCGACCATAGATCCGGGTAGGAAGAAATTACAGCAGTGCCGTCACGATTTCTACCTCGGTGGGGAGGAGATGCTTGAAGGCTGCCAAAATTTTGAGAAAATTTTTGAACTTTTTAAGAACAATTTTACAGCAATTAAATTTAAATATTTGATTAATTAATTTAAAAAATAAAATAACTAAAACACTGACTCCAATGTCAAAACTCTGAAATATCAAAATCACAAGCAACCAACTGAAAACCCCGGCGGTCTAGTTTCAAACAACTACTGTCCAGTCAAACAAACTAAAATTCAAACCCCTCAAATGGACAGCCTTGTTTATAAGGACTTGGTTGTAAGACCCGCTACCCAGCAACTTTCGTAGTAAAGTCGTAAGCCCGACCATAGGGGAAAATTTTAGGTAAAAAACTGACCTAACTCCTCACCCCCAATTAAAACCTTTGACCAGTTCTAATAGAAGTCATAAGTACAACCACTGAGGCAAATGTTTAGGTGATAATACAACCCTAGACCCCTCATTTGGGCATCCTAGTCTATAAGAATTGGTTGTAAGACCCACAACTCGGGCCACTTAGCTTAAAGTGCTAGGTCGTAAGACCCATCATTAGGCAACATCTAAGGAAGCACTAAGACCTAATCCAAATCCAATTCAAGTAAAATTTAATCTTTTGGGCATGCTATTCTATAGGATTTGGTTGTAAGACCCATTTTTGGGCAACTTCTAATTGAAATCGGAAGCCCCAACAATTTAGGAAAATTACTAAATAAATTATAATGAACCTAAAAACCAAATAATCTAATTCAAACCTACGGGCAACCTAGCCTATACGGTTAGGTTGTAAGGCCCACCTTCGGGCTACTTTCTATGAAAGCCATAATTCCCAATTCAAATCAAATACTTGGGTTACTTTGCACCAAAGTTGTAAATCCTAAATCAAAATATAAATCCCCGGGCAACTCCTAATTGGAGCCGTAAGACCCAAATTAAATAAATTAATGGGCAACTTCTAAAGAAGCCATAAGCCCCAACCTAAATTAAATCAAATAAAAATCCACATCTAACCACTTCAGTCTACTCGGGATCCCTGATAGGACAACCCATGGCTGCTAATAAGATTCCCTGGACACTACGGTCAATGATTGTTAGTGTTGGTAGATTGGAACTATGGTATACCCGGGACGACGGAACCATGGGATCTTGATCGGGTTTACCTCCATTTCCCCCACAATTAAGACTAAAAACTACCTAAAATATTCAGCCTTAATAGACAGTTCTCTCTTACATATTAAGAGGGGTAATTAACTATGAGTGCTTGTGCTCATAGGAAGTAAGAACCCAAAATCTATAAATCCTGACACTACCCTCAGGGGAAATCTGGTTAACTACAATCTGACTTAAGGGAAATGGAATCCTAAGGCTGCAAAGCGGGATTCGTGCACTCGTGCCATTTTTCTTGAGCCAACACATAGAGACACATACGGCCCAACCTAGTGCAACCCGCATGAACAAAAGACACATTATACTTAAAATAATAAAAAAACTTGAGCATTAATAACTTGATGAAGATCATCAATAATATTCAAACTAATAGCACTATTCCACATTATCCAAATGATTAGCAGTACAGTCTAGTTTATCAACAACAATAAACGGTTCAATCAGAACAAGCAACTGGATATTATGAATCCTACACAAATTTCTAAATCTAATTATTGAATCATTACCCCCAATCCCCCTAAGATTCCAGATAAGAGCCTTAACCATTACAACCTTTGATAGAAGTTTGAGCTCTAGTTAACCAAGGCGCTGAATGGACCGAATTTTTTCCATTCTTACATTTTTTTCTATTCACCTTGATAAACTCATCTGTTACGGATCTATGCTTTATGATTTTGATCATAGCAAACATTTCTTATTTTTCTATGATTGTCTTATGTATTGACATTTCAGGACCACACGATCAGACTATAATTTGGAACCAACTCAAGATTGGATAGACTCGGATTGAGTCACTTTGTATACCTTTTTTTCTTTCTTGAGTCTATTGTATTTAGTGTGGCACCTGATGATTTGTAACTTGGTAGATTTTCTCTTGTTCCCTAAAGATTTTTGTTTTTGGTAACATCATTCGAGATGATATTTATATCATCCTGGACGATCTGTCCAAAATTAGAAACCCTAATTAGGGCATCATTATTAAGGCAGCCGTCATAAACTGATCAGCCTGGAATATATTTGTATTGTCCAGGATGATATGTTGAATTAAGAAAGAATCAGCCGTCATGATCAGATTAGGCATTCTGTATTTTAGGAAATCAGCCAGGATGATATTCACATCGTCCAGGATGATCTAACTAAATTATGCCTAAATTGATCTTGTATCTTTGGAAAGCATTAATGGCTGATTGATACGATCAGATTGTTTGGAATGATCATAGGATCGGCCAGGACGATGGCCTGGACGATTTACATCGGCCAGCATCTATCCAGGACGATCGTGAGATCGGCTAGGATGATGTAACAATTTTTCTTCTGATCGTCCCAAATCGACCCGGGCTGATGAGCTTAATTTGTACTGATCGTATAGGATGATATGTCTGTCGTCCTGGACGATAATGTCGGCAACTTGCATTATTGAGCTTGTTTTGAGATCTTCTATTTAAGCTATGACATGACACTTTGTAAGTGCCTTTTGGTAGCCATTGGAGCTTTGTTCTTATGGGGGAAACTTGAAGAGAGAGCTTGAAAGGGAGTGAGTGAAGTCTGAGAGGGAGAAGATCCTATGAGGGGGGACTCAAGGGAGTGTGGAGGAGATTCCACACGATTTCTCCAGTAGGCTTGCACCTTAATACCATCGGATTCAAGGTTTGTCTCGAGGGAAGTTCACCAACGAAGAATATCTCTTTGGTGTCAAAAGAACTGGCGACTCCGCCGCACCAGGGAAGGTGGAAGTGATTTTGTAAGGGCTTCTCCGCCTAGTTGTGGGGGCTAAAGGAGAGACTTCTTTTAGTTCAATACTTGGAGGGTGCCTCCAAGGAGTGGACGTAGGTTAAGGTTTGACCAAACCACTATAAATCCGGTGTGTTCTTTTCTTATTATTGCTTCCGTATTTTTAATTTTTGCATTGTTGATTTCTATGTGGTGATATTTGTTTTAGTTTGTGCTTTGCTTAAAGATTCTTCTTTACCAATTCACATCTCTCTTATTTAGCCTTGGGCCAATTCATAGGGCCTGACAGCCCTAACGAACTTTCAAGTGTTATCAGAGCGGATTCATAAAATAAGTTTTTAAAAGCTTTTGAATTTTTGATCCTTGGCCAACTTTTCTAATCACAAAATTGCAAAAGGATATTCAATCAGCAGAACACCTTTATTTGAAAATATTACATTTGATTTTTGGAAAATTTGCATGTCTACTTTCTTGCAATCAATTAATTTTTGCATGTGGCATATGATTTTAACAAGTTATTCATCACCGTCATGTATTGTTAATAGAGTTAAAACTGATATTCCTTTTAATCAATAGAACAAGGAAGAACAATTTAATGCTCAATTTAATGCAAAGTCTTTAAATTGCTTTTTCTGTGCTTTAAATTCTGATGATTTTGTGTTAGTATCCACGTGCACTACAGGTAAGAAAGTTTGGAATAAACTACACACCATATACGAAGGCACTAGTGAAATCAAGCAATCTAAGTTGAATATGTTAATGCATGATTTTGAAATGTTTTCCATGAAACCCTTTGAAACAAGCTTAGATATGTTTACCAGGTTCATTCAAATTGTAAAATCATTGCATGCCTTAGAAAAAGAATTTTTAAATTTTAAAAAAATTAACAAAATTATTTGTTGTTTACTTGAAAAATTCAATGCTAAAGTTGTTGTTATTTGTGAATCAAAAGATTTTAATGAATATTCTATTGATAATTTGATTGGCTCACTCATTGCCTACGAGCAAAGTTTGGATCAAAGACTGTTGGATGCATGTGAAATGATTGTTCTAAAAGCTGAAGATATGGAAAGAGGAAACTTAGTTGGTGACGATAGCAATGACTTGTCAAGCAAATCACAAAGCTCACCAAAGCATAAGTAAAAGTGGAAAAAAGATAAAAATGGTAAGGATTTTTGTAGTTGTTCTGACGTTATTTATTTTCAATGTAGGAAACCTGGACATATGAAAAATGAGTGCCCTAATTTAAGAATTTATCCTGCGAAAGAAAAGCGTAAGGAGAAGATAAATTTAAACTGAGGAAATAATGAAATTAAAAAAATATCATGGGCAGATCTGGTTTCTGAAGCATCGGACCAAGAGAGAAATAATGGTTAAAAGACCTATTTGAATTTTTGTGTTGTGTTTTTTTAATTTTCAGTGTTTATTTTATTTAATTTTATTTTGTTTTTCTTTCATTTTTTTTACTCTGATCAACACACACATTCACTTTTCTAAAAATGAAAAATCTACTTCCTATTTTTTTTCTTTGAAATCTTTGGTAAGTTGTGATTGACTTCTCTAAAAACTTTCAAAGGAAGAAAACTCATATTTTTGACTCTTAATCTCTTGTTCCTAGAAAAGGTTATTCTACTTTTGATTTAAAATTTTTTTCATCTTTTAAATAATTTTTTTTTTATTTTCTCCTTACATTTTATTTATCGTATAGGTATCATTTTGTAAATTGTTGAATCTAACTCATAATTTTTTTAATCAAGAAATTCACTTTGTCAATAGGATGGATTTTTTTTTTTAAAGAAAGGTAGCATATTTAATATATATATATATATATATATATATATATATATATATATATTTGGCCAATGATGCCAAAAATAAAAGATGCGCAGTGCGCCAACCAATTGTCAAGTGGCATAAAATGAGCCCACAAAGTTTATTGCTTACCATTATTGTTTTTCTTAAAAGCTTAAGAAAACCCTTAATACTTTTGATACTTAAAGTTTGAAAATCTTGATTCTTGATTCAACAATTCGTGCATTAATCTTCTATTAGATATATTTTATGGAAGGAGTTTTTAAAAATAATTGTTTCTTTCTCTAATTTATTCCATGATTTAGATATTGAATTAAAAAGTTTTTGAGCCTTTTTTAAAGAACTTGAGTTTGGATTATCAAATTCTGAATTTCTAACCTTTTCTAGGCTATGTGTTGTCAATCCAATTCTACTAAAATTTTGATTAAAACCAAGAGGTAACTTTCTCGTTTTAAGAATATTTATTTTTTCACTGTATAAGGGAACATTTTTGTCTTTTGTTCATTATGTTTTTTGTTTGTGCCTTCTCTCTTTTTGATAATGTCAAAGGGGGAGAACGTATTAGTGAATTTGTATCTTTTTTTCACTTTTCAAAAAAATTTAAAAACAACAAAAAATTTATCTCCCCTTTTTTTTTTAAATGTGTTACTCTATTGAGGGGGAAATTTAAAAAAAAAGTTTTTTTTTGAAAATAAAATTGCAATATTTTCCATCATAAAAAAGGGGGTGATTATTGCGGATCTATAAATTATGATTTTGATGATAGCAAACATTTCTTATTTCTCTACGATTGCCTTATGTACTGACATTTCAGGACCACACGATTAGACTGCAATTTGGAACCAGCTCAAGATTGGGTAGACTAGGATTGAGTCAGTTGTACATCTTTTTTCTTTTCTTGAGTTTATTGTATTTGGTATGGAACCTGATGATTTGTAACTTGGTAGATTTTCTCTTGTTCCCTAAAGATTTCTATTTTTGGTAATATCATCCGGGACGATATTTATATCGTTCTAGATGATCTATTCAAAATTAGAAACCCTAATTAGGGCATCCTCATTAAGGCATCCATCATAAACTGGTCGGCCTGGATGATATTTATATTGTCCATGATTATATATTGAATTAAGGAAGAATCAGCCTCCATGATGAGATTAGGCATTCCGTATTTTAGGAAATCAACCAGGACGATATCACATCGTCCAGGATGATCTAACTCAATTATGCCTAAATTGATCTGGTATCTTTAGAAAGCATTAATAGCTGATTGATAAGATCATATCGTCCGGGATGATTATAGGATCGTCCAGGACGATGGCCTGGATGATTTACATCGGCCAGCATCTATCCAGGACGATCTTGAGATCAGCCAGGATGATGTAATCAATTTTCTTCTGATCGTCCCAAATCATCCCGGGCTGATGAGCTTAATTTATACTGATCGTATAGGACAATATGCCTATCATCCTGGATGATAATGTCGGCAACTTGCAATAATGAGCTTGTTTTGAGATCTTCTATTTGAGCTATGACATGACACTTTGTAAGTGTCTTTTTGCAGGCATTGGAGCTTCGTTCTTGTGGGGGAAACTTGAAGAGAGAGCTTAAAAGGGAGTGAGGAACGGGTGAAGTCTGAGAGGGAGAAGATCCTGTGAGGGGGGACTCAAGGGAGTGTGGAGGAGATTCCATACAGTTTCTTCGGTAGGCTTGCACCTTAATACCGTCGGATTCAAGGCTTGTCTCGAGGGAAGTTCACCAAAGAAGAAGATCTTTTTGGTATCAAAAGACCTGGCGACTCCGCCGCATTGGGGAAGGTGGAAGTGATTTTGTAAGGGCTTCTCCGCCTAGCTGTGGGGGCTAAAGGAGAGACACTTGTTTTAGTACAATACTTGGAGGGAGCCTCCAATGAATGGACGTAGGTCAAGTTTTGACCAAACCACTATAAATCTGATGTGTTCTTTTCTTATTATTGCTTTTGTATTTATAATTTTCGCATCGTTGATTTCTATGTGGCGATATTGGTTTTAGTTTGAGTTTTTCTTAAAGATTCTTCTTTACCAATTCACATGTCTCTTATTTAGTTTTGGGCCAGTTCATAAGGCCTAACATCCCTAACGAACTTTCATCATCTTCCTCATTGTTATTAGACTCAGTACCCAAAATATTAGAGGACATAGAATCCTCATTTTCCTTACATTCTAATAGATCCTCATTAACAATATCCATACCCATTTTGGGAATAAAGTCCCCTTCTTCACACGTATCACTACTAGCATTACCAATTCTGTTATAGGAATCGTATTCTCTTGATTAACTAGCAATTGATTTCCACTAGTATTATGAAGCATATATTCTATAGAAACATAAATATTCGGTTCTATAACACGCTCCCTTTCCATGGCCACATTAGCATTATCAAACAAATTATGCTTTAAAATGTTTTCACAGTTTTCCAGAAATTCAGTAACGAGAGTACCATTGGTCCCTATTTTAACAGCAGTAGAAGGAGGATATAACTCATCCTCAATGGCCAATTAGCTTTTTCCAATGGAGAAGAAGAAGATTTTATAAAATCAGGATATAACTTAAAGCATTCAGAGACGACATGACCATGAATTTTGCAATGATGACAAAAATCTGAAACCTTTTCAAATTCAACTTTCTATAAATAAACATAAGCTTTTGATCCCACCAAAATTTTCTTAGCATGGTTTTTAGATATATCGACTTCAACTAAAACCCAGGCCACAGACGGTCGAGTCCTAGTCGTCGTCACCTGATCTGTTTGTAACGGTCGGCCGAATATAGAACCAAGATAAAAAAGAACTTTAGGATTAAAAAAGTGTAAATTTAAATTCAGAAAAGAAATCCAAATCAGAACTATAGGAGATTCTTCTTTAACATCGAAAAGGGGTCCATTTAAGAACACGCACTTGGCAATTGTTGATGAAATATGCTCTTCTCAAAAAAATCCTACTATAATCCAAATCGTTAGAGAGTTGAATCGCAACATGGCGAGCATCCAGCAAACCCATAGAAAAAAAAACCAGATAATTTCAGATTTCCAAAAAACTAATAAATTATGTCAAGCTTAGGTCTATGAAGACCAAACTTACTGACAAGCGTAAATTGGAACGGTGAAGTAAGTTTTAGAACATCCTCATCAGAAAGAAGAATAGCCGGCACCCCATTAAAAATTGATTGAGTTAAGTTAGGAATATTTTCACATGCCATCGGGTTGCCAGATGACACATCTTTGATAGATCTTGTCGGTGTTTTAGAGGGCTCACCTCCCTCTAGGTTGAAAAATCTACAATTATTACCATGGATCGGGCTAAAAACCTTTCCCCAAGGATTAGGGGTTTGATCGAGCTGCAACCATGATACTGGCCCAAACAGGGCGTCGGAGCACCAGGGACACCCAACTCTAAACACAGCGAACACATAAAGAGAAAAGCTTGACGGACGGTAGTGAATCGAGCATGGAGGCGGAAGCACAAACAAAACCCTAAAATTGCCTGAGGCTGCGCTTAGGGCGAGAGCGAGGAGGATTTTATAGGTAAAACGTTGATATGAAAAAAAAGGTGAAATCTTTTTGCTTGTAATCAATTCTTTTACACTAATAAAATCATAAAACAAAAATGAAACTAATAAACTTGATGTGATCATGTATAATCTAGTATCTCTATTGCATCAAAAAATTAAGAAAATTTTGAATTAAATAAATATAACTAAAATTATCTAAATAAAAAATATACATAATAAAAAAATATGCAAAGCCAAGCTACCACTTGAATTGTTGTCGTTGAAACCAATTTCAGATAATAAAAAATACATAGTCTGTCGCTTGTTTTTAAATCTTTTCCATTGAAACCAATTATTGAGAGCAATCTTTCCCTTCTAATTAACAAGGGTGTACTTATTTCAATTTTCTGGCTGCGCTTCTTAGAGGACTATATAGAGCGAGAGAGAAAGAGAGAGAGAGTGAGAAAGAGAGAGAGAGAGAGAGAGAGTCACATATCTTTGTCGTTGAAACCATAGAAGAAAATATAATTTATGATTACCAAGAAGTTGGCGGGCAAGGCTTCAAACATAGAGCTTTGAGGCCACCAATGTTATTTCATGTTGGATTGTTGGTGAAGAGACAAAGAGCTAGGAGGCAATGCTTTGTCAGCAAATAGGAGACCTATATATATATCGGAGGATGATAACTATGCTGAAGAGAAAGACAAAATGTGTAATTATTGATGGTTCAACTTCACAAGACTCTTCCACTTTGGCAGAGGAAACGAAAAAGCAGCTAAAGGCTCAACTTCACGAGACTCTTCCACTTCAGTAGAGAAAATACATAAGCAACTGACGGTTCAACTTCATGAATCTCTTCCACTTTAGCGTAGGAAACACCGAAATAGAGAAGAAACTGACGGTTCAACTTCAGGTGACTCTTTGACTTCAGATGAGGAAACAGAAAAGCAATTGACGGCTCAACCAATTCATGAGACTCCTCGACTTTGGCAGAGTGAAGGGAGAAGCGACATCTAGATTATAATTAAATGAAACAAATAAATATTAGTTAAGGAAATAATTTTGACAGAGGGCTTAGGTTTACCAAGAGGCAATATTAGTTAAGAAAATGGATAAATTAAGAAACACCTGAAGAGAAAAATAACACAATAAAAAAAATGAAAGGATAAAAGATTTGTGGGAAGTGAAAAATAAAAGAATTTGAAGAGTCATAAATAAACGGTGTAGATTAATTTAAATTTTATAGTTGAACAATTTTGATTTGCTATGGGTGGATTCCCAAACCACATTTAATATAATTGAATAAACTAGTTTTAATGCTCGTGCCTTAAATGCACGTTAATAAAAATTTTTATAATTATTTTAGTTATATTTCTATTATTTAAATATATTATTATTAAGTATATCACAGATAATAATATTTTCAAATATTAATTTACAAGTGCACAAAATAAACATGAATAAACCTTAAAAATTTTAAATTTAAAATTTAATAAATAATATTAGTTTTTTAAAAATATTTTTAAATTCATATTTTAAAAATAATTAATTTATTTAGAATTGTTTGATGAACTTTAAGAGGCTATGAAATAAACTATAATAAATTAAATGCCAAGATTTTATTTGGATAATTAAAATGAAAATTAAGGCAATAAAAAAAAAAGAATATGAAGGTTCGGATATGAATAGAAGAATACAAATGGATATTTCATAAGTATGAATGAAGATTAAGAGGCATTAATGAATTTTAAAAATTATTCATTTATTTACTTGATTGAAATGTGATTACATATTAATCATTTTTAAAATTACTAATTAATTATAAAATATAATAAACAAAACCTCATAATTAAATTTAAATAGTTAAAATGAAAGGCTAATATTTAAGTTAAGATATATATAAAAAAGACAAAAAAAAAAAAAGAATGAAATGTAAGATAGAGGATTATGAATCTGTATTTAATACAGATAAAGGAAGATTAGGTGGCTTTAGTGAATTCAAATGATTTATTCATTTATTTGTTTAAATTAAAAGTAATAATAAATCAATTATTAATTAATTATAGAAAGATAATAAATCGAATTACATGATTCTATTTGATTAATTAAAATTAAACTTCCAGCTCCACTTTTATACATTTTTTACAACAAATATAAAAAAATAAACATATAATAATAAACTCAATATTCACTTCACAATGTCATATTAATATATGTAAAATTTGCATATGAAACAAAATTAGTAAAATTTATAAGAAAATGTAATGTACACTTTTTCACATGTATGTATACATAATGGCTATATTATAACAAATATACATGTATTATACACATGTAAATATATTTTTTAATTATTTCTCAAATTTCTAAATTTATTTAAATAATCTAAATTAGGAAATTTCCCCTAAACTATGTTGCAACTTGGGGTTCCAAGTTTATTATTTTGATGATAACAAATAATATTTGATTACCTCTTTTTTTCCCCTAGTATTTATAGTGCATATTTGTTTGTGTGTTGACTAATATTTTAGGTATACCATGCACAATTATTTAAAAATTCATGGCTCAAGATTTGGTAGAATATGTTATGTTAAATGAGTATATAATTTTAATTGATTTTTTTTTAATTTCTTGAGTCAAGTCCAATAATGATGTATGTTATATTGGTGTCTGTGCACACACACATGAGGAGCAAAAAATTATTTTAAATATTCTAATTTTTTTGTACATTATACTATACTATATGGATCGTACTATATGATATGGTGTAATAAAAATTAATTAAAATATTTTATTTTCCTAAAAAAAAAATTTGAAATATAACTAATCATACAGTACAAACATCACATCGTACTATACGATCTATTATAATTAGAATGCTCGCCATTTATTAAAGTAGGCAAACATTTAAATTTGAAAAGTTGTTCTAATTATATTGTATGAACCATATTGTAATGTACGATGTTTAAAATATTGCTAAATTAATCTTGTGATTAGTTAATAATATTGGCTTAATTTTTATATTTTGATCATATTGTATGAACTGGATCATACTGTATGATCAACATAGACGATTTTAGCCATCTCATGCTTCGTCCTGGACAAACACCATTTTTTTAAACTGTTCATATAGTACTAACTTGAAATCATATCGTACGAACAGGCAAACTGAACTGTTCGTACAATACTAACAGGTGATCGTACATTACTAACAGGTTAAATTCTGCACATCGCACTAGACGATCCTATGATCGTACTGTATGATCTTTGACAGGTGAATTGATTTTTTAGAATTTTTTGAAGCCATTTATTTAAGCTTTCTCATAAGACTTTGTAAGAGTCTTTGGAAGCCATTAAAGCTTCATTTTTTTGGAGAAAATTTGAAGAGAGAACTTGAAAGGGAGATAGGAGTTTGAGAGAGGGACAAGATCCTTGAAGGGGGTTTCAAGAGAGTGTGGAGGCAATTTCACATGGTTGCTACGGTAAGGTTGCACCATAGTATCATCGAATTCAAGGTTCATCTTGAGGAAAGTTTTAGGAAGAAGAATATCTCTTTGTTGTCAATGGACCCAGCTCCTCCGCCGCACCGGTGAAGGTGAAAGTGATTTTGTATGGGCTTCTCTCCTAAAGGAGAGTCACTAAATATTTAGTGTAATACTCAGAGGGTGCCTCTAGGGAGTGGATATAAGTCAAGGTTATATCGTACCACTATAAATCTAGTGTGTTCTTTCCTTTATTAATCCTGCACTTTATTTCCGCATTTATTTTTGTTTCAATTAACTTCATGGGTGAAATTGATAATTTATCTTTTTATTTTGAATATAATTTGCTTCTACATCAAATTGTAAATAAAAACTTCTTTTCATTAAAGAAGTTTTTAAATATCCAATTCACCAACACTATTGGTGCATCTCGTACTTTCAAACTATACAAATACATGATAAAAATTAATATAATCCTATCAAAATGCTCATATTAATGACATCTATCATATGCTAAGGGTTAGGTGGTGGAAGTTTGCTAAAAATAAAGATATCATAAATATGTTAACCAAATTAAAATGCATAAAATATAAAATATGTAAACTTATTGAAAACAAAGGCAGTTTACCTCAAGCAAGCAAATTTTCCAAAAAAAAATAATTGAAAAAAATGGTTCTATGACCTCCAAACCTTTCTCTCTCACCTCTCTTTTTCTTCTCAAACCCTCCATCTTCCTTTATTTCAAATGAATTAGCATGTGAAAAATGGGATATTGAATGTTTTGTAATGGATTATAATTTTATTATTATTTTTTATAAAATATCTTATGATTTAAATATAGTTATTTAAATTATTTAGCTTTAAATATAATGATCATAAAAATCCTTTTACCTTTTTAAATTTGGATCTTTAAATATTATAAAAAATTATTTATAAAATAACCCAATTTGTTTAGAAAATTTTGGAGAACTTGGTTTGCATATCAAACACCTAATAGTCCCAAAAAACCCCTATTTATACCGACATGTGTCAAATTTTGACACTACCCATGAAATTTTATTATAATTAAAACACAATCATATTTATCTTATGGTGAAGATGATTTTTAAATTAGACTTATAAGGCCTCTTAAAAAAATATTTGATTGGATCAAAATATGGGTTATCACTATTTAAAATATTCATATGCACTAACTCACTTATACTCTCCTTTTTAAAATTGAGAATTAGGATCTTTTTTAGAATTCAATATTGGCAGATACCAAATTTTTATGTTATAGTTCTCTTTTTTCTTTTGATTCTTTCTTTTGATCTTGTTTCCTTTCACATCTTTTCTGTTTTAATGCACTTGAGTACTAAATTAATAATTTTAAATATCTAATTAACTTTTTTTATGAAACCCTTAATTGGAATTATGTAAGGATTGTATAAGTTTACTAATTTTATATACAAGTTTATAATTGAGATTTATAAATTAATATAAGTATTTCCTTTTTCTAAACTTACTTATCCAATTATATTACCAATACATAGTTGTTTACATCTATTCAAATTCATTAAAAAAAAAAAATCAAATTAAAAATATATACACACATGTGCAAATGTAGATCAAACCCCATCGTCTACTATATTCCCATCTCACCATCTACCACAATACTTATTTCCTGTGTGTTTTACACCATTGCTCGATTCCAGCTCAAATCTTATGTTGAATTGACATTCTTCCTTATTGTTAAAAGGGAAATAAAGAGAGGCTTTGTTGTTATTGGTTCATCCAATTTAAACTCTCTCCACTTGTTAAAATCTATTGAGTCCAAGTTCCCCTCATTAATTATTTTCCATGATCGATCCCCAACACGATCAACATAACTGTTGATCAAGCCTCATCCAGCCTAAGCGTGGCTCTGTGATGCTCCATCCATCTCGGACCTTAAGCCAAGCCCGACATCTAGCACTCAAGCTTCGATCCATTGCTTTAATCTGCTGATTCAGCCCCTTATACCTGGCCACCACAAGCCCCATTCAACTTCCACAATAGTTACATCTTTCAAAGCTGATTGACTAAACCATCACACCTGCTCACTTGATCTAGCCAAATACCCAGGTTCCCTCACCATGTCTAACACCCGACATCCAAATCCATTTGTCAAATCCCTATCAAAGTTGATTGATCTCCAACTTCTGCATCTTTCCCAGCTAGATCACTATGTCCATCTTCATACACTCTTCTTCAAACCTTCAATCTAATCGAACTCCACAGCCCTACTTATGCCACTAAGCCCTCCAACTTACCACCCTCAACAATACATCGAGCAAGCCAAACTTTAATTCCTCTTCCTCTATTTGACATAGCCCTCACCCAACTCCCTCACTCCCTCTCTATTCCAGCCACCAAGCCCACTTTAAAGCCCACGAACCTAAAGCCTAACACAAATCCACACCCAAATGGAAGCCCTTATCATAGTACTACTAATTATTATTATTAAGTATTATTATTAATTAATATTTATTTATTATTATTATTATTATTATTATTATTATTATTATTATTATTATTATTATTATTATTATTATTATTATTATTATTATTATTATTATTATTATTATTATTATTATTATTGTTGTTGTTGTTATTAGTATAGTTGTCAAAAGAAAAAAAGAAAAGAAGAGGAATATAATTTAAAATGAAAAAAGAAAAGAATAGAGGGAAATTTTTATGATCTTTGCCATCATCACCATCATCTCCCTGGCATCAACATCATCACCTCTTCACCTGTTAAGGCATAATGATTCTAAAACTCATAGTCTTAAACCCCATTTTTAGGGTCTCGTGATGCATTAGAAAATCACCTATATATGCTTTTCTCTAGCGTGGTTGGAGGAAACCCGGTGTGATACTTTTGGCGAGACATGGAAAACCCTATGTACCCATGTATATGACATCATGCTTATGGGAAAAAACTGCATTTCAAATAGATACCACGAAAGACCCATACATGCCTTTATCTAACATGGTGGAATTAAAAACTACAGTCGTAGCATTGCCTGACATGTACCATACATGCTTTTCTTTAGCATGATGAAGGCCCAACTCCCAAAATTTCCCATAAATGTGAGAGATGGTGAGAGGCTACCAAAATTTAGACTAAAAATCCACATAACTTAAGCAAATTAATAGGGAAATAAACTTATAATTATAGGGAATAGAACTGAAATAAAATAATAGCAAATTGGACCTTAAACTCTATAATGCATAATCTCACCTAAAACAAAAATGCTAAGTAATAATTTGAATCATTAAATTAAATATTAATATGCAATAAACATATTTATGGTTTTCAAAATGAATTGATCATAAACAATGAAATAGAATGGAATGTACAATTTGATTGGGAACAGATATGCAAAGCCCCTAAATAATATTATAAATTACATATATATGATAACAAGAGACATGTGATATTTACAGTGGTCATGCAAGCAAATGCAGTAGGCCCTACAATTAACAATAATAGATGTACTACAATTATGATGGGTTCTCTGTGAATACAAATGCACACAGCGTACTATGTATGAGAAAAAAATATAAGAACTATAGCAAATGAAAGCACCTATAAACTACTGCAAAAGACCCATTATGTATACAATGTGCTATCTTCAAGGAAATACATAATGTGTTATGTTAAATACAAGTACAAATAGTAAGATACATCAAGAAAAGTAAGCATACAACATAACATGCAAATGTATTATGCAGTAGCTGTGCGCTATGTTTATATATAAACACATCATACACTACATGAAAGCATTGGATCATCATGCTAATGCATTATTCATGAAAAATGTATGTAGATGTCCACTATACACATACACCATGCAAATACATCATGAATAATGATCGTGCATTATGCCATCATATTACATAACAACATATCATATAAGATGTATATATGCCATTCAAGCATGTCACAATATTTAAATGCATGACTAAATTAATATTCAGATGTTTCATATGAATGCATAACAAGTAGATATGTCTCATATATCTACTACATTGCATTTATATACCTATTATACAAGTAGATTACACAAAATCTTTTCAAGAATATTTAACCGTAGGGCCGCGATGAGTTTGATAAATGCACACACATGACGTATGAGGATGTTATGTGGGTCAAGAAATAAACCTAAGTTGGAGTTTGATCATTCTATGTGAATAGATAGGATTTGACACGGCTTGAACCATCAAACAAATATATAGTCATGATATCGATCAAGATATTTATTTTATATGTTCAAATTAGTCCTTTAAGGCCTATAATAAGAAAAATTCCCTAATAAGGGAGTAAAACTATTGACAAACCCGATCTCATGTCAATATGTAGATAGAATCGATAAGGTCCAACCAATAAAGTAAAATTGTCCATAAATACCCCAGTAATGGTTGTGTTAACAAAAGATCTCAATCAGAGGGGACTCCAAATATTCAAAAAATTCCTCCCAAAGTCCCACAAAATTCAAAAATTCTAAAAAATGTCCATCCATCCTTTACAACAGTTTATCGTGATGGATAAATTAACAATCACTTTATCTCATAAGAAGTAAATGTCTAGTCGGGAATATCACTAGGATTCATTCTCAATTCATCTCTTGCCAATAAGGACATGTTTCCAATAAGGACATGACACATGTCCTAAAACTGGTGGTTTCATCACTAAATGACATCATACTGATGGTTTTGATGCTAACGGGCAATTGAGGAAAACAGTTATGATCGAGACCCTCTAACTAGGTAATTTTTGTTGCGGATCTATGGTTTATGATTTTGATGATAGCAAACATTCCTTACTTCTCTACGATTGCCTTATGTGCTAACATTTCAGGTCCACACGATCAGACTACAATTTGGAACCAACTCAAGATTGGGTAGACTAGGTCTGTATCAGTTTGTAATCTTTTTCCTTTCTTGAGTCTGTTGTATCTGGTGTGGCATCTGATGATTTGTAACTTGGAAGATTTTTTGTTATTCCTTAAAAGATTTCTATTTTTGGTAATATCGGCCGTGACGATATTTATATCGTCCTGGATGATATGTCCAAAAATAGAAACCCTATTTAGGGCATCCTTATTAAGGAAGCCGTCATATTCATATCGGCCTAGACGATACTTGTATCGGCCAGGACGATAGTCTTAATTCAGAAATAATCAACCGCCATAATCAGTTTAGGAATTCTTTGTTTTAGAAAATCAGCCAGGATGATAGTTATATCGTCCATGCCGATCTAACTCAATTATGCCTAAATTGATCTGGTATCTTTGGAAAGCATTAATGGTTTATTGATACGATCACATCGTTCGGGATAATTGCAGGATCGGCCGGGACGATGGCCTGGATGATTGACTTTGGCTAGCACCAATTCAGGGCGATGATCAGGATGATTGAAATCTATTTTAAACTAATCGGCTTGGACGATCGTGATATCGTCCAGGTCGATGTAACCAATTTTCTTCTGGTCCCAATTCATCCCAGGCTGATGAGCTGAATTTGTACTGATCGGCTAGGACGATATACCTATCATCCTGGACGATAATGGAGGCAACTTGCATTAATGAGCTCATTTTGAGAGCTTCTACTTAAGCTATGGCAAGGCACTTTGTAAGTGTCTTTGGCAGCCATTGGAGCTTCATTCTTGTGGGGTGACTTGAAGAGAAAGCTTGAAAGGGAGTGAGGAAAGGGTGGAGTTTGAGAGAGGGAGAAGATCCTGTGAGGGGGGACTCAAGGGAGTGTGGTGGGGGATCCACACGGTTGCTCCGGCAAGCTTGCACCTAAATACCATCGATTCAAGGCTTGTCTCGAGGGAAGTTCACCAAAGAAGAAGATCTCTTTGGTGTTAAAGGACCTGGTGACTCCGCCGCACCGGGGAAGGTGGATGTTATTTTGTAAGGGCTTCTCCGCCTAACTATGGGGGCTAAATGAGAGATACTTTTGTAGTACAATACATGGAGGGTGCCTCCAAGGAGTGGATGTAGGTCAAGGTTTGACCGAACCACTATAAATCTGGTGTGTTTTTTCTTATTATTGCTTTCGCATTATTTAATTTCTGCACTTGGATTTCTGTGGTGATTTTGGTTTGAGTTTTATCTTTGGTTTTAAAGTTATCCAATCCACCTCTGTTCTTTGTTAGCCTTGGGCCAGTTCATGAGGGCTTAACATCCCTAACAAACTTTCAAGTGTTTTCATAGCACTTTCTAGTGTCATCTAAGAACCTTCAAGTGGTATGAGAGCTTCATTCATAAAATAAGTTTTTAAAAGCTTTTTGAATTTTTCGATCAATGGCTAAATATAATGTTGCGGAAGGTTATTCAATCACAAGACCTCCTTTATTTGAAAATATGTCATTTAATTTTTGGAAAACTCGCATGTCTATTTTCTTGCAATCGAATGATTTTTGCTTGTGGCATATGATTTTAACTGGTTATTCATCACCGTCATGAGTTTTAGATGGAGTTAAAATTGATATTCCTTTTAATCAATGGAGAAAGGAAGAACAACTCAATGCTCAATTAAATGCAAAGTCTTTAAATTGCTTTTTCTGTGCTTTAAATTCTGATGATTTTATGTTAGTATCCACGTGCACTATCGGTAAGGAAGTTTGGGATAAATTGCACACCATATATGAAGGCACTAGTGAAATCAAGCAATCCAAGTTGAATTTGTTAATGCATGATTTTGAATTATTTTCCATGAAACCTTATGAAACGATCTTAGACATGTATACCAGATTCATTCAAATCGTAAACTCATTGCATGCTTCAGGAAAAGATTTTTCAAATTTTGAAAAAGTTAACAAAATTATTCGTTGTCTACTGGATAAGTTTGACGCTAAAGTAGTTGCTATTTGTGAAACAAAAAATTTGAATGAGTATTTTATTGATAATTTGATTGGCTCACTCATTGCCTACGAGCAAGGGTTGGGTCAAAGACTTTTGGTTGCAGGCATAACTACTATTCTAAAAGCTGAAGATACAGAATGAGATAGCCTAGTTGGTGACGAAGGAAATGACTTGTCAAGCAAATCACGAAGCTCACCTAAGCATAAGCAAAAGTGGAAAAAAAAGGTAAAAGTGGTAAGGATGTCCATATTTCTTCTGACATTATTTGCTTTCGATGCAGGAAGCCTGGACATATGAAAAATCAGTGCCCTATTTTAAAAATTCTTCCTACGAAAGAAAAGGGCAAGGCAAAGCAAAATTCAAACTGGGAAAACAATGAAAGGTAAAAAATCTCATGGGCAGATCTGGTTTCTGAAGAGAAAATGGTTAAAAGCCTTTCGTGTTTTTTTGTGTTTTTGTTTTTATGTTTTTTCGTTTTTAGTTTGTGCTTTTTCGTTTTTGTTTATTCCTTTTTTTGTGAAAATTTTTCTCTAATCGGCACACACATTCACTTTTCTAAAAATGAAAAATATACTTCCTGATTTTCTTGAAATCTTTGGTAAGTTATGTTTGACTTCTCTACAACAGTCAAAGGAAGGAAACTCATTTATTTTTAACTCTCAATTTCTATTTTCTAAAAGAGGTTATCCTACTTTTGATTTAAAATCTTTTTCATCTTTTAAATTGGTTTTTGAAATAAAATTTTTTATCTCCCTACATTTTATTTATCGCATAGGAATCTTTTGCAAGTTTTTGAATCTAACTCATAATTTTCTTAATCAAGCAATTCGCTTTGTCACTAAGATGGGTTTTCCTTTATTTTTTTAAGATTTAAGAAAGGAAGCATATTCAAAAAAAAAAATTGGCCAATGATGCCAAAAATTAAAGATGCGCAAAGATGCCAAATTAAAAATATATAATACATAAAGTGCATCAAAAGATGTGTAGTGTGCCAACCAATTATCAAGAGGCATAAAATGAGCCCACAAAGTTAATGCTTACCATTCTTGTATTTCTTAAAAAGCTTAAGAAAACCCTTGATACTTTTGATACTTGAGTTTGAAAATCTTGATCCTTGATTCAAAAATTTGTTCATTGATCTTCTATTAGATATATTTTATGGAAGGAGTTTTTGAAAAATTATTATTTCTTTCTCTAATTTATTCCTTGATTTAGATCTTGAACCAAAAAGTTTTTTTTTTTTTTTTTGCCTTTTTAAAGAACTTGAGTTTGGATTATCAATTTCTGAGTTTCTAACCTTTTCTAGGCTATGCGTTGTCAAATTCAATTCTACTAT
This sequence comes from Dendrobium officinale, assembly GCA_019514585.1. Classification (NCBI taxonomy): domain Eukaryota; kingdom Viridiplantae; phylum Streptophyta; class Magnoliopsida; order Asparagales; family Orchidaceae; genus Dendrobium; species Dendrobium officinale. The sequence goes on along the minus strand of CM033697.1, from coordinate 34,787,795 downwards.
GATTTTGATTAAAACCAAGAGGTAACTTTATCATTTTAAGAATATTTTGTTTTCTCACTAGATCAGGAAATTTTTTTTGTGTTTTGTTTTTTCATTCCTCCTCTCTTTTTGATAATGTCAAAGGGGGAGAATATTCTGTTGAATTTGTATCCTTATTCTATTGAATTTGTATCCTTCTTTTCAAAAAAAAAAAATTTAAAACAACAAAAATATTTTTATCTCCCCTATTTTTTAAAAGTGTTATTCTAGTGAAGGGGAGATTAGGAAGAGTATTTACTTTTTTGAAAATTCAAATTTGAATATTTTTCCATCATCAAAAAGGGGGAGATTGTTGCGGATATATGGTTTATGATTTTGATGATAGCAAACATTCCTTACTTCTCTACGATTGCCTTATGTGCTAACGTTTCAGGTCCACACGATCGGACTACAATTTAGAACCAGCTGAACATTGGGTAGACTAAGTCTGTGTCAGTTTGTAATCTTTTTCCTTTCTTAAGTCTGTTATATTTGGTATGGCATCTGATGATTTGTAACTTGAAAGATTTTTTGTTATTCCTTAAAAGATTTCTATTTTTGGTAATATCATCCGTGATGATATTTATGTTGTCCTGGATGATATGTCCAAAAATAGAAACCCTATTTAGGCCATCCTCATTAAGCCAGTCGTCATATTCATATCGGCCTGGACGATACTTGTATCGGCCAGGACGATAGTCTTAATTCAGAAAGAATCAACCGCCATAATCAGTTTAGGAATTCTTTGTTTTAGGAAATTGGCCAGGATGATAGTTATATCGTCCAGACCGATCTAACTCAATTATGCCTAAATTGATATGGTATCTTTAGAAAGCATTAATGGTTGATTGATATGATCACATCGTCCAGGACGATCGCAGGATCGGCCAGGACGATGGCCTGGACGATTGACTTCGGCCAGCACCAATTCAAGGAGATAATCAGGATGATTAAAATCAGTTTTAAACTAATCGGCCTGGACGATCGTGATATAATCCAGGACGATGTAACCAATTTTCTTCTAATCGTCTCAATTCGTCCCGAGCTGATGAGCTGAATTTGTACTGATCGGCCAAGACGATATACCTATCGTCCTGGAGGATAATGGCGGTAACTTGTATTAATGAGCTCGTTTTGAGAGCTTCTATTTAAGCTATGGCAAGGCACTTTATAAGTGTCTTTGGCAGCCATTGGAGCTTCGTTCTTGTGGGGGATACTTGAAGAGAAAGCTTGAAAGGGAGTAAGGAAAGGGTGGAGTTTGAGAGAGGGAGAAGATCCTGTGAAGGGGGACTCAAGAGAGTGTGGTGGGGGATCCACACGGTTGCTCCGGCAAGCTCGCACCTGAATACCGTCAGATTCAAGGCTTGTCTCGAGGGAAGTTCACCAAAGAAGAAGATCTCTTTGGTGTCAAAGTACACGGCGACTCCGCCGCACCGGGGAAGGTGGAAGTGATTTTGTTAGGGCATCTCCTCCTAGCTGTGGGGGCTAAAGGAGAGACACTTTTGTAGTGCTATACTTGGAGGGTGCCTCCAAGGAGTGGATGTAGGTCAAGGTTTTACCGAACCACTATAAATCCGGTGTGTTTTTTTCTTATTATTGCTTCCGTATTATTTAATTTCCGCACTTTGATTTCTATGGTGATTTTGGTTTCAGTTTTATCTTTGGTTTTAAAGTTATCCAATTCACCTCTATTTTTTGTTAGCTTTGGGCCAGTTCATGAGGGCTTAACATCCCTAACGAACTTTCAAGTGTTTTTCCAACAGAACCTTCAATTTTGAGACTAAAATCCTTAAGTTAGGTTAGGTTGATCAACTCATGACTGCCAACAAAAATCCTTAAGTTAGGTTAGGTTGACTACCTCATCTGGCTAAGTAGACTAGGGACCATGATGTCTTCGGATGATAAAAGATGCTGATTGGTCTCATCATCATTTCCCATATCATCCACTTTAAGTGGTAGGTGATAAAATTCTATTTTTAAATATTTAACCCCAAGTACCCAAATCATGCTGCTACTATACACTAGATACTATATATCTCCATGTATATGTTTGACGAATAGCCTTAATCAAAAGTTCTTTCTCGCTATCATTAGGGGTAATTAACTATAGGGGCCTGAGCCTATAGGAAACTTGAACTCATTTTATAAAGTCCTTGCAAAATGAGGGTGAAATCTTAGGGTAATTCATTTTTTAAAACCCAATATGCCTTCTAAAAATTTGCCTCAGAAATTAAATTTGAAAACTCTCCTCGATGGCCCAAAAAATTGAAAAAGAAGAAAGAAATAGGGTCATAGAGAGGGTTCAAATTTTTGGAGCCCACATCATTGCTTAAGTGTTATAGTATTGAAGTTCAAAATTGAAATAAAAACTTATATAGTTTTCCTTAGTTTATTATGATGATTTTCAAAGTAGGAATTATTATTCGTTGTTGATTCAATTATGAAACTATAAATTTATATTATTATTAATTTTAAATAATTTTAGGTAGGGGTAGACCTAAAAAGACTTGGTTAGAAAATATTAGGAATGACCTTTCTTTATTAGATTTAAACGAGAATTTGACTTTTAATAGGACACAATGGAGAAAAAGGATTCATGTAGCCGACCCCACGTAGTGGGATAAAGGCTTGATGTTGTTGTTGTTGTTGTATTAATTTTAAATAATTTTTAAAAGATGTTTTTTTCATTATTATTAAATTAGCTATCAAAATGTTGTATTTGGAGGACATTTAAATGTTTAAAAAAATAGGAAATTTAATTAATAAAAATTTACTTACAACAATAACATTTAATAAAATATAAAAATAACAAAAAGAATAGAACTGCATAATGTTAGGGCTGTCGATATTTGACACGACCCAGAAATAACACAGAAAAATCCATGTTCGGGTCGACCCAAGTAGAAAATGGGTCATGTTATGACCCATTTTTGGTTTCGGGTCATGTTCGGGTCAACCCGAAAACATGAGGATGACTCGATTTCAACAAGTATTAATTTGACTCGGCCGCTCGAGTTCGCCGCTATGCCCATTTGCACGAGTTTGCCGCATCATTACGTCAAGGCTTAAATAATTACTTGAGAGTTGAGACTTCAAGTTAACTGTGACTTCTGCGTGCAGGAGAGTGGAGGCCCTTGCCCTAGTTTTCCATCTTTCATCTTCCTTATCCCGTTCTCCGTGATTTAGCAGTTGTTGTATGATAGATTTAATAAGAATCGTAGGTTATGAATTCTAATTTTAAGTCTCCTTCTCCCCTTGAAGTCTCGTTCAGTCGTTCTCTCCCCAGTCCGATAGTTCATATGCATTATATATCAAGAACTAGAATTTTCTTTTGATCTTTTGGATATAATGTTTTGATATGATTATTGCTTGGAAAATGGAAAGATTTTATTTTCTTTATTATGAGTTTCTCATTTCTCAAGCAGAAACCCTAGGTGATGCCGTGAAGGTTTCGTGATTAGCAAACCCTAGAGTTGATTATCACTCATTTCCTTTATTATGTACTAATTTTCAAGATTTTATATATGTTTGATTACATTATTAACAATATTTGAGTTTAACCAAAATCCCTTTCACCCTTTGTCATTATGTTCATGTTCATCATATGTTCATTGTCGTCGTCGTTATGTAATTGATTTTAGGATTTTAGCTTTGTTTAAGACTTTAAGTTATTTCTTGTGGTTGTGGCTGTAGACTGATTTTTAGTTGATTGTAGGCTTTTAGGTGTAGCCGTTTGCTGTGCTGCTGTAGTGCTGTGGTCCTGGGGAGTGTGGCTGTGTGGACTGTGGAGTAACATGTGGTCCTTTACTCCTTTAGGGCCTTAGGCTATAGCCTTGGGCTTTTAGCTTAAACATTTAAATGTTAATGTTGTTATTGTACATTTGTCATAATTTTTTATACATTGTTGTTGTTAGAAGGTGGAGCCATGTAATTCAATATTAGTTTGTATCTTTGTGAATGAATAGTTGTTGATATAATGTTTTTGTTGAATAGATGGAGGATTCTAACATAGTGGTAGAAAGTACTCCATTCATTGAGAATGTTGAAGTAGGAAATGCTCCTGTTTAAGTTGACATTGAAAAAGATGATGATGATTTGTGTAATATTATTGAAAAAAAGAAGATGACCAGTCATCCACTAAGAAAAGATAAAGAATGTTTTTAACAGTTTGGGATTATAATGAGATGTTGCCCCTTCCTAGTGATGGCAAGCAGAGATGTAAATGTAGAAGATGTGGGGAATATATCAGTGTGATAGCAAGTATGGTACTGGAAATTTAAGACGTCATATATGAAATTGTAAAAAAAGAGACACTCATGACATTGGGTAACTTATTCTATAGTCCAATGCTATTTCAACTATCTCTATGACTAAATCTATATTTGACATTCATGAGTTTCGTGAGTTATTCACTGCTTACATAATCATGCATGATCTTTCTTTTCAGAGTGTTGAATGGTCGGGTCTTCATACTTTGTTGCAATATCTCCGTCATGATCTCCAAATAATATCTAGAAACACTGCTAGAAGTGATTGCATGAAAATGTTTACTAAAGAGAAATGCCTTCTTCAAAAGGAGATTTTGAAAAGTAATAATAGAGTTTCATTGATTTCTGACTTATGGACATTAATTAATACAGATGGGTTCATTTGTTTGACTGCACATTTCATTGATAATAACTTGATGGTGTAACTGAGGACATCATGAACTTGGGTATTACAAAAAGAGGAAGCAAGGATGACAAATGTTTAGCTAACAGAGTTGCCTGGTTGATTTTAATTCTATATTTTTTAAAATGAACTATTGTATGGTCTCGCATTAGCTCATAGCTCACTAGTTGCCTGGTTGGTCACTTGGTCGTTGTTGCATGTCTTTGTTGTTTTTAAAATGCTGGATTGCTGGTGCCTGGTTGTGAATTTTGATTTGTGAATACTTGGATATTTGGATAGTTGGATGTTGGCATGTTGCCTTTTTTGGTGCTGTTGAATAACTGTTTGGCCATTGCTCCTTGTTGTTTTTTAATAATATTTGTCAAATGTTTACTTGTTCAGTCACTGCTTGGACAATTGAACTTGTTGGACTTATAGTTGTTGACTTGTTGGGAAATGAGTGTTGTTCAGTCACTGCCTCACTGGCTGTCTGGTTGAGTGGTTCCATACTTCCATGGTTGGCCATTATTGTTGGCTTGTTGTAGTGTTCATGGCTCTGGCTGCTTATAAAGTTATAAGTTATAATCTGAATTTTATGTTTGTTTTATTATCGCTGCTATTTGAGTATTTGGATGTTTCTATTTTATGTTTCTGAATTCTGAACAAAAATTGAAAGTCTGAAAGTGAGGCACTGAGGCTGCTTATAATGTGACATTCTGAATTTTTGATGCTTAATGAATTAATCTTTTTGATGAATTAAGGATAAGGCTAAACGAGTAAACTGTTGGAACTCGTTCAATACGAATTAGGATGTTAAGCCTAATTAAATGTCCCAAGGCTAACCAAGAGGGGGGTGAATTGGTAATTTAAAAAATTATACTTCTACTCTTGGATTTTTAGAAAACCTTTTTAATTATTAATGCAAGTTAAATTTAAAGTTTAAAAAATAAACTTTTCAACCAGAGTAAACAACTTGCAATGAAATTAATTGCGTAAGAAAAATAAGAAAGAACACACCAGATTTATAGTGGTATTGAATCTAGTAATTAGGTTGTTAAGCCTAAGTGAGTGTCCCAAGGCTACCAAGAGGGGGGGTGAATTGGTAGTTTAAAAAAAATTAAAATTTAAGACCCCCTTTAAAAAAAATTATTGAACCGAAATAAAATCTCTTTTAATTTTGTAGAAAAAGATTTTTCAACCACAGAGTTTTTTTAAAACTGAAACAGAAAGTGCGGAAATGTAAAAACAGTAAAGTAAATGACACCAGATTTATAGTGGTTCGGTCTATAACCAGACCTACATCCACTCCCCAGAGGCAAATAGTGACTCTCCTTTTGCACCCACAGCAAGGCAGAGAAGCCTTTACAACACACTCTTTTCACCACTCCCCGATGCGACAGAGAACCGTCCGTCCTTTTACACAATACCCAGTGTTGGCAGAGAACCGTCCTTCCTTTCACACTCTCCTAGTGTGGGCAGAGAACCCTTCATCCTTTCACACTCTCCTAGTGTGGGCAGAGAACCCTTCGTCCTTTCACTCTCAGAGAACCCTTCTCCTTTCACACACTCCTAGTGTGGGCAGAGAACCCTTCGTCCTTTCACACTCTCCAAGTGTCGGCAGAGAACCGGATCTCCTTGACAGAATCTTCTCACAAGAATCTAGAAGGAAGAAAGAAAAGAGTGAAGTAATCCCAATTCACAAGTAGAGACTCTTACCTTTGAAATCCAAGTGAAGCCTTCTTGCTTCTATGGTAGGAATCCTCCCTTGAATGCTCTCTTCAACTCTCTCCTTGGCTATTCTCTCAAGAGGCACGAAGATCAAATGACAAAAAGATTGGGTGGCAGTCTAATTTGGGCTATTTATACAAAAGACAAGAAAAACCGCCCAAAAACTGCAAGTATTCAATTCTGTACGCAGTGGATCGTCCTGTACGATCGTGGATCGTCCTGGACGATTTTACTTAAACGATCTGAAACGACCCTATTTGAATATGTGTATGAAATGTCTTCGTACAGCTGATCGTCCTGTACGAACTAGGTTCGTCCAGTACGAACGGTTATTACAAGGTCGAATCTAGAAACTGCTGAAAACTGTCCTAAGTCGGTTAATCGTTTGGACGAAAATTGATTCGTCTAGACGAATTTTTTACAGAGGACAGATCGTCCTGTACAATATATCATTTTGTCTGGACGAAAATTTTCCAGAGAGCCAATCGTACTGTACGATAATTAATTTTGTCTGGACGAAAATTTTCCAGAGAGCCAATCGTACTGTACGATAATTAATTTCGTCTGAACGAAAATTTTCCAGAGAGCCAATCGTACTGTATGATAATTAATTTCGTCTGAACGAAAATTTTCCAGAGAGCTAATCGTACTGAATGAAAATTTATTTCATCCTGGACGAATAGGACTTAGAAAATTTTTCGAGCAAGTTCCTATTCGTTTCATATGCTCTATAGGAGATAACTGTCTGATCGTCCAGTACGAACGAAAATCGTCCTGTACGATCAATTAATATGATCTCCTTATTTGTGTGTGCATGTTTTTATTCACTCAAGTTACAATCACTCCCTTTCAATTTGATTTCTAAGCAAAGTGCAAGCTTCAAAAATTTCAAGGTATCTCATGCTGATTTTAATTTGAAGTCTTCGTAGTCTGGAGTTCTTTTTCCCTGAAATGTTAGTACACACAAGAGCAAATACAATTTTTCCAAAAATGTTTGGAGATAACTACACATTTGAACAATAATGTTTGGAATCATCAAAACTTCATAAGTTGCAAAAATGTAATGCATGCAAATAGCAACTATCTTAACAAGTGGTTCGGTCAAATCTTGACCTACGTCAACTCCCCGGAGGCACCCTCCGAGTATTGCACTAATACCACAAAGTGACTCTCCTTTTGCCCCCACAGCAAGGCGGATAAGCCTATACAAAATCACTTTCACCTTTCCCGGTGCGGCGGAGTAGCCGGGTTCTTTGACACCAAAGAGATCTTCTTCTCGCCAAAACTTACCTCAAGACGACCCTTGAATCTGATGGTACTGAAGTGCAAGTTCGCCAGAGCAACCGTGTGAATATCCCCACCACACTCCCTTGAAATCCCCTTCAAGGATCTTCTCCCTCTCAAACTCCACCTTTTCCTCTCTCCCTTTCAAGTTCTCTCTTCTAGTTTTCTCCCAAAGAACGAAGACACAATGGTTGTCAAAGATACACTTTGTCATCCTTTTACACTCTCCAAGTGTCGGTAGAGAACCGAACCGATGTTGTTGTACTTCACTTGAGAGCCTTCAAAGGAGATGGGAAGAAACAAAGAGATCTTCTTCTTCAAGTAACCTTGTGAATCCCTCACAAACCCCTCACTTGATCTCTCACTCTTTCACTCTTACAATCTATCCCAAACTCTCACTCTCAATGATCCCTCTCAAGAGAAAACAACTCCAAAGGCACTTGTAATAGTTTCTAGGACTCCTTATATAGAAAGGACATGAAAAAACGTCCAAAAAACGGCAGATTTCAAGTTATGTAGAACATGATCGTCCCGTACGATCAAAAATCATCCCGGACAATTTTACTTAAAAGCCTTAAAACACACCTGTTTGCATATGTGTACGAAATAATTTCATACACGCTAATCGTCTGTACGAACTAGGTTTGTCCAAACGAACAGTTATCATAAGGTCGGTTCCAAAAACTTCAGAACTGACTCACGAAACTATCTTAAGTCGGTTTGATCGTCTGTACGAAATTGTGATCGTCTGGATGAAATTCGTCCATAGAGCAAATTGTCCTGACGATAATTAATTTCGTTTGGGACAAAATTCTTACAGAGAGCAAATCATCCCGACGATAATTAATTTCATCCCGTACGAACATGACTTAGAAAATTTTCCTTGGGCAGTTTCTGCCCGTTCCATTGCTCTTACAAGGAGATAACTGATTTGATCGTCTAGTACGAACAATGTTCGTCCTGTACGATCAGTACAAAAACTTTTCAAGATCTCCTTTAGTGTGTGTGAATTTATTCACTCAATTACAAACACTCCCTCTCAAATTTAATTCAAATAAAAAGTACAAGCTTCAAATTCACAAAGTATCTCATGCTGAATTTGATTTGAAGTCTTCGTAGTCTGGAGTTCAATTTTCCTGAAATATTAGTACACACAAGAGAAAAAACAAATCTTCCAAAAAATGTTAGGAGATACAACACATAAAACAATAATTTTTGGAATCATCAAAACTATACAAGTTGCAAGAATGTAAAACATGCAAATAGCAACTTTCCTAACATAAACGGTATAATTATGTAAGCTCAAGTAATGATGAATAACCTTCTAAGCAAAAAGTGATAGCCGTTGTGTAATGGTTAATACTATTGCAACCGGATCGCATTTGCGTTAGCTAAATGACTAAATTCAAGAGTAGATACTTTATAAATTCATTGATACTACATTAAGTCATTAAGTTTAATCCAAATTGCCGCCTTGGATGGTAATAGTTAGAAAAATCAAATATGTTCGAGACTAAATATTGGCTATATGTGTTGGAGACTTCAAGAATCGAGGGTTTACCTGAGCTAATCATATAAGGCTTTCTAGTTATACTGATACAATTATGCAATCTAAATAGTCAATATCTCATTATTTGGAATTTTATCATTTTTATTTGTTTATTATTTTTTAGCTTTAGACTTTTAGTGTTTATTGTTTAACCATTTTCATTTTGCTATTAATTCAAGTTGAAAACAGGTTCAAGAGACAAGAAGTCAAGAATCAAGATGAAGTGTTGGCACTTGGCGACGTTGGCGTGTAGCCGGTTTAACCGTATAAGAATAAAGAAATGTAATTTGAATTTTGTAAATTATAAAGTTTGTACATTGTAGATTGTAATTTCTAATAAATGTTAAATATAAATTGTAAAATTATATTTTTATTATTATCATTAATTACTGTTTGACTGTTCTGCTCTAATTATAAATTTTTTAAAAAAATTTCATGCATTTAACATTTTTCGTGTCGGGTCGTGTTGGCCTGAACCTGATTAGGGTCGGATTCGGGTCCAGTGAATTGACCCGAAACCAGTTTCGGGTCGTGTCAGGGTCGGGTCAGGTACAGCCGGGTCAAATTCAGGTCTGACCGAACACAACCCGCAGACACGAATTGAAAGCCCTACATAATGTAGACGAAACTAAACATGCCCTTTTTTATTCATATTGATAAAAAGATACAATGAGCATTTATTCCTAACTCTTTAATCACATGAACCTCTAATTCCTCATGCACTCACACGATCAAATACTATAACAACATCAATCACAACTATCATAGGCAAATGAATACCTCGCCAAGAAAAGTAAATGAAAATTAAACAAAAAATAAAAAAGAACTACCAACCATAATATCATCTCATCCACTCTCTCAAGCAAGCCTAAAAAAAAAATGATAAGGATTAATTTCAATCCTCCTCTTCCTCCTCCTTATCATCAACATCTATTTCTACTGCTATTGGTGGGGGCTGAAGGATATTGCATCTGATCGAGGTTCTCTACAAAAGCACTCCTTGTATACATCCCAACTATCACTTCATTGAAATTTGAAGTGTAATTATACATCCTTTCATGTATGTCCATAAAATTTGCAACCCGTGAGACAACTCTTGATGCCATAACTTACTATCCTTACAAAGTGAAGTAACTCCCTACATTTGCTCATTCAAATCTTTCACCTGCTCGCCAAGGGATCTAGGAGTATAAGCACTTGACTGACTACTACTTGGCTGACTAGTCAAATAAGGCTCACTAGGTCATTCCTCCTCTCCCTCATTCTTATATAGATTCTCTATTTTCTAATTTGTAAGAGTGGAAATAGGAAAAATATTGTCCTCACTTGAATCTCCTAACACTTTAGCAGCTACAAAAACGGGAATAAATAAGACACAGATGACCTAACCCAATTAAAGTAAAACCCTGAATGATGTACAAAAAAGAAGAGAAAATAACTTCCATATATATATATATATATATATATATATATATATATATATATATATATATATATATATATATATATAATGACATGCCTAAATTGCATAGTTTAAAATAACTCTGTCCCAAGGAAGTTCACTAATATTCTTACTTGAAAAAAAGCACAAAAAAAACCCCAAGCTTTGGATAACTGGGTAAAAAAGGATACAAGAAAATATATTATCTTTTCATCTCTCTCTCTTTCCAAATAGCCCACCTCTCAAGGCCCACAAAGCACTCTCAATAACATTTTTTATAAATGTGATTGATGGAGCATTGAAGGGACCCACTTCCCTCTCATAAAATATTTCTTATTCTGGACTCCTTTGGCATTGAAACAAAAATCCCTCATAATGATTACAATGCGCACACTAAGCTCCTTACACAGTGTCTCTCAACCCTTATTTACTATAATTTATGTTACCTCTCATCCATAATTTTGAAAACCCTTCTCATAAATTAACTATTTGCTAAGAATTAGTTGTGCATATCATTCTTCATCCTTAGTGGAAATGAACCTCCTCCTATCATAGGAAGACGAATTTCCCTTCTTTTTGTTAAGATAGTTGCTATTTGCATGCATTACATTTTTGCAACTTATAAAGTTTTGATGATTTCAAACATTATTGTTCAAATGAGTAGTTATCTCCTAACAATTTTGGAAGAATTGTATTTGCTCTTGTGTGTACTAACATTTCAGGGAAAGAACTCCAGACTACGAAGACTTCAAATTAAAATCAGCATGAGATACCTTGAAATTTTTGAAGCTTGCACTTTGCTTAGAAATCAAATTGAAAGGGAGTGATTGTAACTTGAGTGAATAAAAACATGCACACACAAATAAGGAGATCATATTAAATTTGTATTGATCGTACAGGACGATTTTCGTTCGTACTGGACGATCAGGCAGTTATCTCCTATAGAGCATATGGAACGAATAGGAACTTGCTCGAAAAATTTTCTAAGTCCTATTCGTCCAGGACGAAATTAATTATCGTACAGTATGATTGGCTCTCTATAAAATTTTCGTCCAAAGGAAATTAATTATCGTACAGTACGATTGGCTCTCTGTAAAATTTTCATCCAAACGAAATTAATTATCGTACAGTACGATTGGCTCTCTGTAAAATTTTCGTCCATACGAAATTAATTATCGTACAGAACGATTGGCTCTCTGTAAAATTTTCATCCAGACGAAATTAATTATCGTCCAAATGATTAACCGACTTAGGACAATTTTCAGCAGTTTCTAGATTCGACCTTATAATAACCGTTCGTACTGGACGAACCTAGTTCGTACAGGACGATCAGCTGTACGAAGACATTTCGTACACATAGTAAAATAGGGTCGTTTCAGATCGTTTAAGTAAAATCGTCCAGGACGATCCACGATCGTACAGGACGATCCACTGCGTACAAAATTGAAAACTTGCAGTTTTTGGGCAGTTTTTCTTGTCTTTTGTATAAATAGCCCAAATTAGACTGCCACCCAATCTTTTTGTCATTTGATCTTCGTGCCTCTTGAGAGAATAGCCAAGGAGAGAAGTGAAGAGAGCATTCAAGGGAGGATTCCTACCATAGAAGCAAGAAGGCTTCACTTGGATTTCAAAGGTAAGAGTCTCTACTTGTGAATTGGGATTACTTCACTCTTTTCTTTCTTCCTTCTAGATTCTTGTGAGAAGATCTGTCAAGGAGATCCGGTTCTCTGCCGACACTTGGAGAGTGTGAAAGGACGAAGGGTTCTCTGCCCACACTAGGAGAGTGTGAAAGGACGAAGGGTTCTCTGCCCACACTAGGAGAGTGTGAAAGGATGAAGGGTTCTCTGCCCACACTAGGAGAGTGTGAAAGGACGAAGGGTTCTCTGCCCACACTAGGAGAGTGTGAAAGGACGAAGGGTTCTTTGCCCACACTAGGAGAGTTTGAAAGGACGGACAGTTCTCTGCCAACACTGGGTATTGTGTAAAAGGACGGACGGTTCTTTGCCGCACCGAGGAGTGGTGAAAAGAGTGTGTTGTAAAGGCTTCTCCGCCTTGCTGTGGGTGCAAAAGGAGAGTCACTATTGGTATTAGTGCAATACTCAGAGGGTGCCTCTGGGGAGTGGATGTAGGTCTGGTTATAGACCGAACCACTATAAATCTGGTGTCATTTACTTTACTGTTTTTATATTTCCGCACTTTCTATTTCAGTTTTAAAAACTCTGTGGTTGAAAAATCTTTTTCACAAAATTAAAAGAGATTTTATTTCGGTTCAATAATTTTTTTTAAAAAAAGGGGTCTTAAATTTTAATTTTTTTTTAAAACTACCAATTCAGCCCCCCTCTTGGTAGCCTTGGGACACTCACTTAGGCTTAACAACCTAATTACTAGATTCAAAACTTTTGCACTTACACTTGTGGGGCCAATTAAGAATAATTTGAGTAGGAGAAGAGGAAATCATAAAATAATATTTCAAGAGACTCAAAACATAGTGAAAATAATGAAACAAATCCTTTTTATTTATAACCTTAATAAACATAATGACACAATGGAAAATGCTTCAACATAGAAAAAACACTAAACAATAGACATTCAAACTGATAGAACATTGTGGTGTGACATAACAAATGGCGCTTCAGTGTTTACAAGAGAAAATGAAGTGTCACTCTTTGATCAATGGACCCTTGTGGTATTTGACATGTGCACACTACGATGCTGGGTAAAGCCTACTATTATGGCACTTTAACAACTAATTATAGTTTTGACCTAATGTTGCGACACTATAGCAAGTGATGCGATGCTCAATAAAGAGTCATAATGAAAAAGTTGAGCTATGCTACAACATTAAATATAATGTCATAGTGCTATAACAAATGGAATATTTGGAACTATGATGCTATATATATAAGAGTTTTTGAAGTGCTATGAAGTGCAAGGTAGCGTAGTGATGGTTAAATATATAGTTCTATGATATTGCATAATAAAAAAATTTCTTGAGATTTCAGTACAGCGATGCCAAATTTAGATGCTACGATGCTTAACAAGCAAATGCTGTGGAGATCTAAGACCCAATATAACAGTGCTGGCTCAAATTTGCAAATTATGTAAATTCTCAAAAAAAAACTATTAATTATTTTTGTCATATTCATACTTATAACTAACAAATAATACTCAAATGATATTTTTCATCATTAAAAAATAAAAATAACATAAATTCTTGAATAAATAAAAACTTTAACAATGAAAATCAAACTTAACATCAATAAAATTAGGTTGTCTCCAAAGAAGCTTTAAGTTTATAGTCTTCGGCTAGACTTGCCTAGATATTCTTTTTGGCTGGGAGGTGTCATTACTACTCCTCAAATTTTCTAAGCTAAGATATTTGTGTTTTTATACTTTGGATTAACTTTAGTAGTACTCGGTAAGGTATCATGGGGACTACTACTAAAGGATATTACAAGCTATCCTAGTTGATTTTCAAAATTCTTAATGGGAGTAGCTTGCTCTAAAATTAGTTTCCCATCTAAGTCATTATGTACTCCAATGATGTCTTTTAATAACTGAACTTATTATTTTGATTAAATCCTAGGAGATAAGATGGTTTAGGGTTTACTAAAGGTGGTTGAGGATGATTCCAACTTCCTAACATATTGGATTGGTTTGCATCCACTAATTTTTACAATTGTTATTATTTTAACTAAAATTTGGGCGATTACTCCAATATAGATTATAAATATTAGAATAGGGATTATTTTATCTTCCAATTAAATCCATATTCTCAACCCCTTGAGCACTAGGCTAACTATAAAAATTCAAACCATGTTCCTCCAAATGCATATGTGCTCCAGAACCTAGAACTTTAAAATTGTCTAAATTTAGGCATGTATGATATCTAAGAAAATAAAATCAATAAATCATCTAATTCAAAGACATTTGATACTCTTTTAGGATTCACCTTCTTAGAAGGCCACTAAAAATGATTTGTTATCATATTCTCCATAAATGCCTAAGCCTATTCAGAAGGCTTTAACATCAAAGAATATCCATCTGCAACATTAATTATCGACTAAAGGGATCCTAAAAGTCCATTAGAAAAAGTTTAAATCATCAACCAATTTGGCAAAGAATGATGAGGTCACTTTCTAAGCAAGTTGTTAAATATTTCTCAACTTTCATATATTGCTTTCCATCAAACCAGGAAAAGGAAGTAATATTTTTCGTAAGCTTAGTAGTTTTGGAAGATAAAAAATACTTTGCTAGAAACTTATGTGTCCATTCATTCTAAATGGTTATTGAGCTTAGGGACAAGGAATCCAAACATATATTAGCTTTGTCGCTAAAAAATGGAAATAAATGATGTATAATACAATCATTGTTGACTCTATTATACATAAATGTTGCATAAATTTCTTAAGAACTTGCTAAGTGTAAATTAAGATCCACAATAAGAGTTCTTTTAAATTAAGAATTTTAAAAAATTTAAATTATATGAGTTTTATCTCAAAGTTATTAGCTTATATAATAGGTCAGTTGTTATTTTAATGAATTTTATCTACTATAAGATTGGCATACTCTCTAAGAGAATTAAGATGGTCCTGATCAAGATTTAGTTTAGATATTCCTAATGATAAAGAATTTTAGATTTTCTAATTTTTGTAAGGGCCCTTTCCATCTCTAAATCAAATAACAAAGGATCCTTAGTAGCTCTATTACACATACATCAATAATAACAAAAATTAAAAGGTAATTACTAAAATAAAATAAAAATAAAAATAAATTCAAGATATAAATAATTATAGGTTCACAATAAAAAATAATGCTAACTAAATAAGATAGAAGTAGGATTAATTTTGTTACTTTTTTAAAAAAATATATAAATAATTATAAGAATACTTGTTACTTCCTCGGCAATGACATAAAAATACTTTATGAGTGATTTTTATTGATGCTGGTTGTTTACATTAGTCTAAGCTTATGTGTATTCAAATGTAATCTCCACTGCAAACGTAAGTGCATGTGTCGATCAAGTAATAAAAATATTTACTAGAGAGTGTCAATCCCACGAGTAAGTATTCTACTTCACATAATTATTCTAGTACTATCTACTTCAAGCTACAAAAATTTTTTCATGTAATGAAATCAGGATTAGATGCTCTTTAGAATGATAATTATATAAGAAAGATGAAGAAACCAATAGAAAAAGTATTTTGGATTACTAAAAGTGAAATTTTCTAAGCTTTCCTAAGTATAATCAACTAAATTAGATGTGAATTAGAGCATATGCATCCTTAGATCACTATCAAGATTATAAGGATATAAGGAAAGGTTATTACCTTCCTATAGTTATTTTATCTCCATAGATTTTATAAAACCAAACATCCTATGTCTAGGCCTACAAGTATTTCATTATAATTTTCCTAATTATTCAATATTCCTCCATCGAGGTAATATATCATACTAGATTTTAATTCTACACATAGCCACTACATATATTAAATTAAGAGCAAGATATATTGAAATTAACAATTCATAATTTAAAGCACAAGAGTCTACAGTAGCAATTATTTAAGTTTTCAGAGCATTAATCCAAAACTTTGAGTTTAATCGGTGATGAATAAAAATATAACAACATAATTTCCATTACTTAAGAAAAATAGTACAAAAAGAAAATAGTAAAAAGATATCACGATCTATGAAGAATCCTAAATAAAGTTGGCTGATGAGTCCTTCCTAAAGTAAATATCGCCTTACAACTTTGTTGTCCGCACTCCTTTTGTAATAACTTGTATTTTAACTTTGCCAAATAATTTTTTTCCTAGATTTATTATAAATCTAAATCATAAATCATACTTTCCATAATATTGATATTGTAGTGTTTTAATTACACATGTTTTCATAATTTTTGGGCACTGTTGAACATCCTCAACAAATTGACACCTATCGGTACAAATGGAGATTTTTAGACCATCAGGTGTCCATTTATAAATTGATTTTATCAAAATTTTCTAAATAAAATGAATTATTTTATGAATATTTTTTTATTATTTTTAAAATCCCAAATAGATTTATATGAATTTTTTTATTTAAAATTGAGTAAATTAAATAATTATGTTTATATTATATTAATATTTTATTATAAAATATCTTAAGGCATTACAAAGTTTTCTTAATTCTTTTCCTATTCTCCAAATGGCATAACAAAGATGTGGGCTCCGAAAGAATTTTGTTTAGTGGGGAACAGAATGCAAAGGGTACGATCGTAATATCATGTAATATAAAATGATCATAGGCCTTTAAACTTTATGCAAGTAGGCTAATAAAATAAAATATGAGATTATATATATGATTAATCATAGAGGATATTGGTTTTCACCTATACACCTTGATATGTAATAATATATATGACCAGATCAAAGTCATGAGATTTACTACATTCATTACATCCACTTGATTGAGATTTATTTGATGTGGGATCAATTTCCCACAGGCACAAGCCCCTATGGTTAATTACATCTTAGGCCTTAGCCTAAGAAAACTCTCAATAAAGGATGTTATATTATTTTCTCATAAGGTTTTGATGTATAGGAAAATTTCTAGGCTCTTCTAATCTAAAAATAAAAAGATATGCTCAATTTGGTTTAACATACATACATGGATCATATCATCACTCTTTCTTTTTTCACTCCATTCCAACCTTATGTTAATTTACAGGTTGTATGCCAGATGCTTTTGAGCTGGCTTTGGCTTTCGTGTAAGACCAAGTCACTTTACCAATCCAAACACTAAGAAAGATAGCTGTTCTAGTACTAGAAAGGAGAACCCTATAGACTAAGGCTCAAGCACTAAAAAAGTGTTCCCTTTTTAGCTATTATTTTGTGATGATATATATATAATTACCAAGGGTAGGCAACAATACAAACATGGTTTTTTTCACTAATAGAGACATTTTCTTATAACCAACCAAATTCCTGTAACCAACCCTACTACTTGAACTAGTACCAGCACGGGGAGAACCTATACCTCTGTTTCTACCTTAATATCCCATTACTTTATGAGAGTGGAAGCGAGAAAAATAGGTTTTATATACTATACTATAATATAGTCCGAGACTTGAAAATCCTACTCTCGATTTAATATAAATCCTGCTTATTTGGAGGGACTAAGGTACTAAAGAGAAATTGAAGAAAAAAAAGTCAAGCAAGCGACACATACGTGAGAGAAAGATGGAGGTGGTGTCATCCATGTGACGTAGATAAGCAGGATTTATAATCCCAGAAGAGAATTGACTTACCCACTATTTAGGCATACTATAAGACTGAATGTAGTAGCCTTAAAACCTAAATCTAAGGTGGGCTTAGTGTTCTACAAACAACACTAACACCCGTGTCCTAAATAATGTAGTAAAAAACCTAGACTTACTCTGTCCTGGATTGGGGAGTCAGCTAACCACCTAATCTATTTTAAACTATGATGTCCGGTCATTTATGAAAGATAGATGGGTGGTTTAGTTTTTTAAAGTTAAGAATGACATCTAGAGAGTTTTCTAATTGACCTTATACTTATATTGGGTAAATGCTCCTAGAGCTAATGCAATTAATTTTAATTAAATTAGTTTCTAATGCAATGCATGCTGGTTGAAGTCGCCAAATCAAATATACATCATATTTTAAAAATAGGCTTATATAAAAATAGTTTTTAGAAAGAGACTAGACTTCCTCATGTCCAACATCTTATCCTCATAGGGAAGAATTATCCGGACTCTACCTGTAGGCGGGGAAGTGTCTCATAGCAAGGAGAAAGAAGAATGTAGTAGTATGCATGCGACTCTGGATGGTTCTGGCTATTTCCTAGATCGTTACATTTCTAAATTATTTAATTTTTAGAATTTTAGGCATTAATTATGAGTAGAAAAATTTTTAGTCCTTAGAGATCTTAACAAAGTCAAGGCTAAAAGAAAAGCTGGGTGCAAATCGCTAATAAACTCAGAAAAGCAAGCAACCCTAAAGGCAAACAATTACAAATAAAACACATCAAAATAATCAAACTGATTAATAAATTTGTATAGGTCAAGTGCTCTTAATTATAACCCAGGGTATGCAGAAGAGTAAAGTGGCCGGGCAGTACTACCAACAACCCGAATTTCTAAGCTTAGGCATGACGCAAATGACTTTGAGTGGGATATTGGGTCTTCAAGTCTTCAGTCTTCTTGGAGTTCTTCTCCTTGGACTCCTTGGATATCTCCTCCTTGGACTTCTTAGATTCGTCGTGGTTTGAATATCCAAATGAAGAGATAATTCTCCCTTTTAAATGGGTATTGCCTTTCTCTTTAGATATCTAAAAGCCATCTGAACTTGATCTTCCAAATGGAAAAAGACTCTCCCCTTTGATGATGCTTTTTTCTTTTTAAATTCAGGTTGGATAAGGATATTCCAACTCAAAGACACTTTCACAACTCAAATAATTATTATAAATAATTATATTAATGAAAAGCAATAAATTCTAGACTCTCCTGCAAGGTTATTCTAATAAAATTCAAAGCAGTTATAATATCCCAAGAAGTTTATATGAAAAGTAAAGGTACTCATCATAGCCAGTCATTTGTCCATGCTCTTAATTATTTATAAAGGCTAAGAAATCTCTAGAGCACCTGTAGCATTTGTTATTTATGATTTTAGCCCTCATTTATTTAGGGGGGCTGAGCAATTTCTAAAGCGCCTACACCATACATTATTAGTATTTTTAAATCATGATAACTGCCCCCTACTTTATTTAGTGCTGCAAGGTATGACCACCTACAAAAACATCATTAGTATAAAAATATCGATCCTAACCTATGGGTAAATCTAACACCCATCACATCAATTCCTTGGTGTAATAAATGTAAGCAAACACATCAATAATTTCAATCACAACATGCAATGAAATATCATAAAGCTCGACACATAATAGAAAATTAAACACCCGCCTAGCCTACCTTTAGAAGTGGTTCCCTAGCAAACAATTCTATGTGTTTATAAAGGCTTATGTGACTAAGATAGATCCTAAGCTAGGTAGTTAGTTAAAGTTGCCTAAAGTTTAGGTTTATTTAAGGTCTAAAATGGAAACTTTATTTTAAAGTTTAAATTTTAGTGAATTATGATTCATTTGAGTTAATTTAGTTTATAGATCAATTTTAATGCTTATGGTATTGATAACTGAAGTTTAGGTTATATTAGCCAATTTTGGAAAGTCCCGAGTTCTCCTAGGTTTGGTGTTTGGTGTCCCTATAAGAAATAGGCTGGGTTTGATATCCCTAACATTTTATATAAATATTAGACCTTAAGATGAGTAGTTAGGCTTTGCGTTTGCTGGATTTGGAGTTTCTTATGCAAAGATATGAATTTTAGAAGATTTGGCATTTAATGAATTATTAAAATTGCTTAACTAGGGGTAATTTTATGATTTTCTCCAAACTAATTAGAATCACCCCCAAAGGTCAGCAATGACCTAAGAAGATGTTTCCAACTGTTTGGAGGAAATTTGGAATTTTTAATAATTTTTAGTTATCTAAAAAAGGGGAAAAATGTATTTTTGATTAAAGTTAAAATTAAGACTCAAATTGAGGTCAAACAAAGGTGCCCTTATTATAACAGGTTAAGCATTGAATGTTGAACATTTCAAGCTATTACGGGTAATTTTTAGAGTTAAGATGGATTTATTATAACTTTTAGAAGTTACTGGACCCTAATTATCGGGTTAAATTAAGGTTTGTTAATTAAGTGGTCTAAAGAGCCCTAAATAATCCTAAAAAATTTTAGGATGTTTAGAAGTCACTAAGTTTAAATGTTAAAGTTCTCATGTCAATCAGGGATCTATCCTAACTCCTAAAAATTTTTCTAAGTTCGCTAGACGGGTCCTTAATTATTATCCTTATGGTGTCACTATATTGAGTAGGTTTAAACTAAGTTTTCAAATAACCCTTGGGGTAACATAGAGGGATAATGCAACAAAACATAAATAATTGAATGGATCCTGAAAAGCACATTTTGAAATGCTAATTTGATTTAAGTTCTCTGACCTTGGGTTGATCTTTTACCTCAATCTAATGAATAAATTCAGAATATCTTTGTACTGTTGAGCCTGTAGACTATCCTTGTACGCTTTCCTAGTTGAAACCCCGATCAAATGAGCCCTGGATTGAATGGATCAAAGCCTTGGAATGATCTAGCCACGGGTCACCAGAAATCTCACTGCCGGCGGGTGTTCAACGATGGATCTAAATCGAAAATGTTGAGAGAAGTCTCTAGGAGTCCTCACATAAAATCTTAGGGATTTGGTAGACTACAGAGAGAGAGAGAACAAGAAAAGATCCTCAAGAAGACCTCAAATTCTCCTATTTAAACCTCTAAGACTTATAATCAATGGCCAAGATCAACTCTAGAGTGGTTTGGGAGGGAAATCAAAAAAAAAATTAATCATGGTTTCAATCAATAGAGTAATAGGAAAGAGTTTGAATGGATTCAAGAGCTTTAAATAGGATTTAAATGGGCTTTATGGGTGCATTTCACCCATTATGGCTTGGGTTGATCAAGTCAAGGGTTGACTTGGTCAACCTAGTCAAATGGGTTCAAGGGATGGTTGATTCCAAACAAGGAAGATTTAAGATGAGGTTGAATTGGATTTAGGCTTGAAAGGGTCAAGAATGGGTCAAAATGACCCATTAAGACTTGGATTGACCAAGTCAAAGATTGACTTGGTCAACCTAATCATTTAAGCCCATGGAGTGATTGGAATGGGTCAAAGAAAGATTGGGATTGATTTAAAATTTATTTGGACCTAAATAGACCGATTAGAGCCAATTGGGTCAACCTGGGTTGACATGGTCAATCAGGTTGACTCGGGACTCAGGTCTAAGCTCAATTAATTTGGTCTTACCCTCTGAGTCTGTGGAGGGGAGAAATTGAGCCAAGAAGGCTTTGAATTGGATTTGAAATCAAAAGAAGGTATTTGGGTCAGTTTGGGTCAACGCAGGTTGACCTGGTCAACCAGGTTGACCCAAGGCCTAGGCCTGGGCTCAATAGACTTAGTTTTACCCACTGAATTGATTGAGAGGGGTCTTTGGACCTAGCTTTGTAAATTTTACCAATTCAACTTGCTAAACCCAAGGATTTGGCAAAAATTAAGGTAAGTACCTATAAAAAGCATGTCATTTCTATTGGATAAATAAAGTAAATACATCATCATATTAAATCAATATAATAGTTGAAAGTTCGTTCGGGATGTTAAGCCCTATGAACTTAGTCCCAAGCTAACCAAGAGGGGGGGTGAATTGGTATTTTTTTAAAAAAAAACTCTTTTCACAAAGAATAAAAATTGCATAAACCAAATCACACCACAGAAATAAATGCGGAATTTAAAAAGTGCGGAAGCAAGAAAAAGAACACAGAAATTTATAGTGGTTCGGTCAACTCGACCTACGTCCACTCCTTCGAGGCACCCTCCAAGTGTTGCACTACAAAACATGACTCTCCTTTAGCACCCACGGCTAGGCGGAGAAGCCCTCACAAAAACCTCCTTTTTGCCACCCCGGCAAGGCAGAGAACCTACCTCCTTTTGCTTCCTCCTGAAGCTGGCAGAGAACCACAACTAAAAGCAAACTCCTTACCTCTACCGACCCTTCCATGGACGAGAAACTCCAGACGAAAGACAAGCAGAGCGATCCTTGAAGCATATGAATCCCCTCACAAGCTCCCCCTCACAAGATCCTCTCTCTCTCCCTCTCTCTCTTTCTCTCCTCAAGGTCTTCTCAGGTCAATGCAGCAGCCAAAGGTCTTTAAAAACGTTGAACAAGAGCTCTTTAAATAGAAGAGCTCAAGAGGAGCTCATTAATTGCAAGTAGCCGACTTTATCGTCCAGGCCGATATGGACATCGTCCTGGCCGATCAGTACAAACTCAGAAGATCAGCCAGAGCATCGCCCTGTGAATAGTCCTGGACGATTGAAATTTGGCTTGATCGGCTCGGCCGATCACACGATCATCCTGGCCGATTAGTTCAAATCAGATACAAATCGTCCTGAGCATCGCCCTGTTTTTGAGCTGGCCGATATTTATCATCCTGAAGTAACTTAAGGATTTTGAATAGATCATCCTGGCCGATCCTGCGATCGTCCTGGACGATATGATCGTATCAATCATCCTTAATTACTCCCTTGATTTCCTGATCAATTAAGGCATAAGTTGGTAATTTTATCCAGGCCGATCCTTGAATCGTCCTGGCCGATAATTTAAAAATATAGTATACCTTAACTGTCTATGGCGGCTACTTCTTTCTATTTTGAGCTTATCACCATGGCCGATACACGTATCGTCCAGGCCGATATGTTAATGACGGCTACCTTAATTAAGAATCCTTACTTAGACTTTCTGTTTTAAGCTGATCGTCCCGGACGATATAAATATCGGCCGGGCCGATGTAGGCAAAAATAGAAATTCTAAGTCCCTCAAGTGTGTGTGTGTGTGTAAGGTTACTTAGCATCAGTCTCTTTGACCATTACAAGTGGACTCAAAACATAAAAAACAAAAGTACAGACTGACTCAACCCTAAACCTACGTAATCTTGAACTGGCTTCTTCTTGATCGTCCGATCTTCAATTCCTGAAAAGTTAGAAGCAACAAGTAGTCCAAGAGAAGTAGTGTTTGTCAATCATCAAAACACAAGCCATGAAAAATGGATTTGCAACAATCTCCCCCTTTTTGATGATGGCAAACACAAGTAGGAAAATTAAAAAAAAAGGTTTCATTAAAGTTTCAAAGTTACAAACCCAAAACCCAACAGCTTTTTCCTACACCCTACTTCCCCTTTTGTCATCACAAAAAGAGGGTCCATATACAAAAGAAAAAAAAATAGAAACTAAAACAGACTAAAAAGGCAAACTACAGAAAACAGGAAACAAATAACAAAAAACATAGACTAGAAAAACGAAGGACCCTGATCATCAGATGGAGGTGGTGGAGGTGGCTGCTGAAAGTAGCTGGCAAGTGAAGTAAACTGAGCATTGAACCAGGCGATGTCCTGGTCATGCTGCTGGTGAACCATGTAACTGTCAAAACGGGCTAAGTCCTCCGCGCGATTTTGCTCGTAACGGGTAATGTCCTCAGAATGTTGCTGCTCCTGTGCAGCAACGTAGGCATCAAAATGAGTCTCCCAACGATCAAACCTCTCAATCAACTGATCAATCGGTGAGTGTTGGTGGAGAGGAACAGGATCAGGAATGGGAGTGGGAGTGGGAGCCTCCTCCTCCCTAGCCCTCCGACCTTCGCCGTCTCCTGGGTGGAGACGAGTACTATGAAGGATAGTGAAAGAATTGTTTGAGTAGCAAGGAGGCTGAAGGTTTGGTGGAGTAGGATATTGGAGATTGTATTTGGTTTCAAGAATGTAGGCTATGATGTGTCCTAAGGCTAGATTGGGCTTTCTCTTATGGCCTGGATCGTGAATTATGGTTAGGTGATCGATGTAGCGAAAGAGTAGATCAGTGGCATTGAATTCTCTTTGGGCCATAATGAAAAAGGTGGTCAAGGACAGAAGTGGAGTGATATGGATTTGATCCCCGGCTTTTGGAATTATGGAGGTGCGAAGGACATGTTGGATTGTCCTAGCATCTTTGACTAAAGAGCTAGTCTCTCCAACATAAAAGGGTGTGTTGGTTTGGCGAAGGAAGTGGTTTGTCGTGGACCAATCAAAATCCGGATCAGAAACGATTATGTGTAGCTTATCCCCGGTGGTGGATAACTGTAAAAGCTCCGCACAGTCCTGATATGTGATCTCGACTGGGCGTCGATTCACATAGGAGGTCAGGGCTGTCAAGGTAGAATTTATGCGAAGATTTGCATAAAATTCTAGGAGGAGTTCGGAGGAAAAAGGGACAACGAGGGTGAGTATAAAATAAAAAGAGGTGTGGGCAAAGAGATCCATTACCGGATATAAGAGATATGCAGGATTAATTGTCCGGGAGAGGGTGATGCCACACTCCTTGTAGCGACGGTAGGCAGCCTGATCTTCTGCCTCCCTGAATCGAGGGTCCAGAGTCACCCTCGAGGAACTCCCAGATGCCTGACGAACACGCTTCCCACCAGCCATAGAATGGAGCTAGTAAGAAAACACACAAGGAAGAAAGGTGGAGAGTGAGAAAACTTGTCTGGAATCGGTCAGAATTTAAAGAAACGGCCAGATCGTCCTGGCCGATCGCAGCATCGTCCAGGCCGATATGGCTCAATAATTACGTACAGGCCGATTGGTCAAAAAGACGGTCAGATCATCCGGGCCAATCAGATATCGACCATGCCGATTAGATACAAGCGATCGGCCCGAGGAGTTAGGCCGGATGACCGTTGAAAAAGCATATCATCCGGGCCGATTATGTGTATCGTCCAGGACGATGCACATTAATTGATCGTACTGGCCGAAGTTAAAACGTTTTAAATTCTTGCCACGTGTATCGTCTAGGACGAACAGTGGATCGGCCTAGCCGATTGTCCAATAATGGATCATCCGGGGCATAAAGATCAAAACGTGCTGACACGTGGATCGTCTAGGACGATCCAGTGTATCGGCCAGGACGATGCACATAAAATGCATCGACCACACAAATATACTATCAGCCAGGACTATCACCAAGAGTTTGATCAAATCATCCAGGACAATATAGGATCGTCCAGGCCGATGAGTTTCAGCAAGCACAGAAAAGGTCAGCAGATGGATTTTTAAGATGATTTGTCATATCATCCAGGACGATAAAAATATCGGCCAGGACGATGTGACTAGGAATTGAAAACAAAGAAAAGATGGTGATGATCAAGACCCTCAAAAATAAAACAAAAGAAAAATAGTTAAAACACAGTAACACAAAAACAAAAACACAATGAAAATCAAAAGATGAATATTTTTGGATTTTAATTTTTTTTTTGTTTTAAGGAGGCATCATATGAGAATTTTTCCAAAAAGTTAAACTTTTAAAGTTCCAAGAGATCAAGAAGTTTAACAAATCTTAATCAGAATAAGGTAGAACATCTGATTCTGTTAACCCTAGATCGGACATCCTTTAGGCTACAAAATTCTTTTGGAAAACAAAAATCCAACTCAGAATAACTAAATAGGATAATAAGATCCATTCAAGACTTGTTTACAAAGAGAATATCTCATAATTAATAAACCAAAGTAATTTTTCTCAATCATGGAAATTGAAATCAAGTCTTTGAAAGCATCACATAATTAATGAGTTTTCTTAAGTTTTAAGAGTTTTACCAAAGAGAAGATAGCTTGCATTTAGTGGGCTCATTTTATGCCTCTTGTCACTTTGATTGGCTCTTTTTGAGCATCTTTTGGATCTTTGATACACTTTTGTGTATATGGCTTTCTTTTCAATTAGGCTTCATTGGTCTCTTTTCTTTTTAACTTTTGCAAGATAAAAACTCTTTATTATACCCTTAAAAAAAACTTAGTTGTGAGTATATCCTCCAAATATTATAGAATAGGAGCTCTCTCTCTAACATAGGGAAGAACAATCCACAACACAAAATCAAAATCATGTGATAAATGCAATGGCAAGATTTCAAAAGCTTGAATGATATCTAAAAACTTTGACTATTATACATAAGATAAATTAATGTAGCAAGATAAGAAAAAGATCTTAAATAAAAGGCCATTGGTTAAACTAAGTTTAGACTTTTGTTTAGAAAAAAAAATCATACCACTAACAAAAGTCAGGAGGGAAAATATCAACAGTATTACTCCCTTTAACTAATTTAGAAAAGCTAAACCCTATCTCCAAAAACTCCAATATTTAAAAGTTTGAAAAGATTTATCATATGGAAGGCCAAATTTAAAGAATAATGTGAAAAATAAAACACATAAAAAAATAAAGCAAACTAAAAACAACACAAAATGAGCACAAAAACTAGCACAAAAATAAAATAAAAGACACACAAAAAAAAAGTTTCAAGCAAGTGATAAAGCAGTGAGTTTAAGCAATTTTTGAGCTACGAGCCTCCTTATGTCCAGTTATCCTATGCTCCCATGAGATCTTTGGTGAGAGCACACCTGAAAAACTCAACAACAGTCAGATTTAGGAACCCAAACTGGTTTGGGCCCCATCTTATGAAAAGTAGAAGGTGATGCTTGTGTGTCATGCTGTGCATTATTTAATTTTGGTCTCCACACCCATCGTGTACTACGAGAAACTGTGCAAGTGTGTGAGATGTGTCCTATCATGCCACAAGAAAAATATTGAACTCCAGGAAAAGGTTTTCTTAAATGGTTTGGGTAAAAATGCTTCTTCCTAGGTTTTGGCTTTTGATTAGGAGTTGGTGTCATCCTAGGTTTCTTACAGGTTTCCAAATCATTTTGAATCCTCAAGTTGGTTCCTTTTAAGGCATTATTATCAATCCTCAAATTTTTCTCAATCTCTTTAGATTTTTTAAGATCAGAATTAAGAGATGTGTGTGAATCTTTCAATGCATTATGTTCATCAATTAATTCCAAATATTTCTTGTTTATGTCATCAAATTCATCAAGAAGAGCCATGCGATTTGAATCAGTCATTGCATGATCTTTGAGAATAACTTCATGATCTCTTTGTAAATTTAAAAGTTCTAATTTTAGATTTGCATGAGTTTTCTTGAGTTTTTTGTATGATGCATGGATTTTTTCACAAATTTCAAACAATTCATCATAGGTTGGTTTACATACCTCTTCATCACTTTGATCTTCTCCCACGAAACACAAGTTTATAGTCTCTTCCTCTGGTTCAGTCTCAGAGGAATCAGTACCAGATTCTGCCCAGAAACCTCTTTGGATTTTCTTCTTGTCCTTCCTAGACTTAGCTTTCTCCTCACCTTTTTCCTTATCTTTGCTCGAGTGATCTTGTAGTGTAGGACAACCGGCTCTCACATGTCCAGGTTTCCTGCATTCAAAACAAATAACATCAGAAGATCCTTTAATATGTTTATGATCCTTACCTTTTCTCCAACTTTGATGATGCTTTTGTTTCTTCCTTAGAAAGCTTTTGAATTGCCTTGTGATGAAGGCAACTTCATCGCTTTCAGACCCGGAAGATTCAGAATCCGACTTGTGCGCCTTCAGTGCGATTGTTTTCTCCTTTTTCTTCTCACCTGCATCAAGATTTCTTTGATTCGCCCCTTGCTCGTAAGCAATGAGTGAGCCAAGTAAGTTATCAATATAATAGGTGTTCAAATCTTTAGATTCAGTGATTACAGTGATTTTTGCATCATAAGACGAAGGCAAGCATCTCAAAATCTTGTTAACTTTTTCATAATTCGAAAGTTCCTTTCCTAGTGCATGCAATGAAGTAACTATCTGAGTAAACCTAAAGTACATGTCAGAAATCGATTCATGAGGTTTCATACGAAAAAGTTCGTAGTCATGCAAGAGGAAATTCAAACGGGATTGCTTAACCTCATTAGTACCTTCATAGGTGATGCATAATTTATCTCAAATCTCTTTACCAGTTTTGCAAGTTGAAACACGCATGTAATCCTCAGATTTCAAAGCACAGAAAAAACAGTTCAAACACTTCGCATTTAACTGAGCCAAATCACGTTCATCGAAAGTCCATTCAGTAAAAGCAACTTCAGTTTTAACACCTTTAATTTCACGAGAAGGTGGAGAATAACCTTCTTGAATAAGCATCCACATGCGATAATCAGTAGATTGTAAAAATGTTGACATGCGGGTTTTCCAAAAATCAAAAGGTAGGTTATCGAACAGGGGAGGTCAGGTAATAGAATACCCTTCCGTAGTGTTACGATTCCCAAGGTTAGCCATGGATCAAAAATTCAAAAGCTTTTAAAAACTTATTTTATGAAAACCGCTCTGATACCACTTGAAAGTTTGTTCGGGATGTTAAGCCCTATGAACTTAGTCCCAAGCTAACCAAGAGGGGGGGTGAATTGGTATTTTAAAAAAAAAAACTCTTTTCACAAAGAATAAAAATTGCATAAGCCAAATCACACCACAGAAATAAATGCGGAATTTAAAAAGTGCGTAAGCAAGAAAAAGAACACAGAAATTTATAGTGGTTCGGTCAACTCGACCTACGTCCACTCCTTGGAGGCACCCTCCAAGTATTGCACTACAAAACATGACTCTCCTTTAGCCCCCACGGCTAGGCGGAGAAGCCCTCACAAGAACCTCCTTTTTGCCACCCCGGCAAGGCAGAGAACCTACCTCCTTTTGCTTCCTCCTGAAGCTGGCAGAGAACCACAACCAAAAGCAAACTCCTTACCTCTACTAACCCTTCCACAGACGAGAAACTCTAGACGAAAGACAAGCAGAGCGATCCTTGAAGCAACCCTTGTGAATCCCCTCACAAGCTCGCCCTCACAAGATCCTCTCTCTCTCCCTCTCTCTCTTTCTCTCCTCAAGGTCTTCTCAGGTCAAGGAAGCAGCCAAAGGTATTTAAAAATGTTGAACAAGAGCTCTTTAAATAGAAGAGCTCAAGAGTAGCTCATTAATTGCAAGTAGCCGACTTTATCGTCCAGGCCGATATGGACATCGTCCTGGCCGATCAGTACAAACTCAGAAGATCGGCCAGAGCATCGCCCTGTGAACAGTCCTGAACGATTGGAATTTGGCTTGATCGGCCCGGCCAATCACACGATAGTCCTGGCCGATTAGTTCAAATCAAAGACAAATCATCCTGAGCACGCCCTGTTTTTGAGCTGGCCGATATTTATCATCCTGAAGTAACTTAAGGATTTTGAATAGATCGTCCTGGCCGATCCTGCGATCATCCTGGATGATATGATCGTATCAATCATCCTTAATTACTCCCTCGATTTCCTGATCAATTAAGGCATAAGTTGGTAATTTTGACAAGGCCGATCCTTGAATCGTCCTGGCCGATAATTTAAAAATACAGTATACCTTAACTGTCTATGGCGGCTACTTCTTTCTATTTTGAGCTTATCGCCCTGGCCGATACACGTATCGTCCAGGCCGATATGTTAATGACGGCTGCCTTAATTAAGAAACCTTACTTAGACTTTCTGTTTTAAGCTGATCGTCCCGGACGATATAAATATCGGCCGGGCCGATGTAGGCAAAAACAGAAATTCTAAGTCCCTCAAGTGTGTGTGTGTAGGGTTACTTAGCATCAGTCTCTTTGACCATTACAAGTGGATTCAAAAGATAAAAAAATAAAAGTACAGACTGACTCAACCCTAAACCTACGCAATCTTGAACTGGCTTCTTCTTGATCGTCTGATCTTCGATTCCTGAAAAGTTAGAAGCAACAAGTAGTCCAAGAAAAGTAGTGTTTGTCAATCATCAAAACACAAGCCATGAAAAATGGATTTGCAACAATAGTTTCCAAAGTCTATGGCAAGTTCCATATAATATACATCCTAGAGTATAAAAAAGTAGTGGTGACTAGGCTCCACCGACAATAATATGGATTCTAATCCAATAGAATGATGAAAGTCCTAAAATGAGATATTTTTAATCTTGATCTTCATATTTTAGTTCTTCTATAGATTGCCTTTCTTTAATCTTCTTGTAGTACATCATCAATAGGATATCCAAATGAAAAGAAGTTCCATATAAAGGGACTTCTTTTCTCTTTGGATCCCTAATATCTAATTAAAATTCCCTATTTTACAGACTTTCATAACTCTATATTTTGAATACATTTTATCGAATTTATATAAGAAAAATCTAGACTCTCCGGCAAGGTTATGCTATGCAGTTATAATCAAATATCCCAAGCAGTTATATATAAAAACAAAAACACAAACTATCCACACTTAGATATGCTCTTATTTATTAAAGGGCTAAGCAGCTGAAGCACATGTAGCAATTTTATTATTATTTATTTTTTTTAGCCTCCTTTTTCACTCTACATGAGCATGACCACCTGTAGAAAACATCATGAGTATCCAAATTACTCTTAACCTATAAATAGTTTATCGCCCATCACACAAAGAAAGAAAATAATAACATTACAAAAATCATCACACAAAGCTGCACAAATAATAAGTCAACCAGTACATATTTTACATGCAAATCACCACATAATAGAGATAGAAAGAAATAAAATATCAGCCTAACCTAAAGTTAAAAGTCATGTCTTGATAAATAGATCTATGTGTGTGTAGTAAGCTGTGTTGTTTGTATATGTCCTATATAAGTTAATTTGTTGAAGTTGTTTGTGATTTAGTTTGTTAAAAGTCAAAAAGGGAAATTTTAGTTTAAGTTTAAATATTAGTATCTTAAGGTTGATTTTAAGTGTTTATTTTTAGTATATAATTGATTACTATCTTTGTTGCTAACCGAGGCCGTAAGGTTTATTTCACCCTCATTGGGGTTAACTTAATAGCCTCGTAGGCCTAGGTTACCCAATAATAACTAATTTTATTAAGTTAATTCAGTTGGATGTAAATATAAAAGAAGATAAACTAAATGATTTACTATTAATTTAAGTGTTTAATTTAATTAAGTTTGCTATCAACTAGTTCATGTCATTATTGTTCGACAAGTTTTACGCTGGCTGTCGACTACCTAACGCAACCCTCCACTTTTCTCATCCAGGACTTGGGACCTGGCAACGGCAGTGTTATAGGTATTAAGTTAATGTGTCATACTTTAAAACTATGGGAGCGAGTTATGGAGCATAGGTTGCGGCATGATACTAATGTTTCTCAAAATCAATTTGGATTCATGCCGGGTAGGTCGACTATGGAAGCCATACATTTATTAAGAGGTTTGATGGAGAAATATAGAGAAAATAAGGAGGATCTACATATGATATTTATTGATTTAGAAAAAGCATATGATAAAGTTTCAAGAGAAGTGCTATGGAGAGTTCTTGAAAAGAAAGGAGTCAATAATGCTTATATTCAAATCATTAAAGATATGTATGCAGGAGCTATTACTTGTGTTCAAACACAAGGTGGATTGACCAAGTATTTCCCTATTTCGGTTGGGTTACATCAAGGATCAGCCTTAAGCCCATATCTTTTTGCTTTAGTCTTGGATGTTCTCACTAGACATTTGCAAGAGGATGTACCTTGGTGTATGCTTTTTGCTGATGATATTCTTCTTGTTGATAAGACTAGAGAGGGAGTTGAAGGTAAACTTGAATTATGGAGGTCAACCTTAGAGTCTAAAGGTTTTTCGCTTGAGTAGATCTAAAACGGAATATATGGAGTGTAATTTTAGTAGTAATAGACCTACTGAAGGGATTGTGACTTTGGGCGATCAAGTCATTAATAAGAGTACACGTTTTAGATATCTTGGATCAATTGTTCAAAGTGATGGTGAAATAGATGGGGGATATTATCAGCAGAATTCAAGTTGGATGGTTGAAGTGGAGGAATGCATCGGGCTTGTTATGTGATAGAAATGTACCCCTCAAACTTAAGGGAAAATTCTATAAGATGGTAGTGAGGCCTGCAATGCTTTATGGTGCCGAATGTTGGCCATTAAAAGAGAAGCATAATACTAAGTTAAGTGTGGCAGAGATGAGAATGCTCAGGTGGATGAGTGGCTTTACCCTTAGAGATAGGATACGAAATGAGCATATACGTGAAAAGGTTGGAGTAGCTCCAGTAGAAGATAAAATTAGAGAGAGTCCCCTTAGATGGTTTGGTCACATAAAACGACGGTCTTTCGATGACCCGGTTAGGAGAGAATAGGTATTAGATTTGACTTATGTTAAGAAAGGTAGGGGTAGACCTAAAAAGACTTGGTTAGAAAATATTAGGAATGACCTTTCTTTATTAGGTTTAAATGAGAATTTGACTTTTAATAGAACACAATGTAGAAAAAGGATTCATGTAGCCGACCCCACGTAGTGGGATAAAGGCTTGATGTTGTTGTTGTTGTTGTTGTTGCTATCAACTAGTTCATGGTGTTGTGCCATTAGGCTCGAGGTCCAGACCTCCTTGGAATACTTAGCTCCACAATCCAAAGTAGTCAATCCTAAAAAAACTAAGTTGATATAATTATATTAAGAGTTTTTATTTGGTTAAATCATTAACAATCAATTGATTTTAAAATTTTGACACTTTATTGAATCTATTTGTGACGTTAGGTTCGAGGACTAGGTCTCCATAGGACACTTAGCCCAGCAGCACGAAGTAGTTCATCCTTAAAACTTCATATTAATTTATAGTGCTTCTTATATATTAAGGGGTTGGATGATTAATTTTAGAAGATTAATTTATGATTTGATTAAGTTTTAGGTGAGTTAATGGATTCTATAATTTTGGATTATGATTAAGCTCTTAATCAATCACTTATCTTATTCATTTAGTTAATTAGGTTCTAAGTCTTTTAAGTCGTTATTCATTCAATGTTATAGGTATTTTTCTTAGATTATATATATGATTAGTTATAAAGATAAATTCAATAAATTAGAATTTGAACTTTATAGGTCTTTTATTTTAACACATTTTAATTTAGGTTTACTCTCTTTTAGATCCATTTTTATACCATTTAGATTTGGTTTAACTTTTATTAGTTGATATCTAATAAAGGAATAATTAATATGTTGATTTAGGTTTAGTTTAAACATATGTTCAGATATTACCTTTTTGATGAGTATATATGTTGGTTATGGTTTGATTAAAAGTTAGGTAGGTTTAGTTTAAAATATGTTCAAATATTACCTTTTTGATGATTATATCTGTTGGTTATGGTTTGATTAAAAGTTAGGTATTTTATGCATTTGATTCAGATTATTATTGATTTGTTGGTTAATTATTGCTAACTTATGGCACAATAATCCTAGGATAACATGTCACTAAATTTTTTATGTTTTATATTTTTATCCTAAAAGGTGCATGAATTCTACATATAAGTTTTATATGACTCGATTCTAAATTTTTGTCCTTAAATATCACTAAAGTTATGAGATGAAAAAGAATTTGTTTCTAACCCCATAGCTATTCGAGCATATGTAAATGAGTTTAAAGAACTATAGTAAAATAAGATAAGAAAATAACCTAAGAATTGAAGTTTCTACAAGGTCATAAGGGTAGGAGAACGTGCACACAGAAAGGCTCCCTAAAGGCCATCTAAATTTTAAGAAAACTTACAACACCGGTGGCTACAACCTGGTGGTTCTGCCTATAGCACCCCCACCAGAATGAATGGTGGCCATTGATGCAAGATTCATTTTTCCAAGTTCCTTCATCTAGTGCCCCAAAGGCTCCTTTCTTCTTTTCTCTATAAAGTCCCATGTAAAGAACACCGAAAATAAAATAAATGTTATATTAGGAAAGTTAATATTAATTATATAAGTAATTAAAATAAAATGTAATTAAAATACCAATATACCTTTTTCAAGCTTTTACACTAGTTGAGCCATTTGCATTTTGAAACTTTCAATTTTGTAAGCACTTTACCATATTTCATCTCAAAGCACAAGTAGGAAAAAAAAGTAGTGGAAGAGGAGAGAAACATTAGAGGGAGAAGAGAGAGTTACTATATGCTTGTTATAATTCCACTCTTCAATAATCACCCAGCAAACTCATATGCTTGTTATAATTTCACTCTTCAATAATCACCCAGCAAACTCAAGCCTTCCAACAATCACCATTCTACCAAAAATTCATGAATAATACTTCTACAATATATATAAGACAATGCAACTTTTTTCTCTAACTACCATATAAAACATCACAAATCACCTTATGCTCAGTTTCCATCACAATGGGATACAAATGCATATGCCAAATTTTGCAAAAGATATCAACAACTACTAAGCATACACCAAATCATCTGTCATGTTCCTTCCAAAGCCATAAAAATGACACCATATATTTGGGAAAAGAAATCATATTATGCCAAGCAACATAACAATTCATCCACTATAAGCTCGAAATTCAACACATACTACTAAAATGCATTCGCAAGGAAGAGTATCAGATACTAATTTCTCCTCTCAAAAATTTAAGAAAAAGAACTTTTTAACCACTCAACACAATATTGAATTAATCCCAAACAAAACTCTCATCGGAAACACATGGTACTATGAGAAATTTTCTAATACAATTACCAACATAATTTTCACATAAAGTTCCAACAAGTGCAAAAGAAAGAAGCACATTCTAAGAAAAGTATGTAAGCATCTCATTGCTAGGCATGTCTTTTTAAAGCTAAACATGCCTTCAACACATCATTCGCTCCAATTCAACATTTCAGCCAAACGTAAATAAGAGGAAGAAAATTTTGATGATATTTATTCTTCCCACGTTTCAAGAAAGCGATTCGAATATTCAACACAATAACCCACATCATTTTCCATATAAAACTCAAAGTATCAAAGAAGAAACAAGTCTTGAAACCAAAACCTAAATAAGTTCTTCCACTCCAAACCCAAACATGCCTTCAACCCATATTTTTTTAACTCATCTTTGGAATCAAATGCAAATAAGGGAAACAAAATTCATCCATGAAAGGCTATTTAACTTTAAGGGGACTTAAAGAGCCTTCTAATATCAAGCTTTCCAAGTGCAAAGCCATTCATAAAACCCCCAGTCCCCAAAACAACTCATAAATCCATCAAGCAAAGCAACTCATAAAACCTACCCATATAAAATCCATTACATTTTCTTCTAATGCAAAATAATTTTTTTTTTACGTGGGATAAATCCATGGAAATTTTCCAACAAGAAGGTTTTGTAAAGCTTTCCTTCATAAAGCATTCACAAAGCATATCATATAATTTCTCAATGCAAAATAATTCACAAAGTTTTTCATAAAGCTTTTAACAATAGAGAAACTCATGAGACTTTAAGTATCTCATAAGGCTTCCCAATGCAAAACCATCCATAAAACTCTCTAACATAAAAAATCACTCCTAACACTTTGCATCCAAAGCACTTCATGGAACTTTCTAACAAAAGGGGACTCATAGAATTTCTCAATATAAAACAAGTCACTGGTTTTCTAAATGTGAAATAAACAAGAAACCTTTCTCATATAAAACAAAACATAACTTTCGGACATAAAATGCCCCATAAAACTTTCAAATGTGAAATTATTTGTAAAACTTTCTCGTGAAAAACCAATTATAGCTTTTTTCATCAAGAAATAATTTACATCCTATTTTTTCAATAAAAGGGGCAACACATAAAACTTTCTTATAAGAGGACAATTCATAGAACTTTCTAACAAATTTTTATTCTCCATGCTACAAGTAATATTAGCATGAAGACCTTTATGTAAAGAGAATGAAACACAACCCACATTAGAAACATATATGAAATGAAGCATAAACACTTTAACTATTCATCAACATTTGTTTTATATACATCCCCACAATCATTCCTTTCTAATTGATATTTTCACAAACACCTTGAATGCATACCTTGATAAAGGAAAAAAATAACTTCCCATAACTCCCACCATTTCCACAACTAAAACTTTAAGTTCTATGACATGAATCAAGTGTAAATTTCACATACCCAACGTTCATTATCAAACAACACAAATCAATACGTAGGAAACGTACATAAATCAACACATTGTGACAAGATCAACTATGCAAGCTATCATAAAATATAACATAGAGAGTGAATGCATTCACTAGGAATCAAGAGGACTAGAGGTGCAATGAAATATACACCATGAAAGTTCTATCCACATTTTTAATTTAGCCACAATGAGCTTTGCATCTTGTTAGCAACTAAACCATTCACAAGGCTTTGAATTAAAATGAAAAGAAGTAAGGAGGACTAAAGTAGAACAAAAAGAAAAATTAGGAGAAAGAGAGGGAGATTAAAGAGAAAAACAAGAAGAAAAAGGTGGAGGAATGAGATTATAAAGGAGGAGCATAAAGTAGAGAAGAATAAGGAGAAGGAGAAGAAAAAGAAGAAAAAATGGGAAAGAATAAAAGGAAGAATAAGAAGAAGGGAGAAGGGGAAGCAATATACCTGTGGCTGAGGAGGCAGCTCGGGTCGATTAGGATAGGTCACAAGAATGGTGAGCTCCGGCTAGGTTAGGTCAAAAGAAGGGGTTGGCGTCGAGTTCTGTCCGCACTGGTAAGAGAAAATGGGGAGGATGGGGCTTCCTCCTCCTAGTCTTTGGGTTTGAAAATAAAGGGGGGTGATGGGGGACTTGTGAACTAAGAGGAAGGGAGTGGAAAAGATCGTGAATAGGGGTTTGAATCCAGAGGTCTTCTGCTTGGCTTCTACGAGCAACCAGAGAGGTCGAGAGAGGGATAAGGTTTTTAAATAAAGGAGTCGAGAGAAAGAGAAGGGTGTTCCAATGACAGAGAGTCGAATCGAGAGGATATCCAAATGGGAGAAACTACAAGAGTCTTCCTATGCCTTGTACGAGGTAGATTGAACAGAAAAAGAGCAAGATATTTGCCTCTCGCCACTCGAGGAGAAATTATTGTGTACGCAATCCGAACGCTTCGGATGCTGCGTATTTACTGCTTATTTTACTGCATATTTTTTATGCATAATTTTTTCTATGTTTTTTGCATATTTATTATGTATTTAGTGAGTATTATTTATTTGCTACTTATTTGTCACGAAAAAATTATGTATCAAAAAATACGCAATAAAATAAGCAGTAAATACACAGCATCCAAAGCGTTCGGATTGCATACATAATAATTTCTCTGAGATGATCTTTTACTTCTCCTAAGTGTGGAAATAAACTCTGTTTGGTGTGCTTCAGAAGAAAAAACCCCTGCACTTCTTTCCAAAGCCAGGATATCATGCAGTCGAAGCACTTAGCAACGTCAAATTTCAAATTTTGGGATGATCGGAGTCGTCGACGCAATTTCCTGATCTTACTATTGTATTTAAATCAATTTAAAAAGCCAATAAAGCTTTAATTAGAATTAGATTGAACCCATTAAGCAAAAATTAAATTCAAATCAAACCCAATTTCACTCAATTCAGGTTAACTAGGGCACAACTCGACTCGCAAGTTAATTCAACAAAATCATACTCGAATTGACGCCAATTCATATCAAATTTAGCTCGACAGGGCTCGATCAACTCGATCAAATGTGCTCGAGGGTCAATTATGATAAAATCAACGTTAACAAGAGAATTGTTTGAGATTTTAAGAGAGGAAAGAGAGGAGAGAGAAAAAGAGTTTGGGATTTAGAGGTCGAGAAGCAATTTTCATCTATCGATGCTATTGAGAGATTTTTTCATCTCGCTGTAAAGAGACCTTTACCTTATTTTATATTCAAATATTTTGTGTTTTGATATTTTTTTATCAAATTTGTATTTTTGTTACAAAAAAATGAAAATAATTTTGAATTGGTAAAACATTCACTATATAACTTTTTATATGCTATGGAGATTAAGATTATGAATATTTGAGTATTTATTTGATATTTTTTACTATGTGATTTTAAAAATACAATAATTTTGTCCACTCAAAAACTTATTTTGACGTTTAAAAATAGCGATTCAATTCATCTAAAGCATTTGAAGATATTTTGAATTATAAAATCTATTTTATTATTTATTACTGATCGATGATATTAGATAGTTCTACTTATTATTTATTAAAGATAAAAATATAATTATTCTAAATTAGATTCTGGAGTATCACATCTTTCCACTCCTAATGCTTGCTTGCTCACTGTAATATTAGCCAGCTACTCTAGAGTGTGTATCTTTCTCTCCTCATGCCTCTCATCTTAGAAAATTATTCAAAATCACAGTACACACATACACACACACATAAATATAAAAATTGTTTATATTTATTACAAAATGACTCATGCACTACAACTCTGGATAAGGTGGTTCTTTGGTGCTCGATAAGGTGGCAACACAGTGTTACAATATGACCTAACTCCTTAGCACTGCTAAAGGCTCTCCGTTGCGGCCCTAGGCTAACCTAGAGTGGTTGTTTACTGAAATGGCATGACACCTCTTTTCCATAACTTCTTTTCTATGATGCTTTAAAAGTTGGGCATTATGGCACTTGATTATGTCATCTAACACTACTGTAATATTATTTTTTAATGCTGTGACGTTGTGAAGCACTGAAGCGTTGACATTGGTTTCATTGGGGAGCTGAATTAATTGTCCTTTTTTACAACACTCTGGCACTACAATGTTGTTTTCTAACACTGCAACATTGTTAAGTGCTATAGTGCTGACCTTTGTTATGCTTGGGTGATGAATTAATTGTCATTTTTCTCGAGACTCCAGTGTTGCAATAGCCTGATATAGTGCTAGGGCGTTACAAACACTACGACACTGATGGTTTCGATGTTACAGTGTTGGTTCAATACTTGTGAATCTTCTCTATTTCCTGAGAAATTTCTATACAACATCAACTAAAGACAAACTTATTCAATAGAATTTAACATAACAAAATATTATATAATTTTTTACTTAACAATTGATAACCACGCCCAAATGAATTTAGTCAGATATTAACAATAGTCTAATGATGGTCAAATTATGGTTGCCAAAAGATGATAGTTAGATGATGGTGAATGAACTGTGATGATTGGGAGACAGAAGATAATATGTATTAGATAACAATATTTTAGTTTATTGTGGTTGGATGATGATAGTTGGTTGATAGTAATTGGTGGCGATGATCATTAAAATCATTCATTGGATAATGCTCTAAAGTTATTTAGATCTCCAAGCCCTTTTCAATTTTAAGTTCAAGGTCCTTTAATGTGGAGAATGGGGGCGTATTAATAAATTTTAAGAGTGATATTTAGATAAATTTAACTAAAATTTCAAAAACACTACATATAATGACCTATGTAATCTTTTAATCATTTACCATTCATTTAATGATATTAAAATTAAGTGATATTGAGTTTGTTGGATTTCTCACATCAGGATGCTCATTTTGATTGTAAGAACAAAAGAAAAAAAATTTATTGGGTTATCAAATAAATGTCTCTAAAATTTCAATCACACTTCCAGTGTTGATTTGGGTTCAATTTAATCATTTGGTGTCATTGAATTCATCTTGTCTAGGCATTCAATTCAATTATGAGTTTATTAAAATCACGCAACTAATCTTGATCTATTGGTTTGAAGCTTCTTCTTCCAACCAAGATGTATTGGGTTTAAAGCTTGCGTATGTGATGTGTGCATGAGTTCGACTTAATTGGCTTAAATGAAAAAAAAAGTTTATTTGAATTGAAGTTTGGGCACTAAATTTTATATTTTTTTTATTCCAATACTATATCAAAATTTGTGCCTTATTAAATGATTTTTTTTGGTGAGGCATCAACTCCCATTAACTTTAGAATAATAAAATTATATATGCATACTAATTAAACTTCAATTCTTAGTTTTGAATATAAAAATAAAACAATCATTTAAAAAAATAAAATATCATTTAAATGTAATAATATTATTTGTTATTCCTTTTAATTTTTAAAATCATATTAATATACATTTGATACACGTCTAATTAAACTATTGTTATTAAGAGCCATGACATAAATATATAAATATATACACTTGATGTCACGTTTTATTTGAAAAAAAAATATATTCATATTAAATTATTTCATACATAGAAATTATCTTGAGAAATTTTGAAAATAACCCTAAACTTTTCATTGATTACAAGGGAGGAGATGGTATAAATTTATTTTCATATTATGATTTCTCATATTATGAATTTGTCCTTTCTTGTCATCTTTTCTATTTCGGATGGATGTAACTTCTGTTCTCCTTTAATGACATCACTTTCATGGCATTAGTGCTAGTAGGCAAAATATACTTCAATGTTAGGCACCTTTCTTCTGCTTCAACAAATTTTCCAACTTCTTGGACTGAGTTCTCCCGCAGCCAACCTTGCATTGGTTCAACGGCTCATCAGGTTTGTCTTTATGCTATTTTCACTTGATATAGATTCAGAGATTTTTGGGGGAATACTATTGATATGCTTTGAAAAGATCATCCCTAGCTCTTACACAGGACATGAATTTGAAGGATGTAATTTTCAGCTTATCTTTGAGAGTTTTTAAATAGCCGACATTTTCATTATTTTGTGGTCACTTGTATGTTTTCGTTATAATAGTTTACCAAATTTTTTCATCACCATAATTAATCTTTTCTATCCTCTGTTCTGAGTATAGTGTGCTGCATACCTGGCTAGTGCTTCATCTGAATCAACACGGACAATGCGAGCTAGCTTTCCAGAATATGTTGTTTCTCTTGCAACTATTGTTGGATCTGTTCTTTCACGGTGAGTTTTTAATAAAAAATGCTTGATGTTTTTTTTATTTGTCTTTAGTAGTTAAGTGATTTTATTTTGTATTAAGGAGCTGTTTGGTTGCCTGAAAAAGAAATGCAGTATAAAGTAAATGCAATGTAAAGTAAATGTAGTGCATTCTGAATACTTTACACCTATTTGTTTGTCTGCAAAATAAATGCAGGAGAATTGTTTCCGTTGTTTGGTTTGGTAGATCTAGAGTAAAGTAAAATCGATTTTTTTATAATAATTTATTTTATCATTACAACTTGTGTATTTATAAAAATTGTGTATTTATAATAATTAGTATTATTTGATGTTATAAAATATAAATCAGTATATTCATTTATTGAACAATCTTATTATAAATTTTTTTAGATTATAAGATATTAAATTATTATGTGTATTAATTTAGTAGTGTTGTAATAGACGAAAATATACTTGTGTTTGAGAGAAATTTTAATCTAAAATTCTTTGAAAATTTAAATTTTTTATGTTTCAAGTAATGTTTTTACGAAAAAAATTGTAAAAAATTAAAAAATTCAAACGGATTTTTTTCTTTAATTTAGCGAAAAAAATAATTATAACCAAGAGACATGGAACCAAATCTTCACACTGAATCCTTTATGGTATTTGAAAAAGCTTCATTTCTAGAGAAACTTTCTTCCAATATTGTATCAAGAGATGCTTTAAAATCCAAGAGACGTTGAAAATAAAAAATAAGATGTAGAACCACATTCACATGGAACAAAATCAAAGACATAGGCTTCATATAGACAGCTCAACTTTGATTCTCTAAGGTGTTGTTCTTCCTTCCCTTAGAATCAAAATCCCAGACTCTACCCTTCCATTCAATTAATGTTAATATGTGTTATAAAACTTTATTCTACTACATATATTGGGGTTCCATTTGTTGACCTCCTTTATGTATGAGATCATTAGGACCTATCCCAATCCCTCCTGGTGACTTGATTATTGGCAAATATTCACTTGTCAATCTTGTTTACCCCAGTTAAATTCTAATATAGTCTTTAATCAAGTTCAAGTCCACTTTCCAATTCATTCTAAGCCAATTTTCAACTCCAAACTTTAGTTCAGCCTTCAATAAAACTTCAAAACCCATCCTTAATAATCTCAATCATTTATTTGATTTCCATTAATCTAGGTATTTCAAAATCAACAATTCAAATCCAAAAATCCAATCCAAATCTAAGATTCCAAATAAACTCTCAGGGATAGGGACTTGGTCCTGAAACCCTTTATGGGTGATTTTCTTGTCATCTTGAACCCCAATCAAATAGCTTCTGATTTAGGGTTTATCAATTTTATATAGATTAGGCACGTCCCTAGGGTCAACCCTTCAAATTTTAGTTCAATCTGAGGCCCTTAGCACTAGAAAATGAATTGATTTTCAAAGGTTGTACAACCTTCAAATATTTATAGCCTATGCCACTAGACTTGCCTTTTAGTGGAAATTGACTTTGGGGCCTTTCTAAAAACCTTGTAACATGCTCATAACCTCTATTATGACATGTTGACCAGTAAAATCTATTTTTTTGGGCTTAGTTTGATCGATGTTTGACTAAGGGTCAAAATGACTAAAATACCCTTTCAGGGGTTTTAAGTATTTTCCCTAAAATTCAACCTAGCTTGGCCATATCAAGACATGAAATCTCTTCCAATGTGTCCTAAGCATCATTAGGGACACATGGGACTCAAACATAGCCTTTGGTTTAGCCTAGTTGACCAAGTCAATCATGATTGACGAAAATGCTACTTGAGGGTTTAAACACCCATTTCAATCCAAATGAGCTTCTCTTGGCATGGGACCACCTCCATTTATCTCCATTGATCAATTCAAACTTATTTAGCCTAAACTCAACCCTTAGTTTGACCTAGTTGACTAACTCATTTATAGTTGACCAAACCACCCTTTAAGTATTCAAACTTGCATTTCACCCTAAATGAACCTCTATCCACTCGGGACCACTTCCAAAGACTAAAACGGTCAACCCAAATTAGAGAACCCAACGCTTGACCCAAGGTCAACTTATTGACCTAGTCAAATAAGGTCAACTTTATTGACCAAGTCAATTAAGATTGACCAACCTAATAGACACCTTTATCCCTTTCAAACCCTTTGACCAAGGCCTTTCCAAACCCACTCAAACCATTTAGATAACTCCTTAAGCC
Organism: Dendrobium officinale; assembly: GCA_019514585.1. Lineage (NCBI taxonomy): Eukaryota > Viridiplantae > Streptophyta > Magnoliopsida > Asparagales > Orchidaceae > Dendrobium > Dendrobium officinale. Next base: position 34,744,723 of record CM033697.1, on the reverse strand, counting down.
CCTAGAAGATTCCTCTTGGAGGCCTAAGCATTGAGCCTACTTGGATTAGCCATATAGCTTGATTCAAGTTCCTAAAGAAAGGTCTCCATGAACCAAGTATTTTCTTAAGCCAAAAAAAACAAACTAAGTAGGAATTAGGTCCCCCATGACCCAATACAGCAACCCTAGTTGACCCAACCCTTGGGTCAACTCAGGTTAAGAATTAGGCTAACCCAAAGTGGTAAAAACACTATGGGTTGAGTCATTTCCTAACCTAAACTTCCCCATGCCCAAAAAACATCTCTTGTAGGTGGCCTTAGGTCCAACACACCTACCCTAGTTAGCCCAACCCTTGGGTTAACTTGGGTCAACACTTAAGCTAGCCCAAAGTGGTCAAAAAATTTTTGACCTTAGCCTTTTCCTACCACAATCAAATCAAAACTAATTGACACTTGCAATGGATATGCCTTGACCAAATGCACCTCCCACATCAATCCCAGCCCAAGACTTGACCCAAGTTGACCCAATCTGTACATGCTTGGGTCAACCTGAGCCAATTGATTGAATTGGGTTGCCTCTTACCCAATTAAGCTCGTATATGAGTTTACCTAACCTCCGATATTCTTTCCAGCTCATCTTGATCCAGCAATTGGTCAGAGCAGTCGGAATGAATGAAAAATTAGCTCAGATGGTCCCCCCTCATATGATATAGCTAAAGCTTCTCCCTTTGCTTTCTTAGAGCTGTCAGAGTCTCCACTGCTTATACCTTACCAATCAGAGGCCATCCGATGGTCTGCCTAGTCGATCTCATCAGTCCATGGCTACAAGGATCACTTGAATAAGGTACTCATTCAAATACATTTAATTTTATTCTAGCTTTTTAAATTCTATCCCCAGAGCTCTTTGAGCAATCCCATGCCCCCCCCCCCCCCCCAGCTTCATAGCCATCTCCAACTACCATCTCGAGCAAACTACAATGAAAACTTCTTGCCCTCCGCTTGTACTCCTACCTCCAGCAATCCTCCAACCCCAAAATCTATAGGAGATGTGTTCTTCTTCTTCCCCTCAAGCTTCCAACTAGATAGACCATTCCATTGGGGCTTTACATGGTAAAATCCCAATCTTGAGCTCTTAGTTAGTTAGAATTAGTCAAGTGTGAAACAAAACTTTCAACCTATCAAAATTCAATAGTTGGATTAATGGTTTGTATTTCCAAGATCCTCTCTGTGAAGTTTCATGGAAGTTCATCAGTGGGATCTCTCAAATCACATCGGAGAAGGTTTACAGTTTTAGACATAAGCGAGAGGTTCTAGATGTAATTTTAATTATTGATCTTGATAAATATTTTTGATTAGATCACACAATTCTAGATCCATATTAATTGTAGTCATCCTATTAACCATCCAATGTATATAAATAATTTAATGTTTACAAAATCTACCGTAGTAATTTACTGACTAATTAGGATGTGCTTGAATGGAAAACACTAGCTAGGGGTGTCAATTTCGGGTCACGGGTCGGGTTCGGGTCGAACCCGAAACTGACTCGGAACTATTCGGGTCAACCCGAACCCGACCCGTTTTTAAAAATGGGTCAGTTTTCCTGACCCGAACCCGACCCGCTTCGGGTCCGGGTCAACCCGACCCGAATGACCCGTTACCAACAAGAAAATGGCTAATTTTTGGGTCAAACTCCTCTTTTCGGGTCAAAATGGGTCAAAATTGGGTCAATCTCGGGTTTCCCGATCAAAATCGGGTTTTCGGGTCAAAATCGAGTCACTTTCGGGTCAATTTCGGGTCAAAGAGTTAACCCGAACCCGACCCGATTTTTGAAACGGGTCGAAATGCTGAACCCGAACCCGACCCGTTTCGGGTTCTGGTTGACCCTAACCCGAAATTTTTGGGTCGGGTTCGGGTCGGATTTTCAGGGCGTGTCAAATATTGACACCCCTAACACTAGCTGACTGTGTAATTTCAGACTTATTAATTCTAGAAATCTCATAGAACTTTTAGAAAACATATCTCCTAATCTATTGAAGCTCATTGGAAAGATCTTGTGGAGATCTTCAAAAGCTCTATGGTCTCAATCCTCTAGCATGTATGAAACTTTAGTTATAATAGATAGAATCCTAGGGCAATTTTGGCAATTTTGGCATTAAGTTAACTCTTCAGTGATTAAGACTATAAAGAATGTATTTTAGGCATGTATCTAACATGTCCAAATTTTCTCCCCTCTATTTGATTTAATTAAAGGCATCATTGAGATAATTTTGAATTATCTGTCATTATTTAACCCTTAATTTCAATTTAATCTAATTTCCTTTCTAATGAGAATTAGGATCAGATTGTTTGTGTATTGATTATGCTTAGAATAGCAACTTTGGTTACCTTAGGTTATTTGGTTAACCACCTTAGAGGATTAATCTTGGACCCAAATTTAGTGGGCTCTGGCCTTGAGACTAGGTGAGCTCATGGCCGAACTTTCACTTGAATTGGTGACCATTTGGTCCACCATTTAAGAAACCCAAATTCAACCCTTAAAATTAACTTATGATTTTGATTAATTTGCCATTAATTCCAATTAAATCATAAAAATTCATATAATGTATCAAATTGACCTTAACTCTGTCTTCTATCAATAAAAATTAAAAGTTATAATTAGATGATTTCAATTTTTAGTCAAATTTAGTTTTTAATAAAAATCAACATTTAATTAAATTAATTAATAATAAACATTTATAAATTCATAAAAAAACTCTTAAACACTTAGTATAATGCCCTTAGGTCATTTTTGAGCTTTGGGGGATGATTTCACGGAGTTTGGGATTGATTTGGATCAAAACCTCCTTGGTTAAACTATTTTAAAAATAAATTAATTAAAAAACTTTAAAAATTCATAATTAATTCAAGAAAATTCTAAATTGACCAAACTTGATGTCATTTAACTGCACTTAAAATATAGTATTTTCTAAAAATATCAAATCTTCAATTTTTAATTAAAGTTAAAAAGTCAACCTTTCAGTCAATCATAGTTTAAATCTTGGTCAAAATTTCAAAAAATTCAAATTTAGCAAACTTAGTGTCTAATCACTCATTTTGAGGTCTATTATTTAAGAAAAGTATTAAAACTCTAAAATTCACTTTAATTTAAAAAGTCAACTTTTAACCCTTAATTCAAGGAATAAAAATAATTAAAATAATTTCAAAATTTGATAATAAACAAAAAATTCTAAAAAATTAAATTTATTATTGAAACTATCAATCAAATAACTTAATTAAAATTCTTCAGCCCTTAACTCTTAACCAATGAAATTACTTAATCAATACCAATTACTACTGTGTAACTCGAGCCTACAAGGAAATTAACTTAACCCTAAGGGAGATGAAATAAATTTCACAAGCCACATGTAATTAAAGGTAGTAATCATTTAAAAATTAAAAGATACCTTTAAAATCAACATCAATTCAATAATACTTAAACTCAAATTAAAATCCCTTAAGACTTTCGACCAATCAAACTACTAGACAATCATACCAAACTAC